>JAWWEE010000074.1:147379302-147466263 GCA_035221455.1 Xenops minutus | reverse complement strand
GGTATTAATCAAAGCTCCTCTTTTGGTTATCTCTAGCCGTAAATTTTGAGCTGTTTTTTTTTCCCTTCCCTCTGGAATGCGGAAAGGGAGGGGGGGAAAGGCCTTGAAGGAGTTTTGCTGGGCATCAGGTGTTTTATTCAGGGTAAAACCACCACACAGGGTCATCCCTCTTGCTCTTCTTGAAAACTGGGACAACATTTGCCAGCTTCCAGCCCATGTTGCATGTAGATCCTACCAAAGCAGAGAACATAACGGATGTCTTCAGGAGGACTATCAAGCATACAAATAGAAGCTCACAGTAAGATGAATTGAGATATTGTATTTTTAAAAGTGTAAATTATGCCTCAGCTTGTATGTGTAGATCAGATATCCCATGGACTGAAAACTTTGCATTCACAGGAACATGCAGGCTGATCAGTATCTCCATAAAAGCTTAGTCTCCTGTTAAACCGAGGAAATGCATCATTTGAAGGAAGCCTTTGTGCACTCCAAACACTTACTTCTCAAAAATCCCCCCAGCTGAGACAAATTGCTTGGAGACTTTGCTCTTCTGCTGCAGGTCAGGCAGTCACTGTGTTTCAGCTGACATTCTGGTTCTGGGAGAAGGTTCAAGTCTGCCCAAGGTTATAACCAATAAGTGAAATTAGCAGTGGCTTCATCTCAGTTAACCTCAAATTGCCTCTGTCTACACAGACGTGCCTTGAAGCAATTGAACTCGAGCTTTCCCTTGGCACTGGATCAAGCGCCATGGATTTGCATTGGAGTTTTAGCTCACACTTCACATAACACTTATGCAGACAACAGGCATATATGAGCACTTACCATCAGCTTCCCTTCCTTCTTCCTATTTCCGCAGCAAATTGGTGAGGAGTGTTTCTGACAGGCTTTTAAAGCACAAATGGTCAAAATAAATAGGTGCAGTATTTATAAACTACTAAGGCTATAAGAATAAAATTAGGGTCTGCTACTCAGCTGCAAAACTTTATATTAAATCATGACCTTCAAATGTCCCTTCCATCCCAAACTATTCTGTGATTCCATGCAAGCCCTTCCATGCACAGCACTTTTATTCCCATGTGACATGTGGTCGCCACAGGTGAAGAGTTAGAATACTTGCAAATGTGTTCCCTTCACCCTCATCATTCCAAGCATTTTGTGGCACAGAGGTCACTGGGGCTGCTTTCAGGGATCTTGTTTCACCCACTAAAGTCGCATTGCCTTCCCCATTGGGGAAACAGAGGCAGTTGGAAAAGTCAGTGGTACTCAGGGAGTTTGACTCCTTGCAACCAGGTGAAGGAGCTGGTGCTGCAGTTTGTTAATTTGTTTATACAGACTTTGCCTCTGAGAGCATCCCATGTTGCACCCTGATGTTCAGTAGAGCCCAAACCCATGTGGGCTACTATATTAGATCTCAAATACTGATGTTTCCAAAGACCTTGAGTTTTGTGCAGATCAAAATAAGCCATTTGAGTGCATTTCTTTGTGTTTGAAGGTGAGTTAGGTTCTATGGGGAGAACAGGTAAATTCCACTCTTAAGTTCACAGAATCATAGAAAAGCTCAGGTTGGAAGGGACCACAGAGGGTCATCTGGTCCAACCCCCCTGCTCATTCAGGGCCATCCCAGAGCACATTATTCAGGATTGTGTCCGGGTGGTTCTGGGATATCTCCAGTGAGGAGACTCCACACCCTCTCTGGGCAATCTGTCCCAGTGCTGGGTCACTGCACACCAAAGAAATTCTTCCTCGTGTTCAGGTGGAACTTCCTGGGCATCAGTTCCTGCCCATTCCTCTTGTGCCATTGCTGGGCACCCCTCGAGCAGAGCCTGGTCCATGCTCTGCCCCCTCCCTGCAGGCACTGACAGACATGGGTGAGTCCCCTCTCAGTGTCTCTTCTCCAGGCTGAACAGTCCCAGCTCCCTCAGCCTTTCCTCATTACAGAGATGCTCCAGGCCCTTAATCACCTTTGTCCTCCTCCTCTGGACCTACTCCAGGAGCTCCACATCTCTCTGGTGCTGAGGAGCCCCGCACTGCTCACAGCACTCCAGAAGTGCCTCCCAGGGCTGAGTGGAGGGGCAGGATCACCTCCCTTGACCTGTTGGTTACGTTCTTCCTAATGCACCCAGGATACCATTGGCCTCCTTGGCCACAACTTGACCCAGCAGCAGGTCCACAGAGACTAACCAGATTCAGAATAATTCCTGCTCTATGCTGCAAAGAATGGAGGTCTGCTGAAGGTCCCTAAATCACTGGAGTTGGTTCTGCAGACTGCCCTCGTAAAAGTACAAGGAGGTCTTCTCCAAGTGCCTATTTCCAGTGCTAAAGACCATTAATTAAATCTTTCCCATTGTCTGTGGCCTTGAAGCAGCTTCTCTTCCCAGAGGAGATAGGGAATGGAATGAGAACCCACCCAGCAGGTTGTCCATTCTTGTACCCATTCCTTGACTATGATGAGGCCTTTTATGTTCCATAGTCCATGAACCATCCTGTTGCCATGAGCCACAAACCAGCTTGATCCAGCAGCACAAACACTGGCTGATGGTGTTTCTGGCACTGGAAATATTGGGGAGGGCTAATCATGAAAAGAAATTAATTAATGGTTAGCATTCAAGGGGTTTCATGTAAGTAGCAATGTCAAGAACTCTTTATTCTTGCAAAATACAGCTGTGTAGAATTGTGGCCACATCTCTTCTGCAGTGCCCTATAACTGGCAGCAATACCTTGCTGACATGTGCAGATGTAAGAAAACACAGAGAAAAGGACAGAGCCCTGATGCAGACAAGGACAGAGTGTGCCCTGTGCCTTCCCGGATCTCAGGGGTGTTATTCAGCACAGCACCCTGTGCTTCACCCCACCAAGCTCTGTAGAACAGCCTTGCTGTCACCAGCGATGTGCTACAAAGCAACTGACAAGGTTTCTTGGGATCTGACTAGAGGAACTTAGACATGGACCACAAGTGGAAGGTGGCCTACATGGAGAACAAGTTCTGCTGAGAGACACCAGCCTTCATTCTCCTCTTTTGGGGATAACACCCACTCAGCAAATTTGAGCAGTCCGTAAAAGTGATACGAACTGAACAATGGCTGGAGGAGGCAGCAGAAATCTGGCTGAGGAGAGCGCAGGCTGAGCTGCAGCAGATGTCTGCTTAGACACCAGCCAGACAAACTGCTCTTTTGTCTCTTCCCTTACAGAACAGCAGTCAAATCCACCTCAAGATCTTTTGATGTTCCTGAAATATTGTGCGGTCTTGGCAAAAGATACAGTGAGATGCCTGGGATTTGTTTATCTCGTCCATGCATCTGGCAGTTGAACTGCATTGCTCAGGTCAAAAGGAGAGGCCAGGGCTTTTTTATTCCAAAAGAAATCCCCAGATCCCTTCAACATTACTGTTTCTTTAGCACTTTGGAAAAATCTTCCTTTGTGCTGATTTTCATTCCCATCTGAAAGTCTTCACTGTTGGATCCAGGTGCTGCAATATGAATCAGATACTGTCAAGAATACTGTCCCCTTAAAACAATGTGCCCCTTGCTTTTAAAACAAGAATCACTGATATACTTGACAATAACAATATTACTGTCTGCTGGCCCATCTCCCATTGATCTATCCTCTCACCCACTCTCCTTTTGGACGATTATGATGCTGTTTTCCCACCTTCTGACAAATCCTCCCTCAGACAGCTAGGTACCCACATGTATCATTGCGAGGTGTTTTCTGCCTCTTTTTTCCTTTCAAGTTGTCATGAGCTGGAAAAATTTTTGCATCTGTCGCTGCTTCTAAACTTCAGACCATCTTTTCCAGTTGTCTCTAGAGACTGAAGACTTCCACCAGCCCAGACCTCTTCCCTAAGCCTGCTCTGAGGCTCCACAATCACTGGCAGTTCTTGTTTCAAAGATGATTTCACAGCAGAGACAAAACGGGAGGATGGACGAGAAGGACATGCCCACAGAAAATTCCAGAGACTCCTTTCTCTAACAACCACCCAGACCACAGCCCTTTTGATCAAGCAGACATCTGGAAGGCATCTGTGCCTCCAAGCCCTTCGGAGCCCTCTGCAGCATCTCTGCCTGGCCAAGCTCTCCCACCACACCTTGGGCCATGAGGGACTGCACTGATGTACTGCTCCTCCAGCAGACATAAAGCACATGTTGCAGAGCTCCAGATCTTTTCTCCTTGGCCTGTTTATAAGAGAGGATGTCAGTGTCAGGCACTCCTCGCTCACTTGGCCGGCCTGTTCGGCACAGGGAAGATGCTGGATTTGGGCCATTAGTCAGGGGCTGCCTGTTTTCCCCCTCTTAAACCCCTGGTGCTGCACCTCCTGGAAATTTTAGTCCAGACTTCAAGCTGGTAAAAATGATTATAGAACAACCTAGGGTGTTTAAGCTGCTGTACATCAAGAAGAATCTTTTGGATCCTTTGCCTCTGGAGCATCCCTGCATGTGCTGTGACTTAATAAGCAATAACTAAGAATAACATTTAGCGTCCCAGGCTGAGCGCTGTGCAGAATATCAAAGTAATATACCAATAGTTGCAATAATATGACTTTCTCCTGTCCTTTACAGTCATAAAAACGTCCTTGTCTCCCACATCCAGGGAAACAGTGAAGTCACTTATCCCCTAAATTATATTGAAATCAACAGAAGGGGCAGAGTTCTTGTTTTACCTGATGTTTCACTTGAAAAGGAGCAATGTGAGAGGCTCTGTCATGGCAACTGCTCGTCCCCAGCAGACGAGCTGTCTCCAGGCCTCTCCGATTACATCTTTGCTGTTATAATTCACATCCTGCACTTATTAGTGATAAGGTCAATGGGAGCAAATACAATGGGAGCTGCTGAAAACTCTGTTGTTGCACATGCTCCTAACGACACTCACTGTGCTACAGAAACCAAAAATAACTTCCTGGTCTCCCAGAGCGGCATGGAAAATATTTCCCTGTATTTTCTAGGTTATGGATAACTTCCCTTCTTTAGGTTTGCGGCGGCTATTTCTCCAGGAGAGCTGAACACAAGTATCCCTTGGGGCATGTGCCATTTTCCTCTGCACTCACCCTGGAGATCTCCATGCCCTCCTTACAAGGGCAGAAAGTCACTCTCCTTCACTTCTCTGCCTTGTACTAATGTGTACACAGCTTTAATTCAGTATTTCTTCCTTTCTTTTTTCCAACATCCTCAGACATCTCCTCTTACTTTAAGGCTCCTAACACCTGTATGAGGGTGTGAGCTCTCAATGCACACCCATAGCAGAGAGCAGTGACATTGCTGGTGTTCTCTTCTGTTCCTCTAAATGAAACACACGAAATCCCTGAAAGTCCCAGAGTCATTTTTCTACTTTCTTAGTAAAGAGAAGGAAGTGTTCCAGGAGCTCCATTTCTTCTCTAAGAGCAAACACATCTGCAATGCCAGACAGCATGACAGCAGTGGACCACAAAAATTGCTTCTACCCAAGAGATCTAATTTTTTTGCTTCTTCCTAGCACTTTTCCCATTTCTGCCCATGACTGCCTTCACCTGGCTCTGAATGGCAAACACAGAGACTGTCTGCACTGGCAGGGTCTGCTCAGCTTAAAAGATCATGAATTATATTTGATGGTCTGCAAACACTGTTAGTTTTTGACATGCAGTTGTAAATTCCAGAACCACAGTGAGCGTGAGAGGAGATAGGAATGGGATATGAGAATACAGAAGGGTTGAGAGTGAGCAAGAAGTGTATTCAGGGACCTTTGTGAAAGTCAAATCCTGCACATAAGTCACCATATCATAAAAATCATTAGCACAAATTGTTTTTTCTAGTGACAATCCCAGTCCCCCCCAGGTATTTGAAAATGAACTCACACACACAAGGGGTGACCCTAGAACTGCCATTGCAGTGACACCTGTAGACCTCAGACAGCAGCAAGGCCCTGCTGTGCTGTCATATAGAGACATGTGGTAAAACCCTGATCCCCAACAGGATAAACAGGCAGGGCAGAGAGGGCAGAGCAGGAACAGCAGTGTTGGGCAGGGGAAGAAGGGATTCAAAGCCCCTTCACTATAAATTTATTATTGCAGTAGTCACAGAGAGGGATTCCTTTGCTGAGACTGGTCAGTCTGGCTGAGTCTGATCAGTCTGGTTGATCCCAGGCTCCCAAAAAAGCACATGAACTTCTGTGGTTTGAAGCATGCTAAAGCCTTTGACTTTGCCTGATCCAGCTGTAAAAAAACAGCAGCTTTCTTGACAGCTACAGCTGTGGTAATGATTCACTGTCAGACCAAACATCTGTGTCTCATCTACCATATGGAGCAGCACAAAAAGGGACCAAGTTATTCTGTAAAAAAACCAACAATGACCTGATGGTCAGGCCAAGACAAGGAAGGCTTCAAGCTGGTCTGCACTGCTCTGCAGATTCCAGAGTACTGTTAAAATGCAAGACCTGGAACAGGGATGATGTGCCCTTTTCTGACCTCATATGCTGCATCCAGTTAGAGATACAGAGCACTGCCATTTGTGAGCAGCCAGCTGCTTAGGAAGCAAGCCTGGATTCTGTAGGGAGGATTGAATCCTGCAGGAGTAGGATCCCCTCTGAAATGTAAAATTCCAAGCAAACACTCAGAACCCCTCCAAGGCTATATGGCCTCCCACCTTCTTCTCCTTCCTGTTCACCTGAAACCAAAACCCCAACACTTAGAGTCTGCTCTCCACTTCCTTGACCCTGTTCTCTGCGATTCCCTCTCCTTCTCAAGAGCAGTCTTCCTTACATCCATCTCCTAAACCTCACCAGTCTCCTTTTTCTCTTCCATTCCTTCTACTGCCTCCATGGCCCAAACCTTGGGTGTTTTAGAGCCAGCCCATCACAGCATAGGGAACCATTTGTTCTACTCCTACTGTCTTATGGGATCAGATGTGACAGCAGTGAACACAACAGAAAAGCTCTTCAGTAGAGGAAACACAGGGAGACTGGAGTTCAGATCTAATGACTGGGAACCATTTCAAGTGTTAATCATTCTTTGTTGTTCTTTATCCAAGTTGAAGCTAAATCTTAATCTCCTTAATCCCACTATTTCCATGTGAAAGGTCTGCGGGCAATGTGGGAGATAAACTCATTTATTTCTCTTAGAAGTTATGTCAAGGAGCACAACGGGAAGATCCACATAGGCGGGAATTTTTAGGTACAGTCCCCCAGGGTGTGAGAGTCGTGCTCTTTTTTTCAAACCTGATTAATTCTGCATCAGCTGGGCACATTACAGACACCATTTTCCTGAAGTCTACAGTGTATTCCCTGGACCACAGCTGCTGCTTCTGCCACTACTTGCTATTTGTGGAGTGATTGCATCTGACAAATAGCAATGGGGAGAGATTTCAAGAATGACTCAGAGGCAAAGGCAATTTCAGATCCAATTTTATATCCAAGGACAACTTTTCACTGGTTACAGAAATATGAATGGATGAGGCTTACTCCCACTGCAGCACCCTCTTGGGATCTTGTCACACCCTAAGCCACAGGGATCCATCACCCTTCAGCATTTCTTTGCTCCAGGCACAAGGGACAATGTCTTCAAGCCCTCAGGATGTTTCTTAGGTCTCTCCCAGGTTGGTGACTCTGCTGGCTTTGGATATGCCTTTTTATCCCTGAAGGAGCTGCCAGTGATGGGTCTCTCCATCCTGTGAGCCACCAGGACTTTTGTCTCCAAGCCTGGGTGTCCTGAGACATTGCACGTAGCTGTGCTGGGATCCCTCTGATTTGCTCATCTAGGGGCCATTTGTACTTGTCATTTTTGCAGCCCTTCTGCTGTTTGTCCTTTCTGGTCTTTCTACACCACTCTTCATCCAAATCCCATTCTTTGCAGTCCCAACATTTCCATTATAACTCCCCAACACACGCAAAATCCCTTCTCCCACTGACAACATAATACCACCTTCATGATGGGGCGAGATGTCACCACACAGGAATCTGCACACACAGACCTCACCAACAAAGTACATCCAAGACATTTCAAATACAATCCCCAGCTCCTGTGGGAAATACTGCAGGATCAACAAATTCAGGCTATTGTTCTTCAAGTCCCTTTGCTAGAAACAACTGTAAGGTTTCAGCTGCTCTGGTGCAACCAGCCAAGAAACACCCTGAGCCAGGGCTATATGTTCACACCGAGCTGTCCTTAGGGGATCATTTCTCTTTGCTGATAGAGCATTGGTGTGAATTTATCTCAGGGAGAGCTGACAACAGAAATCCTCCCCTCCAGCACCATTTCACAAAGCAGAAGTTCTCTCTGCTCCATCCTGAGAATTTCTGTAACATGCTGCACATCCACTAGTTTCACAAGACACAGCACCCCTGAGCAGCATGTGCAGCAGAAGCATGGTAGGAGCAACAAGGGGTGCTCAAGCTCCATTGGGGTGATCAGAGCTGAGGCTGTTTCCCTTCAAATCCAGTCCTTCCTGCAAAAGCCCACTCAGGAAATGGAGCAGCCAGTGGCAGATGTCAGTAGAGCAGTTTGCAAGCTGCCAATTGCTGAGCTTCAGATACAATCCCAGAGCTGGCATAATCCCCACACAATTAATAGTGGATCTTCAGTGCTCGGTTGCCAAAGTATCCAGGATGCTATTTACAGGTGACAGAACATAACACAGGGTGGGATATGGCCCCAGCAGTGACTCTCCTGCACCTGCAGGACCCACCTGCTAAAGGAGGCCTAGAGAGCCCTGGTCCTTCGCTATGGACAAAGTTGTCCCTGTTACCACGTCCCTGCTACCTCTGCACAGAGAATCATTGAATCATAGACTAATTTAGGTTGGAAAAGATCACTGAGTCCAACAATTAACCCCACACTGTCAAGTCCACCACTAAATCATGTCCCCAAGTGCCACATCTACCCATCTTTTAAATATCTGCAGGGATGGTGAATCAACCACTTCCCTGAGCAGCCTGTTCCAATGCCTGACCACCCTGGTCACACCAGGTTGTTCAAAACCCCATTCAGCCAGGCCTTGAATGCTTTAGGGGATGGGGCATCCACAGCTTCTCTGGTCAACCTGTGCCAGTGCCTCATCACCCTCACAATAAAGAATTTCATCCTGATGTCTAATCTAAATCTACTCTGGCAGTTTGAAGCCATTCCCCCTTGTCCTCTCACTATATGCCCTGGCCAAAGGTCCCTCTTCAGCTCTCTTGTAGCCCTTGGTTTTCTGAGCTGGAAGCACAGATTGATGGCTCATGTCCAGCTTCTCATCCACCAGCACTCCCAAGTCCTTCTCCTCAGGGCTGCTCTCAATCCATTCCATGCCAAAGCCTGTATTTGTGTTTGGGAACACCCCAATGCACAGGCAGGACTGTGCACTCACTGTTGTTGAACTTCATGAGTTTCTAATGGTCATTAACTGTAGGTATTTATTGCCACTGTTATTAATGACAGTAATTGTTGCTATTCCTCTGACAATTAGAAGAATAATAGAGTTATAACTGATATTATATGCTGTTGGCATTGACCTGCAGCCCTGAAGTACCTCAGAGTGCTGGTCACAGGTGAGGACACCCCTCTTCTAGGCTTCCTCTGAGCCAACCCAGCCATGGTGGCCCAAGCCTCAAAGGACAAGCCAAGAGGCCACAAGGGGAGATGCTGAATGGAGGTGCAAAGGTGGGGACACGAGACATGTCAGCACCCTGGCATGAGTGAATAGGCACTACCGTGCAAGTCAGGGAGCTGGGAGATCCAGAGGAGTTCCCATCTCCACCACAACCTTCCTGCATGACCTCCAGGCAGGTATTTGGAAATCCACAAGGGACAGGAGGCAGCTGCAGGTTCCAGTGTTTAATTGTTGGCTCCATATGCATTAATGCCTGATGTCACATTACAGCCACCAAGGAGCTAATCAGCACTGTCAGTGGAGACTAATTAGCAATTTAACTGAGTGAATTTACAGCTAACCTACTTGACTAAACGTAAGCCCCACACATTATTTGAGGCACTCAGATGTACCTCTGACTGAAACCCACTGAATCTCTTCATGGTGCAGCTCCTCACCAGTTACATGGAGATGTTACAGCTTGCTCCTCTGCAGATGAGTGCTCTGACCTGCCATCCCCCATGACAAGAGGAGCCCAGAGCTGTACTTGACTGATAGACCTCAGTTATATCGCTTACAGCATCACAGTTTTGTTTCGTGGTAAAGCCATGATGCTCAGCACCTGACTTCGCTCAGTTCTGGCCATCTATATGAATACCATATCTGCATGGAAATCTCAAGATAAGCCAAACACTACGTCTATATTTTGCATATATTTGCACACTTCAACCCATCCTGGAAGCCTGTAACATGTGTGGGTGAGAAGACAGCCCAGCTCCATGTGCTGACTACTCTAACAGTGACTTGCCACCTACCAGTCAGGAACACTTCAGAAACCAGTGCTGGTCCTGCCGGCCACCCTCTGCTTCCCAGGAGTGACACATGAAAAAAGAGACTCCTTTTACTTCCCCAGGTGTGCTGCAGGTTGTACTGGAGACCTTCCAGCAGCTACTCCAACCGGGATTATCCCACAATTGTAGTCTCCTGCAATACAGCATGGCTGCTCCATGTGAACATGTGTGTCCCCCTGTCAGGAAGGGCTCTTTAAGGGGCACTTTTTGTTGCTTGTGGAATAACATCAGTTGTGCCATTTGTCCTTCACTCACATCTCCTCTGTGCCAGGAGGCCTGGGCAGCTCTGCCCTGACAGCCTGTGCAGCCCTGGCTGTGGAAAGCCTGCCAAGGCAGGGTGGCTGTGGCACACCTCCACCTCTGTCCAGCACAGCAGGGTCACAGCATTGCCTTTGGCCCCTCTGCAGCAGGTGGTTGACCTTCCTGCTCCTGAACAGGGCTTTTAGCAACAAGACCCATGATCAGTATTTATTTGTGAGCCAAGCAGATAACAGCAATCGACCCATATCCAGGGAAGAGAAGCGGAGATGGGGAAGGGTCTGGAGCACAAGTCTGGTGAGGAGCAATTGAGGGCACTGAGAGTGCTCAGCCTGGAGAAAAGGAAGCTCAGGGGAGACCTTACCCCTCTCTACAATTACCTGAAAGGGGATTTAGGCAGGTGGGCGTTGGTTTGTTCTCCCAACTAACAAGTGACAGGTCAAGAGGAAATGGCCTCAAGTTGCACCAGGGGAGATTTCAGTTGTATATCATGGAAAAATTCTTCATGGAAAGGGTAGTCGGGCACTGGAGCATCATCCTTGGAGGGCTTTAAAAGACGTGTAGATGTGACACTTGGGGACATTGTTTAAGAGTGGACTTGGCAGTTCTGGGTTAATTGTTGGACTCAATGACCTTAGAGGTCTTTTACAACGTAAATGACTCTATGATTGTAGTACAGTTGCCTTTCCTCATGTGCTTCACAAGGATGATGATTTTAAGCCCTGGACTATGACTACACAATCATTGTCTCCTCATCTCAGGGGTTAACATTGGTGATGGTTGTTAGATGGAGCTTGTGGTTTTCTACTCTTGGCCCAGGGCCACGGGAAGGACTCTTTGTTTCTCGGCACCCTGTTTAATCATTTACACCAGGGCAAAGGTGGCACTGACACCGTGTTCCCAGGACCTCAGTGCCTCTCACTGGCGAGTCTCCCAGCCTGCCCATCCTGGTTCTGCAATCCCACACCAGGCTGACCCAGGGACTCAAACCCTGCTGTGGCAGGTCCTCTGGAAAGGCTGAGTTACTTGGAGGGGTTTCAAACCACTGTTTGAAACACATCCAGCCACAGATCTCCCAGGCAATGCCATTCCTGTGCTTCACACTGTGTGCCTACTCGACCCACACCCAGTTCTTTGCCCTCCCCACCCAAGGAGAAATTAACTCCTTCCCACCCACGAGACTCCCTGTCACATCCAGGTAACCCTCGCTGTTCCCTGGTGACCTGCCAACAAACCCAATGTCTGTGGCACAGTGCTGCTGACACTTGCTCTGGGTCCCAAAATGTGCCAGTGGATATGCTGGTCCCTGCCGTGGGATCAGGAGCACCTCTGCACTCCCCATCCCCAGTGCCAGGCGTTGGAGGTGTTCACATTCCTGGTGGGTGAGCTCTGTGCATGTCATTCCCTGAATCCTCCACTCGCAGCCCCAGAGCCCCAAGCACTGCAAACACTGTGGGAACAAGAGCATCAGTAAGACATAAACAGGAAGACTAAAAGAAACCTGTGTGTCACAGGTGGGAGTGCCTTGTTTCCAAAGCAACTGGGTGGATCTTCAAACCACTGAGAGCAGGACTGGGAAGGACATGAAGAGCTGACCTCATTCTTCCCTCTGCCCCAAGGGAACATCAAGTATGCCTGAACCAGCCCTGAGAGATGTCTGGTTAACCTGCCCTTTGAACATCCAGGCCCACAACATTTTGTTGCCTCCAGCTCTGCCAAGCCCCTGTCTCAGTCTCCCTGCCTATAACAGGAAGAACTACAGGAACCACTGGATCCCTTGCTGGGTTAGAGGAGATGAAGAAAGTGGGGAGGGAAACCTTTGGCTGGTGATTGCTGATTCACAAATATCTGGTGAAAATCAATAAATAAGTGTGGAATATTGTGTTTATATGGGTGTTTATACCTGCTGATGTTGATACAGCTGCAAAGTTATACAAGATGATCCAGCTGTGCACATGTGCACGTTTGGTTCCCCTGTGCTCCTCCAAGCATTTGCCTTGCAGAGGAGTTCCCTGGGCAGGGATCAGGACCAGATTTCCAAGGGATACCAGGTATCTCCTTCTAACTTGTAGCAAGCCTTGCTTTTTTGTTCTACTGGGCATGGAAAAGTGTGGGAATCACAGGGCAGGACTTGCTAAAAAATGTCAGCATTTGGTAGATTGGGCCACCATCCTCCTTCAGTCAGGAGAGTGGCAAGAGGATCATTATTTATGTCAAATACTGCATATATCTGACACTCGTGTGAGCACGTGATTGCAAGTACACGCAAAAGGGTCTTTTAAAAAGTGCAGCACTTTCATGGCACTGATATCCTCAAGATTTGAACTCTACTGCTTTGGAAGACATCCTGAGCCTCCAAAGCTGGCTAATGTTTGTCCAGGTCTCTGGTCAAGAAGATGTCCAGGTCTCTGGTCAAGAAGAGAGTCTGACTGGCGACAGGAGGTGGTGAAAGCTCCAACACGGACTATGGGTTCCAGAGTCCTTTGGGTGCTGGGGCTCATGCAGAGGCACAAGCCTATTTCAGCTGTCTGAATCCATGGATGGGCTGCACCTCTGCTGGAAAACGTGGGGAGCCACAAACAAAGTGAGGTTGAAAACCAGACTTTTAAGCCCAGATGCTCTCCTGCACTGTAACATGCATTACAACATGCATCCCAGAAACCTCCAGTGACTCCAATTTGCCAAAGAAGCAGGGGAAAAAAAACAAATTCAAATAGGATTTTTCCTCAAATTTGAACAATAGTATAGGCACCTGCCAGAGCAAACTTAGCTGAAGTCAGTTCAGTGTCCTATACCTTATTATGTTCCTAATTTAGCTCTTAAGTCACTGCTCCAATGACTGCTTAGAACACTAAACCTGTGTCATTAAATCATCTCGAAGCCCTCCGGGGAACAGATAAGACTCTGGATGGCTTCTCAGCATTACTGTGCAATTTAGGTCTGTTTAATTCCTGTTAGCTGAGAAATATGATGAAAATGTATCTAGGAGACCAGTAATCAGCCATACAGCTTCTATTCTTGACAGATGTACAAGCCCAGCTTTCCACTGATAGTAATTGCTGAAAACTAGGACCTCATGATTTATCCAAGGCTCTTAAGAGCCTGATATCTACTGTTCTTCCGGCACGGAAATGCAAAGTTTAAATATAAAACCTGCCTTGAAAAGTTCTGTGCAATCCAATCAGCCAGTAAATTTCTTACAGATGATAGCACACTGATCCCGGCATAATCCAATGTTTCATAAATGTCTTAGGAGATTAAGGCATCATTTTCTGCCCAAATGACAGTGGAGATTCACATCTCTGCAGAATAAACACTGGCAACACTCTTGCATAAGAGCCAGCAATATTGTTAAAATTCTCCTCTGTGCTTCCTTACAAGGGCAATTACATAACCAGAAGCCTTCATCTATCAAAATAAATCCTTTTCATTAAACAAGATGCTGTAGTGTAAGTGCACAAGCACAGATCCCTGGGAAGGAAGGGAAGGTGGCTGGATTGCTTTGCCTGACTGACCTGAAAAGAGGATTTTAACCCTGCAATGACTCATCCCTGCTGGCTATTCACTTTTCTTGATTCCTAGCTCTGACTCATGAATCACAGTCCCCAACATGCCAGGCACTGGGCTCACAGTCACACATGCCCATGCTTTATAACACAAAAGGATTTCACCTGCAAAGGAGACGGGGTCAGAGCAAGGCTCTGGCTGAAAGACCTGCAGGTGCAGAACTGCCAGAGAAACATCACCGCATGGTTGCCAAAATTTTGAAGAACTAAGACGCCATCCTGCTCGGCCAAGCTCCCTTAGGGACCAGTAGTTCTGCTGCTCCCTCTGCCAGAGGGTCCTTTAGTTCCCAGTTCATCCTAAGCTGCAGTGAGATCTGCAAATTAGGGCAATTCCTGCCTGACTCTTGAGCTGATGGAAGACAGGAGCAGGTGTCTGCACATGAGCTTGTCATTCAGATTCTGTAGCACCCGTGGGGAGACATCACTGAGGAGGAGATGCCCTAGTCATGTTTCTGTCTGGCTATGGAGGGTGAATCTGCCATAATCTGCAACACCCCAGCTACTCCTCTGCATCAGTTCTGCAAACAGATACAGCAATGGGCACCTTTGCCACCACCTCCTGACACTACACACAGCAGCTGTCCCAGGAAAAATCACATCAGGAGCCATATATGTATCCTGAAGGACCACATCCAGTTATAAAACCATCAAATGAGCTAACTAACCTGGAATAAAAGATCCCTGCTGTCTCTTCCCTAACAAGACACCCTGGGAGAGCCTGGGCTCTGACCCAGTTTGCTGCCTCACAGGAAAGCCGTGGGATCTCTTGCCCTTGCTGGGGCTTCCCCTTGAGCTGGTGGCTCAGGTTAGGACAAGTGTATTGTCCTCAAGGGAGATAAGGCCAAAGTGTACAGAGGTTCTGAGGATACCCATCAGGGGCTGGGATGGGCCTCATGTCTCTCTTCTCCTTATTGCCTCCTGTGGTGCATCTCCAAGGGGAAAACTAGGGACAAAAGGACTGGATTTAACACACATGGTCTCCTCTGATGCAGCTGAGGAGGGATGTAATTCACTGAAATGCCTTCCCTCAGCAGGAGAAACCTTCCTGACAGCTGGTAATGAAATAGCAGAAACAATATTTTCCTGCTCAGACCTGGCAAGCAAATGCACAGAGAGGGGATTTTTGGCAGAGTTCCTTCAAGAGAGCAGAAGGTAACGTGATAATTGGATGAAGGCAAGAGGGAAGCAAGGAGAAGGAGACCATGACAGCAAGGTCAGAGTCTGCAAGACAGCTCAGGACAGAGTCACAAGCTGAAAAGGGAAGGCAAGTGAGCACAAGAAAGGAGAGATGGAACAAGGAAGAAATGGGGCAGGGAGGGAGGGGCAGGAAATGGGTATCCCTGGAGAGTTTCCACCAGGGGCAGACATACAACAGACACACAGCACAGCTGTGACCTGCTGGTGTGTCTGAGCCTCCTAAGAGAACCATCTTCCCCTTCAGAGTGAAAACATAAAACCAGACGAGTTTAGTGCTGAAAAGATCCTACCTCATATTCAGGCTCATCCACTTGTTATCTAAAAGTCATGTTCCTTTTCACTGCCATTTCTCTGGCTCCAATTAAGGCCCCTCAGGTTTTGAGGCTAAACCAATGCAATGTCATAGAACCACAGAATGGTTTGGGATGGAAGGGACCTTCAAGATATCTCATTCCAACCCCCCTGCCATGAGGACACCTTCCACTAGACCAGGTCACTCCAAGCCCCATCTAACCTGGCCTTGAACACTTCCAGGGATGGGGCAGTCACAGCTTCTCTGGGCAACATGTGCCAGGGCCTCATCACCTTCACAGTAAAGAATTTCTTTCTAATATCTAATCTAAACCTGCCCTCTTTCAGTTTAAAGCCACTGCCTCTTGTTCCCGTGTAGCCCCACCGCAGCCCATCCAACTTCACTACTTCCCTCCAGCAAACAAGTAAATTTCTGCCTCTGAAGCTGCAGCTGGCCCTCAGGATTGGCAAAATGAGTTGATTTAACCAGCACAGAGACACATACCAAGGTTGTGGTCCTCCCTCCCATCACCAGCACGACCCAGCCATGAAGCCACAAAGCAGTTCCAGTGCTCTATCAGCTCATCTAGTCCAGGATTCAGAATGGGGAACTACAAGCCCAACAAGTTACAGGAGAGGACCTAACAAACTCTGCAAATCATTCAGTGAACAAGCTGTCCTTGGAGAAGTGGATCAGTGACACCTGTTTTGAGGAGATTGGAAGGGTTTTTATAGAGAGATTTTGGACATTTTTTGAGGCTTCTGCTTTGGGGTAGCATGTAGTATCTTCATACTACATATACTCATTGTATTGCCATTAGTGGAGGCACTGAAAGAGACTTTTCCTCTATGCAGAATTAATATTTGCAAAAGTGGTAGGAACTTTGGTATCTACAATCTTTGGCACTTCACCAGACTTGGCTGAAACGTGAAAGGATTCGAAGGTATGGAAGAGTGAGGGGGGAAAGAACATCAAGAGAAGGCGAGACAGCATTAGCTTTTTATCTCCAGCATATCAGAAATCAGCATCCTCAACTATTGGCTGTGAAATCCTGCTATTGAAGGAACTGGCCCTGAAAAGCTCTGAAAAGACGGCTCAGTCATTGCAGAGGCTCAGGATGATTTTGCCACTTCCCGTGAGCATTTTCAGGAAAAGCCAAGGCACCCGGTGGGAGGAGGAGAGCAAACACAGGGGGATTGTCTGAGCAACATTCACGTACGTTCGTGCAGGCGGCTGTGCCGTCAATAGACCCATTGAAAGCGGTTCAAAGCCGGGCACGAGATTGCTCACAGAAAACAAAGTTTTTGTTGGAAAGTATTAGCGCTGGAACTAAATACCTGTTGTGCCCTGCCCGTGAGAAGGCGGCAGCTTATCTCCCCAGCAGGGAAAGCAACACAGCCCCGCCACCAAAACAGCAAAAGGCAATCAACAACACCCAAAAAAAGAGACAGTGCGGGAACAAGGTGTTAATACTGTACTCAGAGGACAGACCTGCTCTAGGAAGCCACTTTCAGGCAGTCTAGGAGCAGACAAAAGAAGGCTCTTGAGATCAATTACTCTTTGCAAAGGGTCCCCTGCGATGGAGCTTCCATGGGCTGGGGGAAGGTAACACAGAGGTTGTGGTGGGCACCTCTCCATCCTCTGAGTCCCAGCTGGGTAAACGCGATGCTTGGGACAGTAGAAATGTCAGAGACTGCACCAAGCAGAAGGGAAAACACAAGGGAAACTGCTGATGCTGCAGCCCAGGGGATTGAAAAGCTGAACTGACTTAGAGCAGGTCACTTCCAGAGTTTGCAAACTGCCTTCAAATTATCCAGTCAAATGAGTGTTAGATAAGCAGAGAGTCCTTTTGGGCCTTCGGGGGAATTCAGACAAGAGGGTAATTCAGCAGCTGGGTGATGACTAAAACTTTGTGAGGGATAAACCACTGCTGTGACCCGGAGACAGCTGGTTGGGAGGGTGCCCGAGGGAACCGGGCACTGAGCTGGGGCAGGGGCCAGGTCCGTGTCTGTCCTGCCCAGCCACCACATCCCCGAGCTCTTCGAGGAACCTGATTTCAAGGTGGGATTTTTTTATGGTCGTGTTTGTTTCTCAGCCAGGTTTCCTAAGTGGCCAGGAAATCCCCTTATGCAACAACTGTGCGTGACTGTAACTCTGCCCCTGCCCAACCCCACCAACCCAGGATTTTCAGAAGTCCAAAGAAAGGTTTTTCCTACACATGGTGTGAAAGTGGATGGGCAAGAAAAGAAAGGTGTTTGGGATCAAAGGGTTTAAGCAAAGCATGGGGTCACAGTCCCTCTTTGTCCTCCATAACAGCAGGGGAGAGCACCAGCTTCTGCAAAACTCTGGAGGATGCCTGCCCTCCAATGCACAGCAGACTGTGCAGGTGGACAGGAGGTGGAGAGCATTCCCACATGGTGGGGACCATCTCTGCCCACCTGCAGCCAGCACTGTGCCTGCTCTGGGACCCTGGTGAGTACACCGAGGCTGTGCACAGAGCAGGGACCTGGAGAGACCCACATCTGCAGTCTGGCACAGGGCTATCCTAGGAGAGAGCCTGGCTGGAGATGGAAAGGGCTTGGAGACAGGAGTCTGCCTTCTGCCAGTGCGTCACTGCAGAGCTGGGCAAGCTGCCTGTTCCCTAATGCCTCCAGTTCTGGCAAAAACTAGGATGCAGCTCTGCCCCCACGCTGGGGTCTGAAATCCATTGAAAAGGGCAGGAACGTGTGTGACCCATCACAGGCCTGTCCTTCTGACCCTTGAGAAGGAAAAGGGCACAGCTTCTCCTGCAGCCAGCGGGCAGCAGTGCCAGTGCACCAGCTGCTGATGATTCAAAGCATATCAGTAAGGTTAATGAAGGACACTGAAGTAATTTCCTCCCCCTTCTCTCACTTTCCTTGCCTTATCAAAACAAAGACCGTCTCTTTCATGTGCAATCTGAGGGCCACGGAATAATTTAGGTCAGAAAGGACCTCTGGGCATCTCCAGTCCAATCTCCTGCTCAAAGAAGGGTTATCTTCAAACTTTAATTAGGATCTTACCCAAGTGACTTCTGGTTACCTCCAGGTGTGGAGATAGCGCAGCATCCTGTGCAGCTGTCCCAGCACCTGCCTACTCCTTGAGTGCAAAAGGTTTCCTTTGCTGCTCAGGGCACCATTACAGAAATGTTCAGACTGGGGGGAATGGGGATGTGTTGTGTGGATGCCCCAGAAGGAACAAATGGTAGGGAAGGGCTACACAAGCAGCACATTCTGGTGACACCTGGCAGAACAAGTCAACAAGGCCCCAGCACATCCCCATGCACCATCTCTGGACACCAAGGATAGGACACAAAGGCCAATGAGTAAATCCTGGTGACTCGCAGACATGGGACAGGATGGAGAGGTTCAACAGGTGACATCCCTTGTTGTCCATGGCTTTGCAAGGGAACCCTGGACAGATGAGTGGACACAAGTGTTTTGGTGCCTAATTGGTGGGTACACACTGCTGCTTGTGGGCACGAGGGTCTGGTTGCAATGACTGGCAGCAACTTTTGTTTTGGTTTGGGTTTAAAACCTAATCCCCTCCCAACAAATACCTCCTGTTATTTGTCAAATATCTGCATGAGCAGCAAGAACAAGCTCTTGCACTTTTGGCAGCAAATCTCTAAGTATTTGCTGATGAGAACTAACTTTCTCCACTTCATTTCATGTATTTACTCAGCTCTGTCTGATAAATAGGCTCCTACATCTCCATCTCTGCTGAGCAAAAACTGATTAGAAGCAAATCTAAAAGAAACAATAGAGGGCTCCTGACAGTTTGGATATGAAAGGGTGCTTTTAAATCATTAGGAAAATAAGTGAGGGAGAGTTTCTTGCTCCAAAGCAGGAGCCTGCATCAGCTTTTAATTATTTCCTCCCCCCCTACAACTCACATTAGGAAGTTATTGCCCGGCTGGTTGAGCTCATTGTGGCCCAGAAGAGAGAGCAGGAGGCTGCAAGACAGGATGTCTGGGCTCCCTTCTGATTCTGTCCCTGACCTGCTGTGGGAAACACGGCTCAGCCCTGCTGGTGATGGGCCCAGCCTGCCTGAGCAGTGGGTTTATGCAGCACATGTCTCTGCAGCTGTGGTTTTCACTGACCGACCACTATGGCACTGTAATGTTTTCTTCTCTTCTGGAAGTGTCAGGAAGATTAGTTGGTGTTTGCTCAGCACTGGACAGATGTGAAGGGAGGGGAAAGGTTCCCTGCCAGCTCTTCCTTCTCACGGAGCAGATGTCATTCTCTCTCATGTTTTCCAGCCCTGCCAGGATCCCTGTGCTTGCCTTTGCCTCCTCCCCTCCTGTGGCCCCCGCAGGCCATGGTCCCAGAGCACAGCTTCTCCACCCAGGCATGGGGCAGCCACATCTTCTCTGGGCAACTTGGTCCAGGGCCTCACCATTCTCACAGGAAAGAATTTCTTCCTAACATCTAATCTAAACCTGCCCTCTTTCAGTTTTAAGCCATTCCTCCTTGTCCTATCATTCCAAGTGCTTGTCAAAAGTCCCTCTACAGCTCTGTCATAGCCCTTTTAGGAGCTGGAAGGTGTTCTCAGGTCTCCCTGCAGCCTTATCCAGCCTGAACAACCTCAGCTCTCCCAGCCTGTTTCTGGAGCAGAGGTGTTCCAGCCCTCAGAGCATCTTTACGGCCCCAGCTCCACTCTGGACAAGCTGAGGAACATCATTATCCCCAAAGCTGATTTGGCCATCAGCCCTGGGATATAAACAGTGTTCCCCACCAGCTCTCCCTGCCTTCCTCAGTCTGCACTTGGGCCAATGCAAGCAGCACAAAGTCCCTTTGTCTGAGACACTGTGAGGGGGATTGAAAGTGGTGACACAACACCACAGGTGACCCCCACCCTGGTTCCACCACACGGGGTGGGTGAGTGGGTGCAGAGCAGCCTGGTTGCCTTGCTCTGAGCACACTGCAATGCAGCAGCCTTCCCTCCATGGTTGGCCAGCCAAGAGCTGCACTGGCTCAGGAGCATGAAGCCAAGCCAGGACCTGCGTCTGGCAGGGACATCCCATTGGAGTCAGCTATGGTCCCACTGGCTTCTTCATTCCTCATGCTGAGCACTTCCTGCATCCATTGAGCATCTCCTGATGCCTCCAGGTCTGGTCCCAGCTTGCAGCTGGGCTGCTGTCTCCCACAGGTCCCTTCTTCTCTGTGAGCACAGCTTGTAGGAAGCATCAGACTATGTGTGGCCAAGCTGGTCACTCCTGCAGCCCCATCAGACTGAATATGTCAGGAGCTCTGGTTTTGTGGGCATGTCCTATGCTTGACAGACCTTCCCATCCCACCATATCCTGATTTTCTCCCCAGCTGACACTCCTTCATGTTTCCCTTTGCTCCAAGCCCTGCTCTAAACCACAGAACTACAGAGAGCACATGCTGCTCTGTTCCACTCTGCCTCTCGAGAGGGCTGTGGCCATTCCACCAAGCCAACACTGCCATGGGGACAAACACTGTGGTTTTAGTGAGCCCCGTGGGCAATAACCAGTGTGAATGCAGAAAAGCAGCAGCCAAGCAGCACCATGGGTCTACACAGCTGAACCACTGTTTGAGAAATGAAGAAATCCTATTTCATGTGACTCCGCATTTGCCGTGCTCCACTCCCTCTTCGCTGCCTGAAGCTTAGACCTTGCCATGGATTCACCCCCAGCAAGGAGAGGCTGGTGAGCTCTGAACTGTCTCTGCTCCCTCACACAGCCCAGTGCCTGCAAGATTCCACACTGCCACCAGCTGAACCAGCTGCTGCTGAGTGCTGAGCCCATCTCTGAGGCTCCTTTGGGTCACAGACCAGCACAGCTGTGGGGCAGGGGTTCCCTCAGAGCAGACGTGAAACCAGTGGCATCACTTCAGGAGAGCAACACACATCTGGATGCAGCAGGGGAAAGGGGAGAATAACTGCACTTGCTTCCAGCTAAAGGCCAACTTCAGTGAACAGCATTTGACTTCATGCCAAGCCCAGAGCTGGCAGATGTTGAAGGAAAAAAAAGCAACCTGACAACAAAAGCTCAAAGTGAAGCATTCCTATAGTTGGAGGGAGGTTTCATGAGGCCTTGATCCACTGGACTTTTTAAAACCTTGATCTTAACATAACCAAAAAGAGGACAGGAATCTCAGCAGTCAAGGGGACCTTCATCCAGCCAAGCTTCAAACAGTTCCAAAGCCTTTCCCACAAGGAAGATTCTGGAATGACCCTGCCATGATCAGCCTCTTCCCATCCCAGAGCTTCTGCTGGGGCAAGGCTCCTGCTGTTGCCAAATTCCCAGCTTTGACAGGAGACAGGAGTATCAGGCATCAAGGAGAATTTATGCAGGATGCATCCACCTCTCAAGAACACAGAGCTGCCTCCTGGTGTCACAGCCCACGTCAATTCACAGGCTCAGCAACTCACCCTGGTCACACACTCAGTCAAGCAGCAAATGAATCTCCTGTTATGAAGAGGGAAAGAGCTTTTCCAGTGCACTGTGGTGCCTGGCCATGGCTTGCTAGTTAGCATTGGAGCATTTGCCATGGCACTGCAAAGTAGGAAAATTTCTGGGCTTATCAGGATTAATCATAGAATCACAGAGTGGATTGGGTTGGAAAGGACATTAAAGATCATCTCATTCCAACCTCCTGCCATTGGCAGGAACACCTTCCACTATCCCAGGTTGTTCAGAGCCCAATCCAACCTGTCCTTGGATACTTCCAGGGATGGGGCAGCCACAGCTTCTCTGGGCAACCTGTGCCAGGGCCTGCCCACCCTCCCAGAAAGAATTTCTTCTTTATGTCTAATGTAAGCTTGGTTCCTTTCAGTCTGAAGCCATGCCTTTTGTCCTGTCACTCCAGGCCCTTGCCCAAAGTTACTCTCCAGCTCTCTTGTAGCCTCTTTAGGCACTGGAAGGGGTTCTAAGGTCTCCCTGGAGAACACCTTCTCTTCTCCAGGCTGAACAACCCCAGCTATCTCAGCCTGTATCCATAGCAGAGGTTCTCCAGCACCTCCATGGCCTCCTCTGGACTTGCCACAGCAGCTCCACATCCTTCTCAGCCTGGGGACTCCAGAGCTGGATACAGCACTCCAAGTGAGGGCTCAGGAGAGTGGAGTAGAGGGGGAGAATGCCCTCCCTCGACCTTCTGGTCACAGTTCCTGAAGACCTGGCTCCCCTCACCAAGCACCTCTCTGGTGTTCTTCTCTGCTTTGTAAGTACCAAGGGAGCACCTCTGGAAGAGGTCCAGGAAACGTGGGAGTGGGCTAAGCACAGGACCCCTGCACGCTTTTCCTGCAGGGAAACAGGTGTGTTTAAGGCAGAGACATTGCACATCTGCAGGTCTCCCTCCTTTCAGGCATCTCTTTCACTCAGCAGTTTGTGGCCAGCACAAAGTCAAGGTGTGAGGGATGAATCCCTCATCTCCCTGCCAAAGTCTCCCCAAATTCATGGGCACAGAGAGCAGAGATTTTGTAGGCAAGGCTGCAGAGCACCTGATGCTCCAGGGAGTGGGCCCACAAAACTTCTCAAGACTCTGGCTAAGGGACCAGTGACCAGCTGCTGTTTCAGAGTCACAGGGTTTAAGGCACGTGGGGTGAACAGAGCTCAGCAATCTGCCCTCTTGCAAAACCCAGCACCGACTGCCTCTGCCAACCCCACAGTTTCCTTTTGAGCAATAGTTTTGCTGTGTTAATTTGGAGGTTTCCAGCAAATGGAGAACCTACTCTGCACCAGCTACCCCAGGTGGCTGATCACAGTGGTCTGCAGCCTCCACCAGTTAAAACCAGGAGAGCATCTGACTTTGCTCCAGATCACTGCACATGGTTTGGTTTTCTCAGTGGGGCTGGAGTGTTGTTCACCCCTTGGCACCTCTTTGCATCCACTTCACCCAGGTCAGCTCCTTCCCTTCTGCACTTCACCATTGCTTTGGCACAGCTGTGACTCGTCATCCCTGGTGGCTAAGAACAGCCCTGCTCTCTTCCCTGCTCTGATCCCCTGGATTTCCCTCAAGGCCAACATTACACAGGATCTTCTCAGATGTTCAAAAAACAAGAGAGCCACTCCAGGGCTGGAAAAGGCCAAACCAGCATCTGCTGGGCAGGTTTCTCTCAAAGAAACCACAGTGGGGGTGCAGGACAGACACACAGGACCTTTGGATGTTAATATCTGGGTGTATTTTTATCAGAACTCAACATCAGGTGCTCTCAGAGTCTCTGCTGACCCCGAGCACACACATTTTTGGTGGCCATGGCAGTGTCAGCAGCCTGGGACCTCAGTTCCAGTCATCCTGCCTTCTTGCAGGCCCACAGGCAGAGGCAGGTAATCTGTCCCCAGAACATCTGATACTTTCAGACAGAGACTGCTTTCAGCCTGGAGACAGACACTTTCATGGCTCTCAGGTCCAGCTGGCTCTCCCCAGGAGCGTCAGATCCCTGGACACACTCTGGGCAACTGCAATTCCCTGTGACAGAGGTGCAGGGGGCTGGAAAATCCCGGAACTGCCTTGTCCTTGAGTCCAACACACAGGCAAGTGGGTTGTTGAATCCTTGTGAAAATGTGACAAGCACTGATAAACCCAAACCCCTTAAGAGCCTTATGCATGACCTCAGTGACTGACCAGCTGCAGACCTCAGTCACTGCCACCTCGGACATCCCCTGTCTGTGCTCTGGTTCCCTCACCAGCGCAGTTCTCTGGATGAAGCAGAACCTCCTTCCCAGCATTTGGTGCCACCAGAGAGGCCACTTTGCCTTTCAGCTGCGAATTTCACGGACGTCTTTGATAAGCCTTCAGCTGGCAGGTGGGACACGGCAGGATCCCTGAGCAGTGGAAGAGCCGCAGGGATGATCCACGCAATGCCTGGGCTGCAGCCGGATCTGGAGAGCAGCGAGAGAGGGAGCGCTAGCGTGTGAGATCTGACAGGCTCATAACAAACCCAGCTGGCTGGCACACACACCAAGCCCAAAACACCCCAGGCCACCCCCCTCCCACCCTCCTGATACCATCACACCCCTCTGCAGTTAATTAAAAAAGGATTAAAGCAGGCTGTAAGGACGTGGGCGACGGCCGAGGTCAAGGGGTGCCTTGCAAACCTACGCCAAGCCTGCAGCTGGTGCTGGGACAGTGGGCTGCCTGCTGGGGATGCCAGCTTCTCCAAGAATAAGGCAGGTCTAATCCGAGACCCAGGCAACCTACCCGGGCTGCTTGCCTCTGGCAGTACTGCTCTGTACGGAGAGCTGCAGGGCAAGGATTGGGATCACAGGTGTAGGAGCCTCCAGGGAAATGCTTATGCTGCTGGTAAGAGAGCAAGCAGTGGTTATGACATTCCTCCGAGGCCTCTGTGCTGTCCTGCTGGCCCTTCCCAGGGCTCATGTTTGGCTGTGTCTCCTTCCAGAGCTCACACCTTTATCCCACATGAGCCACGTGCAATCATCCCAGCCCTGGCAGTGAGGTTCAGCTCGGGCAAGCAGCTCTGTCACAACAGTACAGGCTGTTCCTGACTGCTCCCCATTTCCCAAAATATGACTGTTTCACCAGGGCAGTGCTCAGAGGCTTTTTCCATCCACAGTGATGCCAGGTAGATAGGTCCTTCCCACATCCAGCCTCACAGAAAGCCCTGGGAAGGTGTCTGTGGATGAGGCACAGTGCCAAGGAGTCCCTCACATCACCTGGCCAGAAGAGGCATGACCACAGATGGCTGGAAGTCACCTCCACACAGGGCTTAACCCTGAGATTGAAGCCTTGCTATCAGTGAGTTGCACCTTCAAGGGGGACACTTTGTCACAAGGAAGGGGAGAACACCCTGACTCACTCCGAGGACACTGCTGCCTTGTGCAGAGGTCTCCAGGAGCAGACTCAATGGCATGTGTTGGTAGCTCCCACATGGAGAGAAGCAGAGGGCAAGGCTCAGCAGGAAGGGTAGGGGCAAATGGAGAGCTGGAATTTGCTGGCACAGAAACCAGGCTACAGGTCCAGGTCTGAAATCCACCTGAGTGCCAAGACATGCTGTGTGGTGGCAGGAGAAGAGATGTCTCAGGCTGGTGGATGGGCCAGACTGCACCAATGTTCCTGTTTGGAACCCTCAGCCTCTCAGCTTGTGTATCTGAATGAAGAACTAACCTGTAGGATGCAAATTGGTTCTTCATCAGCAGCTTCATGGCCCACCCAAGCCTATAATATGGGGCCAGTTATGGCATCCAAGTGCTCCCCATTTTACCCAAATCACTCTCACATCACCTAAAGCATTTCAGTTCAGCCTCAAGCCCACCTCTTTCAGAGTGGCTTGGCCATAACGAGCCTGAGGAGCTCAATGAAGTTCCTCATGGTTTTTTCAGCTCTTTCTTCTATTAATTCATTGCCTTTCCATCCACAGCCTATGGGACCCCTAGAGCAGGCTGCTCCATGCAGGATCTGACCTCTTTTTTAGGTATTCCTAAATGCTTCCAGTCACAGAATGACAGAATGGTTTGGGTTGGAAGGGACCTTAAATATCATCTTATTCCAACCTCTCTGCTGGAGGGAGGGACAGGGACACCTTACACTCAGAGCCCCATCCAGCCTGGCTTGGAACACTTCCAGGGATGGGGCAAACCCACCTCACCTTCTCTGAGCAACCTGAGTCAGCCCCAGTGACCTCAGTAATTGCTGCTGTCCCCTAACCAACCCATGCTGCTGTCACTCAGCCTTGAAAAGTTTTCTCCCTCCTTAAGTTGCACTTGCCAGAGATTGGCTGATTCATCCACTCTCTGCCTCAGGCATCCCACGCAGCCACTGATGATTGAGTTACTTAACAATTAAGCAAAGCCTTAAATCTTTGCAGCACTTAACATGTATTGACTAATTAATCCAAGCCTTATCTGAGGTAGGTTAGTTCAGTCTTGTGTGTAGCTTCCAAACATGCCCATGGCTGCCTCGTGGGTTGAAGGCTGAGGCAGTACTGTAGAGGTGATGGGAGGTCCACCATCCCCACTGCCTGCTCCTTCAAGGCACCCATGCAGCACTGCCCTTCTGTGCTGTGACTTCAGAGGTCATTGGGCTGAGGGGTCCGTGTCCCCAGCCCAGGACTCCTGCCAAACTTGCCCTGGAATGAGCCTTTCTCCTCCCTCTTCTGTGGCTCTCCACGGTTGCTTCACTCCCTGCTCTCCCACCCGGGGGGCTCCCTGCACATCCAGCAGCTGAAGCCAACTTGCTCGGACAAGCAGCAAGTTGCCTGAGGCTCTGCCAGACCTCGAGAGCAGGTGGGAAGAACCTTCCCCTGTGGTCCCACCAGCAGCCATCCCTGAGCCCTGCGGATGCAGGAGAGCACACCTGGCCTTAGGACACAGCACAGTGCCCTGCTGCTCCCTGCTGCAGTGCCCCCAGGGGCAGCCAGGCTTTCCCCACAGCCTGTTCACAAGGGCTGTCTCAGCCACATCAAACCCCACGTCCCAGTCTCGCTGTCAGCAGGGAATGAGGCCAGGCGTGGGAGGCAGGGAACCCGTTCCCTGCGTGGATGAGCTGCACAGGAGCTTTGTGCAGATGAGTGGGATGGGGAGGTGCAGAGACGCACCCAAGGTTATGCAGAGAGTCTGTGGCAGAATTCAGTGCCTTGGTGACCCCTAGGCCTGGGCTTTGGGAGAGAGAAAGGCAGGGGGGTTGCAGTAGCTAAAGTTATGGGTAGGGACTGAGGGAGCTGAGCTGGGTTCCCAGGCACAGGAGCCTTGAGGCCTGATCCTAAGCAAATCATCTATTTTTACTTCAATGTAGTCACTTAGCTCCAAGACTGGAGGAAAATGGCACATCCCTGTGCCATGCAGGTTCCCTATCATTAGCTAAGGCCAAGGCAGACATTAAAACTTTTGCCATGCCATGGGCCTCTTGCACTGGAGCACAGGATCCCCCAGCACAAAGACAAAGACCCCAGAGGTACACGATGGTCTTTGACATAACTCTGACACCAAAATGTTTCAGCCCACCTGAGTCCTCTGAGCAGCTCACGCCCTTTCCCTGCCTCCCTGTCACCCCAGGGTTTCAGCTCAGTGACACCCCCCTCCCCAACAAGCAGATGATGAGCCTTCAGAGACATGTGATGTGAAGGACCTGGCAGCAGAAAGGCACTTTGTCAACCTGGGGAGCCACAGAGCAGCCAGGTGGAAGAAAGCTTAATCTGAACAACCTCACCCAGAAAAGCCAGGACCAGCAGAGTCCGGATCTGCACAAAACATGTGGAGTCTGTAACAGCAAGGTACTGCTTTGAGTCAAATAGCATCAGCCTGCACATTATAAAGGCATCTCTGATGTTCATAAGGATGCCCTTCATGTGCCCTCCACCTGCTTTAGATGGGGTTCCTGCCTACCCCATGGATACACCACTTGGATGCTTTTTAACACACATAACACCAAATGCAGATGAGTAATTCCCTTCCCAGTGAAATTCATCCCAGGAAATCCTGTGTTGTAAAGCATAGCAACTTGTAGACCTACACTTTTCCTCTGGGTCCTAAAGCATCACATATATTAAGAGGGAATTTTTTTTTTTCCTTTGACTGAATATGTGCTGATCTCATTCATCCTGGGAAAAGCACGGGGTGTTCTCATCCAGGCTATACCTGGCAAGCTGCACACACTGTGACAGAGGGAGCGAACTTCTGAGCAGGCTCTGCAGTGGCTGCTGCCGGGCTTCTTGTGGCTCATTCCCGGAGCGAGAGGCCGGCTCCTTCACCTGGCATTCCTGGGAGAGATGAAGGGTAAGTCAGCAAATCAGCTTCATGCGCTGCAGACATCCTCTGCTTTCATCCATGGCAGAATTAGCTCAGGTTGGGATTTGCTGATAGCTGGGCAAAAAAAAAGCGTCTGCAGGGCTTTCCCCCTCCCCACCCCTCGCCTCTCCACCTCCCTTGGAGGGAAGAAGGCAAGAAGAGAATGTTTTGAAGGCGCTGCGTTGGAGGCAGGTTGCCGGAGCCGCGGTCCCCGGGCATGGCTCTGCAAGCGCTGCCGGGGAAATCAACAGGGAACGTTCCTGATGCTATTTTAGACACCGGCAGAAAACGCCAGCTTAGCAACACCGAACTCGACGGGGCTGCACAAACCCCAGAGCGGCGGCAGCGGTGCCAGCCGCTCGCAGCCGTGTGCGGGCTGTCCGTCGGGCTGTCCGTCGGGCTGTCCGTCGGGCTGTCCGTCGGGCTGTCCGTCGGGCTGTCCGTCGGGCTGTCCGTGTTGCTCTGACATGCCAGCTGGATGCCTCGGTGTCAGGCAGGCATCTCGGTGTGAGCCGTGGGGACAGCGGCTCAGGTCGGCCGGCCGGGGTTAGCAATGAGCCGCAGTTATTAGGCTGCGGGAAGGGATCGGCGCTGCTGCCAACGTGAGTGCTCCGCGCCTGCCAGCGCAGGTCCAAGCTGCATGCCTGTCTCCCAGGGGGGATGCCGGCTCCATCGGGAGGCTCTTGGCTTGCTTAGAGGATGGAAAGAAGGGCATGTTGCGAGGCTGCTGCAGCCGGTGGGTGCTGCTGAAAGCAGCGTGTGAGATTAAAGGCGGGATCTGAGCGTAAAGCGACCGCAGCAACCCTTGGTTTAGGGGAAAAATTAGTATTGCAGGGCTGGCTACTGCAGGAAATGTCCCCTTCATAAGTCGGGCTGTTTGGAGCAAAAAGAGCAATTCTGTGGATTCTGCTGCAGCTCATTTTGGTCGGGTTAATTTGGGAAGAGGATGTTTGCGGGCAGCTAAAAGAGGCATTCTGGTAGAAGGGTTAAGATACAGAATTACCAGACCAGGCTGGTGTTCTGAAATGGTGTAATAATGCCAGGGCAAGGGAGCATGGTTTGTTTTGATATATCTTCTGAGATAGTCAGGACGGGGGAGGCCTTAGCTTGGAGGGCTCCTCTCAATAAAATGAAAAACTAGATTTGCAAAGGCAGAGCCTGTTTTGCAAAGCCCAGACATCACGATGATGAGCACTGCTGATACCAGCTGTCCTGCCTGCCATCTGAGTGCCAGGCTTTTCCAGAAATGCTGCTTGGGAAAGCTCTTGTCACAGGGAAGTTTTTACTGCCCTGGTTTTGTGGGTGAGTGCGTTTGTGTGTCTGTGTTCAGGTGGAAAAGGCATGAACTGCTCGTTGTACCCCAAACCTGACTGTGCATGGAGACCCTGTAGCTGTGATGATGGGTGTTACACAGGGCTGTGCTTTGGAAAGGACAGCCCAGCTGGGTTGAACATGGTGATCCTTCCTGGAGCTTTTGGTGGTCATGGAATTGGGTATCTCACAGCTAAAACGGGTGCCTGTTCCTCAAAAGCTGGTGTCAAGTGCCCAGTCTCCCATGGGAGCTCCTGCATGGACACAGCAAGGGCCAGAGGTCTGAGTTGATATGCAGCTCCAGCTGGGGTGACATAGTGAAAATGCCACAGAGTGTGACTTGGCGGGGCTGGCTTGGACAGCATGGAGATTGGAAAGGCAAGCAAATAGCAGTGGATCCTCCTGGAGAGGAGGCGACCAGGGATCAAAAGGGAGAGATGGCATGGGTGTGTGCTGGGACAGTTCTGGGGTGTGGAATGGGCCAGGGTATGTCAGTACAAACATACACAGGTGGTGGCAGAGACTGCTCCCTGCCCTAACCCAGCACTGTCCGTGCTCACCAGTGAATGCACAAAGCCACAAATGGGAGGTTTGCAAGAGTGTTTGCAAGAAAAGGGGAATTTGCTCCTTCCCCACTTCTCTATTAAACTTCACATTGCAAACTCTGCCCCAGGTCTCCTTCCAGAGGTTAAAGAGCAGTTGCTGTGAAGGCTCATTTTTTTAAAAGCAATAGCACAAGGAACATAAAGCACAACCTTCCACAGCATAATTCTGGTCTAATTCCCAGTGGCTGCTTCAGGACTGACCATAAGCAAACCATTCAGCACTGTAAGGGCATGTCCTCTGCAGAAGCAGCAGCATGCCCTGGACAGCTACTCAATTTTCTTTCACTACAGTTTTTGCACTAAATTTATGGTCTGTATTATTTTGTCTGTTGCTGTTGAGGACAAAGGGCCCTCTGTACTGAGTAACCCTATTAAAACATGCCTATTAAACCTCATCCCATGAAACCACAAGAAGTGGCTGCTGTGGGCACTGGGGGCAGTCCTGCTGGTGGTTCTAGTCTTGAAGGTTACAAGAACCAAGCACAGACCAATGTAGTTGTTGTCAAAAGCTCATAGAGGAGCAAGAAAGGTGCATGAGGGAAGGCCTTCAGCTCTCTGGCTTGCAGGAGACCACTCAGCTTTTACCTTCAGCCTTCACCTAAGGAGGAAAAAGAGAGGGAAAAAAACAGGCTCTCCTTCATGGCTTGTCGACAGTTTGTCAAGCAAGGGTTGGAAGGAGGCTCCAGTTAACACCTGGGCATTGCTGTAATTTAGTTCCTCCAGCAACGAATGCTGGATCATGGTTTGGATCTCCAGAAATCTCTCCGTCCACCTCTGAAGAACAGCCACTGCATTGCTTGGCAGGGATGGGGCACGTAGTTATAACCTGCTGTTGGCATGGGTGGAGCATTTTATCCACTCACCTTCCCACCATGAAGGGTTGAAGCCCCACCAGCAAACTGATCCAGGCTGTGCTGCTCTCCTGGGCTGATATCACAGAGTGCCTCTCTCTGCCATGAAGTCATGTGTCAGGGCAAGTTGCTCAGAGAACAAGGATCCAGACCCAAAACTGGGTGAGGGCAAAGACCTCCAACACCCCAGAGTGAGGGGGATTAGGTCACAGGCAGAGCAAACACCGTGCCAGTGGCTGTGCCACACACTGAAGCCACCACACAGCCCAGAGCCCCAACACAAAACCACTGAGTGAACGACAGCCAGATCATTTTTCTTGTGAGAATGCACCATTCTTGAGTAATTTTTTCAGCACATCCCAGGGAAAAAGGTTTTCCTTGAACACCACACAGCAGCATTTGCCGTCTCTTGCCAGCTCTTTTTTTCCCCCTAATTGTAGGGGTTCGGAGGGCTCTCACATATCACATGGTGCCTCTGTGCTGCTTGGCACAGAGTCTGAGGGGTGTATCCTCATGACAAATCCAGCACTAAGCCGTTTCATGTGACCACTTCTGCTGCAGTCATAGAATCACAAGATGGTTCAGACTGGAAGGCACCTTAGAGATCATGTCGTTCCAACCCCAGGTCAGACCAAGTCCCACCTTTCTGCAGAAATCTGAGGCCTTTGACCTGGCACATACATACTGGTCTGATAACATGTCCTGCCTCTTCATCATCACAACAGCCTTCCCAGGAAGGGCACATTGACTCTTCCCAGTTGGCACACAGTGGGTTGCACTGCAGAAGCAGCACTGATCCTTCAACACTGGCACTAGCTATTGCTGTCCCTGATATTTTGCTATATTAGCTGAATTCCTGGTGGTAAAAAGAGGGACGTGGAGGGAAATGTGACATCCCACACATTTCGGTGCAGCATAGTTTGTGCCCACTCTGACCCGCAGTCTGAGCTCCTCTGAAAACAGGGAGATTTAAAGGCATTTTTGGCCCAATTTATCAACTTCCATTGCTCAACAGCACCTCAGGGCAGCCAGGGTGTATCACCAGATACATTAATTGGGCTTCTTAGTTAGTGGTGAGTGATGGACGTGTGCTATTTGTTCATAACTAAGAGAATGAAATGGCCAGACACTCCTTTTTTGATCCAAGCTTGCAATCTCACCAGGTCCCTCATCTCTGTACACAGGAGGCAGGAGGAAGTGAAAGCAGCATACCCTCTCCCTCTTGTCTGCCCCTGGTACCCCACACACTGCCCTCATTGGAAGAGCAGGGGAAAGAAGGTATTTATCCAAGATGTTCTAATTAACATTTCCTGTGTTGTCTCATCCAGCAGCAGACCGATATTCTAGATTCTCCCTTGATCTTGGTCATCCTGAAAAGTCCACTAATTTTAACCTGTCAAGAAAGGACTGGAGGATATAAAACTTGAGTCCCAAACAATAAAAAAAATGAACAGAAATTGAGTATTTTCCTTTACTTGTAAGGTGATGCACTGAATAAGTGGCAAATGCCTGGGGAAAACTGTCTCATCCAAATTCAACAGTCATGGAATCCATGGATATAGTGGATTGAGCCCAGATTGAGTCCTGCCCCTATGCAATGCTGGAAGCAGACCGAGTAACTTCCAATGTCTCCTGTACTTGTCCTGTCAGATCTGTCTGAGGGCATCTGATATCATTCTTAGCTAACTGTCAGACACAGGAGCAGCTTCTGTCTGGGATCATGACTGTGCCATTAGCTGGGGACTCCTGCATGTTTTCACGACCAAGCAAGTACCTGTTGCACAGGAGAGGCTTGGCATGTTCACGTCCGAATCTTATGCAGCCCCAAGAGTGAAAAACATGGACAACTGCCAATAGATGATGCAGTTCTCATCTGAGCACTCTGAGCATCCCAGCTCCCCCTCAGTGAGCTGCGTTAGGCTGCAGAGCAGTCTGCTGTCGGGAAGCTTTGGCAGTGACAGCGGAGAGCCTGGATGCTCTTGGCATCCCTTTTGACAAGCCTATTGTGCAGCCGGGTCCTCAGAGCTGCACTGGGCACCAAGGAGAACAGAGGCCTCTCCTGCGACTGGGCAAGAGCTGTGGGTCCCCACACGTGGGACAGTGTCCGCTTCGGCCTTGGGGACAAAGCCCTGGAAGCAACGGAGACGGGACCACGGTGCCTCTTTGTATGGAGTCTGGGCAGACACATCCAGGTCACTTGCTCCAGACAGCATTCATGACCTGTGTCTTTGCTGTTTTCCAGGCACCCGGAGGGGAGCTCAGAGCCTTGGCAGCAGCCCTGCCACAGTCCCCAGGGTCCCTGGGCTGCGCTCCCTGCTGAAGCATGGCTGGAGCGTGTGGCAGCTCAGGCACTTGGGAAGAGGCCACCACGTCCGGTTTGGATGTGATGTGCCTCTTCCCCCGGTGCCTTTTGGGTTCATTTAGGCACTCAGCTCATTCTTCTGTGGCTGAAGGGAGATCCAAGAACAGGATTTAGCTCACGCTCCCCTTCCTTCTCCTGGATCCTCTAGAAAGAATAAATGCAAAAGAGAATGAAAGTCAGCCATGGCCAAGACAAGTCCATGCTAATCCCTCTCTCGAGTCTTGGCTGAGTCCAGCATTCAAGCTCTGGGAAGTATTGGGAGATGGATAATAGAGCAGGAAATGCTGGATTTTGGTAGCTGAGAAAAGGAGAGGCACACATTGCACATGCCATAGAGAGAAAGGAGAAGGTTTCCCTCTCCTCCCAGGCTTTGGATACTGGAACTGACTGGACACAGTGTCAGACTGGGTGAAAAAAGACTGTACCACCCTTCTTGTCAAGCTTACAGGGAGGGACCACACTGGGAAAAGCTAATGGCTCGAGGATGACTTTCACACCCATGGACAGCTCATGTCCATGCCTACCCCTCCTGAGCTTGCTCCTGTGGCATTTTTAGTAGACACCCTTATATGCATTTGAGAGGGAAAGAAACTGTCTGACAGCCCATTCCTCTAGCAGATCTTCCCTCCTGTTCCTGGGCCCAGCTGCCCATCTCAGCAAAAGACTTCTCTGCCACCCTGGAGAAAGAATTGAAAGCGCAGGATCAGCTGAAAAAGATGAACTTGCTGCAAGCAAACTCAGCACTGTCTGCAACACCCGAGAGACCAGAAACTTCATTTGCTTTATTTCTACAACACTGATCAGTTGAAACCAGTGGATGAAACGCTGTGGATTGGTGTGTTCCTGCCTCCACCCCACGGACTCTGCCTGATCCAAGTAGCAGATCGGAGCTGGCTCCCACGCTTACACACGTGCAAGTACAGACCCTCCAGGGACATCCCAAGTCCTCCTGCAGGCTGGTTTTGGCTCTCAGAAAGCAGAGGTCAGCTCAAAGCACTCATTCCAGGTGATGGGGTTTTTCATGGATATCTAATTATTATGTAAAGCTCAGCCTGGATAACATGGAGTTTTGACAAACACTTCCTCCCAAGCCTTCTCCCCAAATCTCGTCAAACCACAGTCGGCAACTGTGGTTATTTGCCATGCAGGCACAGCTCCTGAATGCTACCTTGCATGTCTCTTTCTGAGTCCATGAGTTCAGGCTGCAGTTAAACCTTGTGCATTTTTTCAAGCTCAGCTTCTCCAGCCTCACAGGTAAATCTCTCACATACTTCTGCCTTCCTCTGTTCCTAAAATACCTCACAGAATCACAGAATATGCTGAGTGGGAAGGGACCCAGAAGGATCATCAGGCCCAACTCCTGGCCCTGCACAGGACCATCCTCAGGGGTCACCATGTGTCTGAGAGTGTCATCCAAACACTTCTTGAACTCTGTCAGGTTTGGTGCTGTGACCACATCCCTGGGGCCCTGATCACACTTCACTCTTATTTCAGAAAATACTAGATTTTTTCCTAATTTCTTTCTTTTGTCTTGCTTCCCAGTCTGTGTCCCTCCAGTAGTTCATCCCTTCCTCTAACACCAAACTCAGGTCTTCACTCTCAGTGTCCTGTGACTTCTCTGACTGTTGCCATTCCCACCAACGACCAGCCCACGATGGTGGCCAAACTCCTCAGACTTTGTACCACATCTTTGGAAGTGCTCCTCAAAAAACACCCCAAAACCAACCCCACCAGTCTCTGGCAGAAACCCATCTCTGCTCCCAGTATCTGCGTAATGGTCATGTTGCCACACAACACACTGGCAAACATCACTTTCCTTCTCCATGTTCCCATTTGCCTGAGCCCACCCATTTCCCTATGTCTTAATCTTGGAATAGCAAGTGGGGGTTTGTTGTGTAGCACAGCTTAGCCCAGCTGCAGCTTCTCGTCCTATGGCAACAGCAACCAGAATAATAACAGCAAGGTGATGACTCATTAAAACCAACAACCTCAATAATTAGGCTTACTTAACTTTTCCAATTGTATAAACAACTGAGGAAAAAAACCCAGGATCTTATGCTTCTCCAATATTTTTCCCTTTTCCAGTTTCTCACACAGAAATTGTCAGTACTGGGCACTTGCCACAGTCAAATTTCCTCTCTCTACACAACAGTAATTTCATGGAGGGAGGTGAAATGTTTGCTTTGCCCATACTCTGTGAATGCTAAAGACTCTCTAGCACCTCTTTGCTCTGAACAAGGAGACCAGCTGCAGCCCTGCCTTGGTGCCAACACCGTTCCAGCTGCTGTTGCTATAGGGAAGAAAAAAAACCCAAAAACCAAAGGCAGAACTGTCCAAGTTTCGAGTTCCTGAAAAAATCTGTTTAAATCAGCAGGGGCAGAATATGGATGAAGTTTCTGTCCAGATCTGATGCTCAGCGAGTGCATCTCTGCCATCCACCACTGCTACTGGTTGAAGTTGTATCCTGGTACAGCCTCTTCCCTGCCACCCCTGCAACCTGCCCCTCTCTAAATAACCCTTCCCTGCCCATTGCCTCTTGTCAGAGGCAGAGGAGGAGGTTTGGAGCAAGGGAAGAGCTGCCCATGGGATTAAGAGAGGGAGTTTGTGGGACAAAGAATCACCAGAAGTAGGACAGTACTCAGGAGAAGGCACCCCAGGGGCAGGTAGCCTGGGGCAGTGGTGCAAAGAGACTGGGACAAGGTGGCTGGTGAGATAAGGAGCAATCCAAAAGACAGAGGATTGAGCTAGGGAGGAAGACCTGAGAGGGCTTGGATTAAAAGGGCATGAATGGATCAAACTGGGAAGGGAGGTGGGCATCAGATCCCTGGGCAAAGCCTCACACTCCACTCCTCTGTCTCAGTCCTTCTCCCTGCATTTTGGGCACACCAGTATCTTGTGTTCAACTTTGAGTTGTTTTAATTGCAATGGATCTCAGTCCCCTGTCACTCCCAAGCAGGCTGGCAGCCAGAATGGCTACAGAACCAGAGCTGCCCTGGAAAGGGCTGCTCTGACCCCAGCAGGGCAACTGCCCTGGTGTCAGCACTGGGGGAGCCTCAGTGCAGATCAGACCTCAAGAACTTGGCTATCAAACCTGCCCTATAAACCTCATCCCTCTGCAAAAAAACCCCAACAATGACTACAATAATATGGTGTTAAAAATGGAAAGTGCTTATGGAGAGAGATCAGCTGCTTTGTGAGGCAGCTGTATGTTCTGAAGTTCCTTTTGATGTAAATGTGTGAAATTACACATTTACTGCAGGATTGAAATGTAGCCATGGCAACATGATTATCAAACAGTTGCATATGGAAGTACAAATCCATACAGGTTTCTGGCTGGTGAGATTAAACTGCCCAGAGACAGGGCTCAATGTACGTCAAGCCCAGGCCCTCCATGCCCAAAAGGAATCAGCTCTGGCTTCTGTGCCTGGGAAAAATTCCATTTCTTTGCATCCAAATTGGCTCCATTCAAGTGGGCTGACCACCAAGCAGCTGCAGGAGAGCACTAAACAGGCTGTACCCTCAGCAGAGAGGCAGCATCGTGCACCTCCCTGCATGCTGCTGCAGAGGGTGACCCTGTCCTCAAGGCTGGTTTAAATAACCCCCTTTGCTCAGCCTTGCAAGGGGCAGGCAGAGTTCAGCCAGGAGCTGTGTCTCTGCAGAGTGGGTTTAAGTTACAGCTGGAGCACCAGTCAGGCTGTATTCATAAATCCCCGTGCACAAACACAGGCTGGGCAGCCAATGGCACCCCCTCTCCCACGGTGTCCTCATGTGACAGCGATCTGGTGACATCCGAAGAGGGGACAGCAAAGCTGGTGTGTGTACTGGCTGCAAGGAGGAAAAGGCTGTGCCCTTACAGCCTCAAGACCATGACCTTGCTGGCCATTCCTTGGAAACGGGGCCAATCCATGAATTTTCCACAGCTGTCAGTTCCAGGCTGAGCCGCAGCGTCACAGCCAAGGAAAGTCAGAGCAGCTTTCTGCTTTGTCCCCTGGACATGAGGCAGGTCTGAAACCTCACACAGACTGGGCTCAGCTCAGGGTCCTGATGAGCCCGGGGTGGTGAGTGTATCATCAGGTGAACTGTGAAATAACAGGAGGAAAGAGAAAGGCAAAGAAAAAAGAAAAAAATAGAAAAAAAAAAAAAAAAGGTAAAGAAAGAGAAAGAGGGAAAAAAAAAAAACAACCAAAACAGGAACGTGCACCCCTGCACGGAAACAGGCCAGTGGGAAGGAAATAAAAGTTTTAAACAGACACTAAGAGATTGGCAGAATTTGGCTGTAAATGAAAATAGAGTAGTGGAAGGGCAGAACTTTGTCCTTGTTTTGCTTTTTTTTTTTTTTCCAGAGACTTGATGCGGCTCTTTCACTGAGAAACACAAAAGTAGGGCACAGTCCTCCAGCAGGCACCCGGGGGTATCCACAGCCCTGAGGTTTGGGGACCTGCAGCAGGAGCCCTGGCATCCCTCTGGAATCAGGGGGAAAGCAGGTTATCTCCACAACAAGGTGGTGAGCAGCTCAGTGGGGCACCTAAAGCATCTGATGGCAATGCCCTGGGGCTCTCATATAGGAATACACAGGATGGCTTCCTCGGTAGGATGTTTCTATAGTTAATTAACCTCTGATCCTGATTTCCAGCAGGAACACCTCTTGTTTCCATCTCCAGCAAATAGCTCTCGTAGTGCTTTGGCTAATATATTAGACAGCCTGCTTACACTTGGCACCTTCTTCTGCCACAGGTATTTCTGGGCAAAGTCCCTTTTCACCTTCCCTCCCGCATGGCAAACATCCCGCAGCTCCACCACACTCCTGTTTCCAAACATGTGAAGTCCCAGAAAAACCATCCTCCCAAGTTTTTTCCTCTGCATGTTGAGGTTTTGCAGCAGAACCCCCTCACCTTTCATCAGATATTATTTTAAATCCTTCTGTTCCACAGGGGGAAAAAAAAATATAGGCAGACCTTTCTCAGTAAACCTGAGGCTTTTGATTTTAAAGGTGACAAATACTGCTTCTTAAAGAAAAAGATATAATAATTTCTCCAAGAAGATTTCGGAAATTAAGCAAAACTATTGCTGCACTGATTGCTGTTACCCAGTCAGTTTCCGCATGCTGACCATGCAGATACGGGTCATGCCTGTGGAATTGGCATCCCAGGCTGCAGCAGATTAAGTATCAGATTTTTGGTTAGCTGTGAATTATCACTAAAATAAAGGCACCCCGGCCCTGCCTGATGCAATGCCCGGACCCGTGGCTCGGCAGTGTCCATGTGCTCTCCTGCTGCAGAATCTGCTCCCCGGATTTGGTCTCTGCTCTTTGAGAAAGTGGACTAAACCCTCCCAAGAGGGGAGGCGAAGCTGCTGCCCGCATCTCCTCGTTCCCCTCGCTGCAGTCCTCTCATCTCCATGCTATATTAGCATTCTGGAGAGCACTAATGGGTCTGAAGTGGCTTAAAGCCATTTTCTTTATTGCTGGATTAGTGCTGGGAGGGTATGAAGCTGCCGGCGAGCACGTCAAGGGCTTTCTGCTCCGAGCAGACACGAGTGCTCCGTGCCTCACACAGCCCAGTTAACTGCTTTTATGAATGGAGTTAAAAACAACACACGCCGTGAAACTGTTGCTAAGAAGATTTTTTTTCCCCTGGTGGCCCGAGTGCTCTGGCCAATATAAGCTCCAGTGCTCCGGAGCCCCGCACAGCCCTGGAAGCGAGGAAGTGGGCAGGAAAAGCAGAGCACAGGTTCCCTGTCTGTTCCCTGCCTGCCTTTAGCTGAGCAATTATACAACCCCAGAGCTGTGATTATTCCTGGCAAGGTTTGTTCGTCTCATGGGAGACTTTTGGAACAACACGGTGCTTTTGTAGGGAGTGTCAACCACCAGGCGAACGTGCCTTCCAGATCTGATTTGATTTTTTGATTTTTTTTCCGTATGTAAGTAATTGTTTCTTTACAGATTGGTCTTTGCCTTTTAATGACTCACATTTCTACCTTGTCAGCTTTCAGCACGGGCCCTGCCCTCCCTCCCAGTGCTACAATCCTCCCAGATCTCACCCACGGTGCCAGGTCACCCAGGGTGAAATCCTGAAGGATGAGAATCCATTTGGTCCGTGCCCTGTCCAGATGTTCTGCTTATGGGGGGCTGCTTTTGAGGGGCAGAAACTCCAGGCATGGCAGCCAGAAGGCATAAAACTGAGGTACAAACCTGCCTCTAAAACATTCAAATAGAGGTTTGTCTGCTTTATTTTCTGGACAAACCCAGATGCATTTTCACAGAGATGGCAACAGACTCTCATCCCCAGCACTGCTGCTGTGCCAAGGGTCTCATTCCCATTCCAGCCTCCTGCAGTGCAAACGTGCTCTTCAAAATAAAGAAGGAGAAAGCTTAAACATCCCTGAAACTAATTCTTAAGCTTTAAGCTCAGTGCAATACAACTGCAGTTTTTTAAGATTTTGAGGGGTTTTATCTATAAATTTTCCCCCTCCACTGCTCTCCAAAAAATGTATTCAACATGAGGCAGGGAACAATTATGGAAAGTTTCAGGCTGGATAGTTAAAGCATGGCCAACTTGTAAAGTAATTGGAAACATAGAAAGGAAAATGTTTGGCAATGTGGGATAAAAGGTGCTGTGTAAAGGGAGGATTCTTTCTTACTGCAAGCTCTCCTCTGTGATATGTTAATTGTGTTTGGCCTGATCCCTTGACAGTTCATTAATTTTTTGTCCAATTGCAGGCTGTTGAGGGCAGATAAATTTCAGGCTATTATGGGAACACCCTAGAAGTTTGTATAGAAAGGAAACCCTCTGTTTCCTGTATCATCCTTCTGGGGATCTTGAAAGAGTTCACAAAAGCCACTTAAGCAAACTTTCTTTGCTGGATAACGGAAGGAAAGGAAACTGTGAACAAGCAAACAACACTCAATTCCACGAGACAAGAGATACTCATAGGTCATTCCAGAGAAAGTGAAGTCCATGAATGCAACACACACAAACACACACACACAGAGATACTTTGTGCTCTGAAAATAACTGGGATTTCTGCACTTATGCACTATTTCTGATTCATAAAAGATAAATCCTGCAAAATGCTAGTGAGACGGGTGGTGGAACATCCACCCCTGCAGGGCACGAAATCTTTCTGAAGTTTTTTGAGATTCAAATAATATATGGTGGGCTGAGCTGGAGATGGTCGTGGATCAGCTGAACAGCTTTGCTATCTTCCTGTCATTAACAGCACGGCTGCCAGGGCTTTGCTACAACCAGCTCGGTGGGTTTTGTCACCTCCAGATGGAAGGCAAAGGTCTGAAAAGCTGTCAGTTTTCCTGGGGCTGGTGGAATTCAGGCAGAGCTCAGAGGGCTGGGGCAGGACATGGTATCGGGGATGCAAACCCCTCCAAGCCCTGGAAATACCAGGGACTCCAATTTATAGGCTTATCCCTTTTTCTGAATTTTGTGCCAGTTTTCTAAGTAGGTTGGTCCAACAGTGTCCCCTTTCCTGAGAAGTTTTAGAAGTCTTGGCTTCAGCTGCATTTCAGAGGGAGATCAAAACCACAGAGTGGATGAAAGGCTGCAAGTTTGTTAAAATAAGCTCTTAGAGGAACAGATTTGCAAGTAGCTTATCTGGAATATGGATTTTGTGGTGTCTGATGTGAGTAAATTCACGTGGTAGAGAGACCTTGTATCTGCTTAAACCACAGGAAAACGGGCTGAAGTTTGCAGTCAACAGCAAGGCACAGACCTGGGGGAATATTTGGTTAGCAGTAAGCTACCTATAAGGAGAAAAAAAAAGAATCTATATTTCAGCTCAGTTCAGTGCCCCATAGACCCAGAATACTTCCCTGAACTTCTCAAGCCATGCTGCAACCACAGCCTCACCAGACCACACTAAGAGCTTGTGGGGAACAGTGTTGGTTGCCAGGATTTGAAAAATAAACCCCTTTTCATGGGCTTGCTGGGCATCTCAGGAGGTGAAAGACAGAGTGAACTATGGCACCATCAAGTCTCCAGTTTGAGTCTGATAGATAAGAAAAAACAAGAAGTGATTGGTGTCTGTGGTGTACCTGTTGGATCGTTGGAGAGAGAATTTCTGCCTCCAAGGACCCTGGCTGGCAATTTTTGAAAGGCATTTAATAAAATATCAGTTGTGAATGCATTTTGTCTGGCAGATTCTGCAACATATGCTTCTGGTCTGACCAAAACCACGAGTAGGGGGAAAAAAAAGAGCAAGGAAAATACATGAAATTTTTGCCAGCTGGAAAAAAAACCCCAACATTTTCTTCAAATTTGGAACAATACAGTCAGGCCAGTTCTTGTTTAATTGGGACTGAGGAGGGCCTTTTCTGGCAGAAATATAGCTGATTTCTTGACAGGAAAAATTCAGACTCCTCAAAAAAATTTCTCCTGGTCCCTTCTCAGAGTTATCCGCAGCAGCAATGCTTCCCTGGGGAGCTTATTAAACCTCCCAACCAACCTCATTGCTAGGAACTTTCCCTCCTCTCAGCATTATGAACTTCTTTATCTTAAGCCATAACCTCTTGAGTCTGTTCTCAAGGTTGCAAATGACCTCCATTCAAATCCTCTGTTGGATTTGGAAAGGGCTGGAGCCCTTTCTGTGCTCCAGCCCAGGTGAGGGCTAAGACCTCCCTAGGGATAGCATCCATCTGCCCAGCATAAATACACCGCCAGTCCAGAAAAATGGGCTGAAACCCATTAAAGGAGAAAGGTTCTCTATTCCTGTTGTGACAGGAATACAAAACTTTTGGTCCTACCAAAGCAGCCCTGGGTCTTTGAGATGCTTGTCAGGAGCTTAGTCACCAGGCACCCTTTATAAATGAGGCAAGAAGCTGCTGAACCAAGAGGATTGTCCAAGGAAGAAGAGCAGCAGGAAAACATATCTCGATTACAATGCTCCTGGTCTCTTTGCTGTTGGCACAGTGTTCATGCACACAGCTCTACAAAAGAGCAGTGCCACCTCCAGATCCCCCTCCAACAGGTCGTGTTGTAGCCCTGAGAAGACCTGAGAAGTGTTTGAGGAAGATGATGAAATTGCTTGAGATAAAACTGGAAAATGCAGCTTTTTTTATGGGGGTCAGAAGTGAGAACTAGAGGGGGACTTGTTCTGTGAAAGGGCCTGACCGTGACCTGCCAGCCTCAGCAAGCTCCGACAAGGTGTGGGACTGTCATGAGTCAATGTGTGAGGTGCACTCAACAGGAAACTACTCATTTTTTAGGCAGGGTTTCCCACCAAATCAGCTACATGAACAGATTTATCCCAAGCCTAAACTCTTAAAATTCCTTAGGCAGAGTTCTGGGGTCCCACAGTGAACTGCCATGTATTTACCCCCTCAAAATATCTGCAAGTTGCATTAATTATCCTGGATTCCAGAATGCTTCTGCCTAGTAGAGTCATTTATGGAGAGCACTGTATTTGTGTGGCCTTCCTAAGTGCCCCTGTGGAGTTCAAGGAGCATCTGGACAGTACTCAGTCAAATGATTTAGTTTTAGGTCCTGTGAGAACAGGGAGTTGGACTCTGTGAACCTTATGGGCCCCTTCCAACTTGAGATATCCTATGATTTTATAGAGGATCAACAGATGAAAGGGAAGGGAAAAGTTGCTCCTTTTGGGAGCAAGTAGCTTTAAAATTCTCTAAGCTGTAAAGTGAAACCAGAGCCCAAGAACAGCAGCATGCAGTATCCACACTGTGCTTCAGGTCAAGGGACTACCCCAAGTCCAACACTGCATGAATATCCATGACTGGGGAGATACTCAGTTCCAGGAAAAGGGGAAAACTGCTGAACACAATTAATTCAAAACAACTGTTTTGAATTAATTCCAAAAACTGTGAATTTGTGAATTCTTAGGGACAGTGATTAAAAGAATCCTAAAAAAATCTCAATATTTTGTAGGGGATTTTAGTGGCCACTCCAATTAACTTTGGCATTTTATTTTTTCCTCAAAGTGTAAAATGACTTTCATATGAAACACTTTAGGGTCTGCAGCTGTTTGGTCCTTGGGCTGTGTTTGGAAATTCGAGCAATTAGAGTAAAAAGTATTTAGCCAATTAAGTTTCTCAGTCACAACTAAAACAGCCTGCTCCGGGTTATTCTTGAAACTTGGGTTGCTTAAGTCATTTAAATAGATTTCTATTTCAGAAACAACACGAGAGCCAACAATTTCACAATTAAAAGCTCGAGGGCTACAAAACTTGGCTTCACCTAAGACTCTTAACATTGTTTTTCATTATCTTAATCACTAGTTTCTTTACATACTAATTTTCCATCCCGTTGCCAACCAGTGCCAATCCAACTTGCTTTTCCATCACCCAGGTGAGTGTTACTCATATTTTCATGGAAATGTAAAAAAACCCCTGAATACAGTCAGCACAACAGTGTCTATTTTTGCGACTGCTCATGGACCTCTGCTACCACTGAGTCATACCTGCAGAAGTCACTATCTCAGGTGTAGCTCCAGAGTTGTTTCCTAGGATTTTCCAAAAATATGGGGAACGCTGATGGTTTTCCAGATGCAGTTTTGATGACACAGGGCTAAACAATTTGTTTATGCTGGGACCTAGAATATTGCAAACACTAATTAGGTATGTGACCGATTAGGCAAGGGATGAGATGAGATAAATCACAGCACGTGGTTGTAACAGGCCTTAGCAAAGCAAAGAGTAAACTGAGTCCTCCAGGAAGGCTACAGAGGCTTCAGGTCCCACCTGGTGAGCAAAACAGACGTGCCCAGTAACACCTGCACAGTTTGAATCCAGCTGGAGCCATGAGGCTGCCAAACAAGGAGGGTGCATGAACAGGGATAAATGCTCAGTTAACTGGGGGTCATTGTTTAGTATCTAGAGCTATAAACTAAACATTTGCCTTGTGATCAGATAAAATACAGTATTTTGGTCTGCTCTGGGCTAGCCCAACAGGTTAGCAGCTATTCATTAATCCACAAGAAATTATGCTGTTATGAGGAAGCATTAAGTAACCAAGAATTATAGAATTATTTAGTTGGGAAGGGACATTCAAGACCATCTAGTTCAAACCCCTGCCATGGGAAGGGACCACTAGACAAAGCCCCATCCAGCCTGGTCTTGAACACTTCCAGTGATGGGGCATCCACAGCTTCTCTGGGCAACGTGTTTCAGTCCTTTACCACCCTCTGAGTAAAGAATTTCTTCCTAATATACAATCTAAATCCCCCTCTTTTGGTTTAAAACTGTTCCCCCTTGTGTTATTGCTTTCTGCCTGACTTCTGTATAAAAAGTCCCTCCCCCTCTTTTTTATAAGCTCCCATTAATAACTGAAAGGCTGCAAGATTTCTCAGGTGAAAGTTCAGTAAATCTGACTCCATGGCAGGTGGCAGGAGCCTGCACAGACAGAAAACTAACTGGTCCTTTTTAGCCATTCACCAGTGTAAACTGGCAATAATACCAGTCAGCTTTCATCAGGGTAAGGCTAATGTGAATGAAGTCACTTAAAAACCATCTCAAACTTAAACAGCCTCCTGTGCTTCAGGCTTTGGTTTAGGATTTTGGTTCTTTGCAAATCCAATATGATGAAAATGTATCCATTTTTCAATAAAAATAGAGCGACTGAAATACAAATATCCCTGTGCAGCAATGGAAACCTCATAAACATCACAGTCATGGTTTCATGAGGCAGCTCAGAAGGAAAACTGACTAATCTCAGCTCATTGCCCAAGCAGAGAGAAAGAGAACGAGTAAATAGCATTAAAAAAAAAAAAAGAAAAAAAAATATTCTGGAGATTCCATGGCAAGGGAAGCAGTGACTGAACTGAATAAGCCCTGCTGTTCTCAAGTGCTGTCTAGAAGCATCTTAACTGCTCTTGGCACTTGTGGACTGAAAGCCACAGTTCCTGAAGGACTGTCAAGTCACCCCTTGTTACCTACAAATTGCTCTGGAGCTTTAATTCCTCACAGTTTTATTGTGAAGATAATTATAGACCACATAAACTCAAGAGGCTGAATAATTTTTACAGCCATTAATACCAGTTTTTAGCTGTGCAAACCAGGAAAATAATGACAGGGAACTCTCATTCTTCAAGGCATGAACTCCTGATGAGACCTCACAAGTGGAAGCAGCAGCAACAAACCTCATCTTATAGCCTGTAAGAGCATTTTGGGACATTACTATCCTGAGCTGGTTTTTTTCCATATGGGGATGGTATGGGAAGGTATAGCTACTGCTTTTAGAATCCTAGAATCATTTCAGTTGAAAATATCTTTAAGAATATAAACCCCTATAAACCCCAACCATTAAACCATGTCCCTTAGTGGCACATCTACACATTGTTTAAATCACTTCAGGGATGGTGACTCCACCACTTCCCTGGGCAGCCTGTTCCAGTGCTTAATTGCTCTTTCCACAAAGACATTTTTCCTAATATCCAATCTAAACCTTCCCTGTGCAATCTGAGGCCATTTCCTCTGAACTTATTGCTTGATACCTGGAAGAAGAGACTGACCCCCACCTGGCTACAACCTCCTATCAGGTGGCTGTAGAGAGCAATGAGGTCTCCCCTGAGCCTCCTTTCTTCCAGGCTAAACACCCCCAGTCCTTCAGCTGCTCTTCATCAGACTTGTGCACCAGAGTCTTTCCCACCATATTGCCCTTCTCCGGATAAGCTCCAGCATCTCAATGTCTTTGCTGTCATGAGGGGCCCAAACTGAACCCAGGATTCGAGGTGTGCTGAGCACAGGGGGACTGCAAAGACGCCTGCACCACCCTGTTTGCTCAGGACTGTTGACATTGCTTTGGGGTGACATGAACCAATGGGTTTCAGATAGGTGGACTTTGGGCTGGTGACAGGGCAAAGGGCTGAGTCACGCTCTCTACCTGCACGTCCTGTTGGAAGCCATTTGGCTCTCAAAATTCAAAGTCAATTTTGGCTACCACAGGCAACCTGAATTGACCTGCAAATCTGCCTGTCTGGGTCCCAGTCAAAAATTCACACAGTCTCCTGCTGTTTGTAAAACCTTTTTGAGACTCGTCTACATCAGACAAAGTACCTGTGGTTGACTTGCCGCAAGTGCACATCCAAAAAAACCCAGAAGCATCCCAAAGTTTTTAGGCATCAAGGGTCACTGGCCATTTTATGCAGCCATTAAAGTTCCAGTGTAATGACAGAGTTTCTTGGGAGAGGGTGGGGAGAAGGGTAAACAGCAGTTTCAAGCCCAGAGCCCAGGTTTCCCATCAGATATTTCACCCTTGGTGAGAGATGCCTCGGGGCTAAATTACAGGCCAAATGTGTAAAAGTTGAAACTCATTTTTCATGTCCTGTTTACAAGTATCCTGGCTGTGAGACCTCACCTGGGCTTCTGGGTGCTCAGATTTGCTTCAAGCATAGCCTCGGGTTTCCCAAACCCACGGTCACTCCCAATTAGAAGTCACCTCGGAGAGCTGGCTGTGTCAAACATCATTAAATCTGAAAGCAAGTCAACACAATCCCAAGGGTGTCTGTCCATCCACATGAAGAACTACTTTTTTTTAAAAAAAAGTCACAGCTTTGAAAGGATTTAGGAGCAGCAGCAGTCTCAGAAGGTTTGGATAATCTAGGAATCCCCGCGTTTCATATAAAGCAATTCACACTAGATCTGAACACTGGCAAACAGTCAGCTAAATCCATTATCGCATGATAATGCTCAAACATTTCATTAATTCCTAACCAGCTGTCCTCTGCTCCCTTACCCCTTTCATCATACAAACATTTCTTTAACTGTCTGAGGGAGGGGAGAGGGAGGATCAGACACAGCCTCGTAAAATTCCTTCACCCGCTTGGCCTGCGGCAAGTTATTTCTTTTGACACGCGTGTAAAATAATATTGGGGGTGGTGTTTGTTTGGCTTGGCTGGATGGTGAGTTTTCATAACAATTTGGTAAGCCAAGTACCTGTGAAATGGAGTACGGAGAACTCACGGCAGCTTGTGGATGATCGTGCTGTCTGGTTAATTAACATATCTCACTAAATAGGGAAGACCCCTCGCTCCAGTGTCTATGCCAAGACACAAGGCACGGCGTTCTGAGCAGGATATTGCTCCCCAGTGTACTGAGGTCCTGCAGATTACTTCTTTTTTCAAGTTCTTGGGTACTCCATGCCAAAGAAACCAGTGGAAGCAAGGGGAGGTGAGGGATTGGGACCTTGGGGGGCTCTCCACCTTCCTGACTCACAAAGTGGGTACATGCATAAAGAGTCAGAGAGAAATTTTAAGGTGATTTTTGGGTGCTTTCTTTAGGGAACACTCTCCCTGAAGTCAAATCACTACACACTGCCCAGGGACACTCCAAGGAACAGGACTCACCATCCTGCTGAGGAGAGACAGATCCTCTTCCAAAGCAGGGAGCGGAGCATCGTCCCCAATCCCTCTCCAAACCACAGTTCAGGGGCTCTTCTCCCAGTCCCTCTCCCGGGCAAACATAGCACACGTCTGGACAGCACATCAGTCTCCTGACTGACACTCATTTCTCCCCTGCCAAGACATGAGAATGCGTTTATTTATTATGGGTTAAATATTTGGAGTTGAGTAAGAACCTTAGAGGGAAAAGGTGGGTCTGCTTCCTTGGGTATTTTTTTTCCACCCCCTCATTCTCGTTATAAAAAATAGCATTTTTTAAACGAAAACGGTTGTTTGATGGAAAATTACCCCTTCTGAGTCTAGGCTCAGCTAAGGGCTGACAATTAACAACTCTTGAACGAAAATAACATGAGGAAATACAATGGAGAAATATCTGGACACGCCTGGACATGTCTGGACATTGCCAGAACGGGTCTAAAATGCGAGGGTGAGGTAAGGATCACACTTTGCCACAACTGCAGGCAACAAAAGGACAAAGAAAAAAGTACTTTTAAAGCTTTTTCAGTTATTTAAATTGGAGTGTCAAAACATCACGTAGTCCAGGCTGCCACAAACCTATGCGTAACAAGAAATGCACCTTAGAAGTTGCAATTACATCTTGAGATCCCTTCTCAGTGTTTTCAGGTTTGAGGGTCTCAGAATTTCCACTAAAATCACTGAAGTCTTTTCACTTATCACAGAGTCATTAGGCTTTTTTACTTCTATAAATACATTTTGCTTCTTCTGTGGAATAAACCGTATTGTTTTATTAAGCAATATCACAGCTGGGATACAATGGATGTTGTTCTACTGTCAACAGTAGGTGTTACACTGAGTTGTCATCAGTATGGTAGCTGTATCTTCACCATTTGGCTAATTAAGATAATTATTTTGCCACTTTTTGTTATCTATAATCATCAGTAATATGTCTTAAAAACCATTATTCTTTGAACAGACTTTGGGAATCTTCACCAGAGGATGGTTAATTTAGAGTTGTGCATGACTGTGGTCATGCAAACTTTTCAGCCCTCCATCTCAATTATCCTAAAAATAAATACATATTGACCATAGCATTGTAGAATAAAGCATTAATGTCTTTTTTTTTGTTTCTTTAAGGCTTGAAAGAGAGTCTCTTTGTTAAGAGTCAAGATTCATCTTGGTTTTTAACAGCGAGTACATGTGTACCGTTCTTCCATTTTGCCTTCTGTGGTTTTCCTTTTCTGAAGTCTGGTATGCTTCGTGGTTTATTTATTCATGAGCTGCAGAGAAAGAAGTTCCCTGTTAAAAAAAAATTGTTTTGGAGTATATATTTAATGGCGTGTCAAGAAACAGAAAACAATTACACTTACGCAACGTAACGTGCATTTTTACATGCCGCTCGCACGCTGCTTTATAGGCATAAAGTTTATGTAAGTAATGAAAATTAAATATCATGCAGCCATGCCCAATGCAGTCACCACAATTAAGGCTAGGAGACCTTAATTGGGAATAAAAAAACACACGCCAGGATTAAAAAAAAAGTGGTGTCTCAGGGCAAGTTTGCAGTGGGTGCTTCCAACGCGGCAGGGCTGTGTCTGCCATGGGGTTTGATGTCCTGGGGTGGCTGGCACGGTGTGCCGAGGGCTGTGTCCCACAGATGTGACAAATGCATGACAAATGCATGACAAATGCCACATGTCACCCTCGCCTTGGTGGCCTGGCACACACATCCCGCTGCAGAGCAGGGCTGGGCAGGAGGAAAGGCAGCTCGTGGGCTCTGGAGAGCGGCAGGGGAGAGCTGGGGAGGCAGATGGGACCTCGCCCGTGGCCAAACATGAGGAAAAGGTGTTGGTTTTCCTCACGATGAAGGGCGATTTTGGCAATTTTGGGCCAGCGTGTTCGCAGTATCTCAGGCAGAGAAGGGTACCCACTCCTGTGCTTTCCAAGCTGTTGGTTTGGAGCTGTGCCTGGCACGACTTTGCCTGATGGGGTGAAGGGGTTCTGTGCCACTTTTCTGTGCAAAAACCCCCTACTTTGGTGGGGACAGCGCAGGGGAAGCCTCATTTCACCCTCAGGTTGCCACTTGGGCTCCCTTTCCATCCAGGAACGTCCCTTCAGCTCCAGAGCAGGTTTGTTCTTCCCTGCTGGACAGCAGGAACAGCCCTGGCACAACCTGGGGAAGGAGATGACGGAAAGCAGAGCCGTGGAAAGGGACCTGAGGGGCATCAGGCAAAGCATCGCCATCCAGCAAGGGAGGGGATTGCCCCGCTCCGCTCTGCGCTGGGGCAGCCTCACATGGAATACTGAGGGAAATTTTGCCGCAGTGTAAGGAATTAGGCCATTAAGAGTGTCCAAGGGAGGGCTGTGAAGGCGGCGAAGGGCCATGAGGGGAAGTTGTGCGAGGAGCGGCTGAGGGCACTCTGTGTGGGGAGGAGACTGAGGGAGAGCTCATAGGAGCCTAAAACTTCCTCATGTTGCAGGGCAGGCGCTGATCTCTCTGGTGAATGACCCGAGGGAATGGCATGAAGCTGTTTCGGGGAAGGCTGAGGTTGGATATCGGGAAAAGGTTCTTCCCCAAAAGGGTGGCTGGGCACTGAGCAGGCTGCCCAGGGCAGTGGGCACAGCACCAAGCCTGACGGAGCTCCGGGAGAGTTTGGACAGCGCTCCGAGGCACACGGTGGGATTGCGGGGGTGGTGCTGTGCGGGGCCAGCAGATCGCTGGGCGATCTTTGTGACTATTCCTCGATGCCGCGTGTCCCCCCGCTCTGCCGGCCCGGCCCCGCCGCCCCCCGCCCCGCTCCCCTCACATGGCCGCCCCTGGGGGGGCCGCCCAGGCGCCCCCGTAGCCCCCTCGTCACCATGGAAACGCCCCGCCCCTACAAGGCCACGCCCACTATTGCATATTCATTATCATGCATAGACCACGCCCTCATTGCATATAAATTAGTCCTATGTGGGGACCACGCCCACTATTGCATATAAATGAGTCCTATATGAGGACCACACCCACTATTACATATTCATGAGTGCTATATGGAGATCACGCCCACCGTTGGATATTCATGACACCCAGTGTGGAGACCACGCCTACTTTTGCATAGAATGAGGTCCTATGTGGAGACCACGCCTACTGCTGCATATCCATGACCATATGAAGACCACGCCCATCGATGAATATTAATGAACAACCACCTGGAGACCTCGCCCTTCTTGCATATGCATGACACAGATACCATATATGGAGAGATCACGCCCCCTGTTGAATATTAATGACCCTCAGTCCATAGGTCACGCCCCTTATTGCATATTCATTATCTCAATGGGTAAACCATGCCCTTACTGCATATTCATGACCATCAATGCACAGGCCACGCCCCCTTATGCATATTCATGCGGGGGCGGGGCCGGAAGCGGAAGCGCTGCCCGTGCCCAGGTCCCGGTATAAAGCGGCCGCCGCTGCCCCGCTGCTCGCGCTGCCGGCACCGCGTCCTTCCCTCCCTCCTTCCCTCACCCCTCACCCTCCGCCTCCCCCGCCGCCGCACCGAGCCCGTCCCGGGTGCTGGGGGAGACCCGGGGGCAGGTGAGCGGGGTGCTGCGGCTGTGAGGGGCGTCTGGGGGCGAGGGGGTGAGGGGAGGGTGGGAGGTGTGGGGGGAGGGAAGGGTTGCGGGAGGTGAGGGGTTGGGGTGAGCGTGAGGGAGGCGAGGGGCTGGTGAAGGTGAGAAGCGATTTGAGGTGAGAAGCTGGTGGAGGTGAGGAGGGATTTGGGGTGAGGGAGGTGAAGGGGAAGGTCTTGGGGGGAGGGAGGTGAAGGGGAAGGTCTTGGGGGGAGGGAAATGAGGGGCTGAAGGTGAGAGAGACAAGGGACTGGTGAAAGTGAGGAAGGGTTTGCGGTGAGAAGGTGGAGGGGTTTGGGGTGAAGGGAGATGAGGGGCTGAAGGTGAGGGAGGTGAAGGGTTTTGGGCTGAAGGTGAGGGAGGTGAAGCGGCTGGTGAAGGTGAGGAAGGGTTTGGGATGAGAAGGTGAGGAGGGGTTTGGGGATGAAGGGCTGTTGGAGATGAGGAGCTGATCAGTGTCTTTTGATAAAGGAGTTAAGGGGCTGAAAAGGTGAGAAAGCGGTGAGGAGCATTGGGGTGAGGGGTGTGTGAGGCCATTAGGATGGGAAGGGGCTGAGGATCTTGGGGGTTGAGGGAGATTTGGGGCTACAGAGGTGGAAATTGGAAGTGTTATGTGCTGTGGTGATCTGGCCGTAGGAGATGTTGGGCTGCAGAGGTTTGGAAGGGATGAGGGATGAATGGTGGGATGGGTAAGCTGAGGTTGGAGAGACTTCTTTGGAGTGTCTGGGATAGTGAGCCCTAATGAGGTGAGGATGGGGTAAGAATGAAGGTTGCTTACTGCCTGTTTGGGATTGTGTTGGGTAGAGTCTATGTTGAAAGAGGACTGACAAAGCAACCAAAGATGGAAACTAGTGTAGTTTTTCAGACTATTAAACGTCACTAGCCTGCCATTTGAATAATTCCACACTTACTCTGTATCCTGATCCAATGCTTTATCATAAAACATAGTCTCCCCTTGCCTGATAGGGCGGTGGGAGGGTACTGGTGGAAGAAATTAGCACTTAACTCTTAAATCTCTCATGACGGCAGCACTCTTCCTTAAGATGATGTTATCAGTGATTTGCAGCGCTAAGATGCCTTAATTTAGCACTTTTAGCAGGTGCAGGAACTGCTTGGCCTTGAAATATACTGTCCCTGTGGGGCAGTTTTCTGTTGGAATGATTTGCCTCCAGTATTTTCTGTGTATAAAGGAGGGGAGGAAAAGTTTTAGCCAAGGCTCTGACTTGGCATTGGGTGCTATGAGTGAGTCAGTGTTGCTGGAGCTTGGCTAATGCAGGGAATTACAAATGGGAAAGGATAGGAAAGATAGTGTGGGATGTTGAATGTTGGATGGAGGAGATGATTTCTCCCTCAGGAAAGAAGATGTTACAAGAAGTGGATCTACAGGGACAGGCAGCACTAGGTACAGAGCACAGACAAATAACTGCAGCATTATGAGGATCCATGGGAAGGAGCTGCACTGTTACAGCATGTATCCTTTCTGCTCCGTAAAAAGTGCTCCAGTGTGAGCTACGTCATGTTCCACTGCCTTCATCAGACAGTGCTACTAAAATAGTTAATGAAATATGGCTCGAGCAGGTGAATGCTTCCTGCTTCCCTCCAGAAGTCAGGTTTTTTGTAAATATCTGGCAGAAGTGGTTGATGATGTGATTGCATTGGCATGGCTTGTGTGTGCCTTCTTCCCTCCCACCACTATTGCAAAAGACAAGGTCTTCCTCACTTGGTTTGTTTAGTGATTATACTGAATTGATGAAGTGTTCAACAGGCCTAAATAAGGGAAGAAGTTTCAGACAAGAGATTGAGGTATTTACTTGACACTTAGGCTGTAAATGCTTCCAGAAGCGCTTTATACTGTAAGTTTGAAAGGATGACACTACCTTAAGCTCCTGAGACTGCATCCAGTAGTCTCTGAGGCATCCAAAACTATCTCTGGATTCCTGTGTCTGTCAAAGGTAGTGGCAGCTGCTGTCTTGGAAGAGTGAGCTTCATTCCTCTATTAATGAGATTAAACTGGATATTTAAGGGAGTTTTCATGACAAAATTACAATTTCCATGATGTAATAGGTGCGATCAGTGGAACAATTTCTATTTTAGTTTGCTATTTGTAATGTCAGAGGCTGGTTTACACGGGCTGGCTCGTGCCTCTCCGAGCAAGTAAATGATAGCAATTCTTGTGCTCAATTATGTATGACTGAGGCATCCTCAGTAAAAGGAAAACGTAATGGCTCTATAGAGAAACCCTCCTGTGCAACTGCGAGTTAACTCCTGCAGGAACCTCCTGCTCTCTGGGAGACATTTGTTGAGAAAGGAATGAGCAGTATCTGCCGAGGTGATCTTGCTTGGATGTTGTGGGCACTGCCTGCAATCGAAGGCAATCCTCTCCCCCCAAGCTGAAAAGTGCCTTAAAAATTCAGTCTGTTTTAAATACAGTTGTGTTTTACTGCCTTATGCTCACGAGGGAGACTGTCTTTTGCTGGAGGTGTCCTTCACCAGTGGTGAGAAGGTGGCAAGAACACTGACTTGACAGGTGGTGAACTTGCTGCCCCTTCTGTGTCATGTTAAAACAAAACTCATGAAGTGCAGCTTTGTTCATGTGCCTTTTCAGTGGGGCAACACAAGTGGAGTATTTTGGTGGCTTCCAGCGAAGCATGGTGTTACTCTGACTGAAACAATGCATGTGCTTGTATGTCTAAGTGCATGTGACCTGAAGTTTTCACACTGAAGCAAATGTGGAGCCTGTTTGAAGAGCTTTCTGAAATAACTGCCTTTATTCCTTTATGTGGGAATACAGGCTCTGAGGAACTTAGGGAGAGCAGGCTGAAGTTGGACCCGTCTTACAGGGCTGTGACCTCTGAGGTTAATTACCTTTAAACTCACTCCAGTCCTGGATTTACTGACAGCTAGAAAGTTAGGATGAGGTAATTTAATGTGGCTCTGCTTCTGTGCTGAGGTGGCAATGTGCGGACTTTGCCTCTATCACTGTATAAATTTAAATGGATCATCTATAAAAGTAATGAGAATATTAACAGTGGATGGTACCTGCAGAGTAATTCACCAGTAAAACTGCATCTAAGGTTTGAAAAAGCTTCTTAAAGTCAAAATGTGTTGCCAACTAAGTGCCTTAGAAATGATGTTGAAGCTTTGAGAGGCATCTTATAAATTCCTGGGTGGGAACATGATGGCTGGAATGACCTACTAGCTGCTAGGTAATGCCTGCAGTTGTGAACACAGCTGCATGTAACACCTCAGTACTTTCAGCAGACACTGATTTAAGATATAAACAGCTCCTTTACACAGTGGCATTTGATCTTGTCTAGCTTAGTCTGTAAACCCTGCCTGTGATGTACTGCTGTCATCCTTAGTTGAACACCTCATGACTCCCAGCATCAATTCCTAGAGTACGAAGCAATTCACAAAACCAGTGAAATCCTTCACGTTGCCCATCATATGAAGCTGCAGGTGGCAGTTCCTTTTGGGCTTAACCAGTGGTCTGTACCTCCTCTGTCCCTTCAAACAGCACAAACCACCCTAAAATACTCACACCAAATGGTTGAGCAGCAGTGCACGTGTGCTGATGTCATGTTTGAGATGAAAACAAGCTTCACTTGCCCTTCAAACTGACTGCAGTGTGATGGTCTACTTTTAATAGTGTCAAAGCACTGAACCAGAGGCGAAGCTATTGGCATCGAAATGGAGCTTTCCAGTTGATCTGCCAGAAGAGCTGTCGTGACAGAGGGGGAAGCTTTAGCAGCTTGCATAGTAATAACTGACATGAAGAACTGTTTGTGCTGCCTTTTAGTTTTTGCAGAGGTCACTCCCATGACCTTTATATCTGTAATATTTGCAAGATCCCAGGCTGTGACCTATTCCAACTACAGGCATAAGATTCATCAAAACTGCAATGGAACAGCCTTGTGTGCAGTTGTTTCCCTTAAAGATGGGTTAACTGATTGGATGCCTATTCTGTCGGAGCTCCTGGCCCTTCAACTTAGTGTCAGCCTTACTGAACACTTCCATTCAACAGCAGTCCATTAACTTGAGGATTGCAGAGTGCAGTGGTCATTGCTTAGTTTAATATATCAGCACAAAACTGGTAGGAGTGTTTGAATCAATACTTCTCCGAAGCAGAGTATTATATCTCCTGGTAACTGCTATGCTGAGTCCAATCAATTTCTAGTGCAGTTGTGTGTTTAGGTCTCCATGCAAAAGCAGAAAACAAATGATTCTGGCAAGTCCAGTTGTCAAATTTGAAGGAGAATCCTGTCAGGATGAGTGACACCATGTGTGTAGCTTGACAGATAGCTCATGTTTCAGCCTGAGAGTCACCTTCCAGACAGCAGATCCTGGAGAGCCCAGAAACCAAGCCTGGAAGCAGACACTGTTAAGCTGTGGAGTGCTGAGAACCAGCTGTTGCTGGTCAGGTGACTGTTACAGTCAGCAGTTTATCAGTTACCCACACATCTTGTTTGGGTCACAGCCCTGCTTGGAGTAACCACCCAAAACTTTGATATCTTGCCCTGCATCTGGGACTCTGAGGGGCTCTTGAATCCAAGCACTGGGTCATTTTTGCTATTCTGAATAAACTGATTACTGTGAAGTGTGGTATGGAAGCATAACACTCCTCCAAGTGGAACAAGATACTCTGTGTGAAAAAGAGATGAGTTCATACTATTAAATGTAGACCTCAGATAGAGTTGCCCAAGACTGAATTTGCCTCAAGTTAAAAGCTGAACTTAGGGCATCTCAGTGATGGATTCAGAGCACTGCAGTGTCTGAGCCAGGGAGTGGTTTGTGCTGTGAGCTGGCACACGGTAGCTATTAACTAAAGCCCCTTGTTGCTGGTACTTCCAACAAGTGCTTGTGCAGTCATTTAGACTGCAACTGGCATAGGCTTTATAACAACTTGGGAGAAGCAGCCAGGTTTCCTCATCAAACTTGCGCTTGGCAAGTGACTCTGGCAAGCACCAGGACACAAGGCTTTTGTTGGGTAATGATTGGGTTTGGCTTAGGAGCTGCTCCTGACCTTAATTTGGCCCTCAGTGGCGCGTAGGCTGCTCGAACATGAGTCTCAGTGTATAGGTGATGGGATGTTGGTCTCCACAGTTTGGACAACTAATAAAACTTAAAACCCAGTTAAATCCGGGGAAGACTTGATTTCCAGGACTCCCATCTATGATGGATATGGACTATTAAACTAGTCTCTTTTGCCCTTGTTGGCCTGACGCTTTAGGCTTGACTCAGTCTCCTTTGCAGTGTTATATGAAGACTGACTAATCTGGTGGCCTGAGGTGCTCTGGGAGTGGCCTGAAACATACTGTTCTTGCACAACTGAAATTGTCAGTCAACAGCTGATGCTTGTGTAGCAAGGCATAAAAAGGTAGGAGAGTAGCCCTAAGGACCAGACCAAAGATGGTTTTAATAAAGTCTTAGTGTGTAAATGGCAGCAGGACAGTGTTACCCGAATTGTTTTGCTGAACTGTATCTGAGGTGGATTTTATCAGTGTTCTGGGGAGAGCAAGACTGGTGCTCTCAGAGTGGAGAGAGGACCTAGTTTCCTCATCTTGTTTTAAATGAGAGCTCTAATGTTTTTGTAACTGAAATTGAAACCAGTGTTATGCTGACCCTGCATATTTTCTATCCTCTGCTGGCTGGCCTGAACTACTTCTGCATGCAGTATAGTTCATTTATTTTGGAGACTTGAAAACAAGCCATTATCACCCTTTGGTGCCAGATAAATAAATGATCTAACTGGGGGCCGAACCCAAAGTGCTCTTTTGTAAAAGCACAACTTCATGTCACCCTTATCTTCTGCATTCTGTCCTTGAATATATGATCAGTCTTTCTGGACCACGTCCAGAAACCAGCGGCTTAACACAGCGAGCGATGACTGCAGAGCAGTCAGATTTCTGTGCCACTTAATTTCCTATCATCACTTGTGCTCAGCAAACAGTCTTCCAGAATACACTTAATCTGTTTAACCTACAACTTGCTTATCAATCATAAGGGAGTACAAATAGCAGGAACAGGAATCAGCCATTAGATAGGCTTGATACTGGATCTTTCCTTCCAGGTAATGAGAGTTTCAGGGGGTTGTTGGGGTTTTTTGGGTGTTTTTTTTTTTCTTGTTTGTTTGTTTTTTGTTTTGTTTGTGTTTTTTTGTGGGGAGAGAGAAGGCACATATTCGGGGTAAAAAATACTCCTCCCATTTTATGAGGGGAATATCTGAGCAAGTACACTGGCCTGAGCAATCTGGCTCAGGGTACTCCCAGAGGAGTGATTTGACAGTCTGAACTATTGCTCCTTAGAGTAGTGTGGCTGGCCAGCTAACTCCCAAGAGTTCAAAAAATAACCCAACACAAATGCACAACTTGCTTTAACACCAGCACATCTAGTGCACATGTCCCGTTTGCTGTCTGAAATGTATCTGGGGGAATCAGCTTGTGCTGTAGGCTTGTTCTTTTTCTTGGCTCTTGTTCTGCTTCTAACTTTGGTGTAGGGAGGGAAAAGGCTTAGATTTCTCTGTGCTGGAGGTATCCTGATTGTTTCCAACATCGTAGCACTCCCACCTGCCTAAAAATCAAAGCATTTCAGTGGGCTGAAAAAGAGTGAATGGGCAGTTAGTTATCTGTTCCCTTCATGTTCCTACATTTATTTCTGGCTGAAGAAGCTTGTTCTGCTGCTTTGCTTTCAAATCACCTTTCCAATTTGTCACCTTCCTGTATTCTGTGTTCAAAACTTTTCATGTGCAGCTGCACAGTAGTAGATCTCTGTCAACAGGAATGGAATTGAATCAGGTGAGTTGTGTCCTCTTCCAGATGGTCTCTCTGCAATAGTTTGTGTGACAGTTCCGGCTGCTATTTGAAAATAAGCCTTTTGACCATATAGTTCTAGTGAATTCTAATCTTCTTTGTATGTATATGACCTGGACATTACTGTGGCCTTTCAATTGTGTAGTAGCCCCCAGTTGAGCTGTATATAAAAGGGTTTGGATTCCCATACAATGAATTTTGTCCCAACATCTTCCACAGATGGCTGTTCATCTAGTGGGCTTGGTATTATACAGTCAGTAATTGTTCTACTAGTTAGAAACAGTAGGATATACTTGTGGACAAGTAATAGTCTTTGGTGTGATGATTTAAGATAAAGCCCTACTACTTTGTCTCAGGGTATTCTTAGCCTGTTCTTGGCTAGATCTCAGTAATATCACTTTGTCTATGTAAAACCTAATGAGTCTCAGGGATGTTCAGTTTAAATTTGGCTCTGTACTCCTTGAGAAGATTTGTTTACATCATTCTACGTCTGTACGAGTCACTTCATGGAAAGATATGCTTACGGGAAAAAAAAAAGCCCCAGTGTTCAATAACTGCAAACTACTAAACATGTACTTTCATCAGACTACAAACTTTCACCTCATTCCAGCATACCTGCACAGTATTTCCCTGAACTGCACTTAGTAGCTTTCTCTTCCTCATTAACTATGCTCCTAAATTAACACTTTCCAAGTGGTCAGTTCCAGTGCTGTGTTAAGGTTACTGAATAACTGGTTGGCATTAATGTGTGAATTTATCACTGGAACAATAATGGCTACACTGTTCCCTGCACTTCAGCCTCTTTGAGAAGCTTTTGGTCGACAGACTGACTGTCTGGGTGGCTCTGTAAGGAACCTGTGTATTGCTGAGTATCTCTCACTTGCAGGATCCTTTAATGAACCTGACAAGTTGCCTTGATTGTGGGCCACAGCCTCCTTCTGCCTGTTTGAAGTTAGTAATTGGTGTGCCCCTGAAGGTCTTTGCCAATTTCTGAAGTTTAGGGGCTTTCCTGGATACAGCCACTTGATGGGAAGTGGCCCATGGTCAGACACCCCTACTGGAGAAAGCTTTAAGTCCTCACATAGTAATTACTGTATTGACTGGAGATATAGATAGATACACCACAGCTTACAAAATACAATTTCTTTAAGTAGGGAATAGGATTTCAGCTTTACATGCAAAAATTGCTGCTGTCCAAATGATGTGGAAATCTCACCTTAGGAAATGGGCTAAGAAAGCTGTTTTAGTTCTGTGCTTCAGGCACTCTTAGTAAAAACTGCTCTGTATGTGGAAAAAAAAGCCTGACCTGGAGGTGTTGGTAATGATTCCCCAAGCTTTAATACTAAAAGTATATTGTCTGATAAGGGCAGAGGGTAATATTGTGTTTAAGTACTTCAGCTCTGTATTTATTACATCTCCATGCAATTTACTGTCCACCTCACATCTAAATTGGTGTGGTCAGGGTGGAAGTCCTGTGCAAATGAAAGCAACACTATCTCCAGTAGCAGCATTCAGTTCATTAATATTGCATCTACCTGTAACTTGGAAAATGAGTTGGAAGCCTGCCTGTGGCAAATATTAAATAAAAATGGGTTCCTTCCTTTTGCATCAATGACTGTCCAGCATAATTTTTAATTCTTACTTGGTGCAGTTATGCCAGTGCCATTATAATGCTTCATTTTCTTGCTTGCTGTTGATGTAGGGATTAAATAACTTCCTTTCTCATTGTCTGGGTAATAGTCATATCTCTTTAAAGAATGAGAATAACAAGAACACTGGCCAATTCTTGGCTTTCACCAGAGAAATTTTTTAAATGTTGGACCAGACTGAGAGCAAAGCAGGAAGCCAAGGCTGGAAACTTCTCTGCTCCATCCTATCTGATAAAGCAAGAGCCCAGAACTTTCCTTCATTAATTTGTTAGCCTCACAGGACAAACTGGAGCTCTAAGCCATTCAATGTGAGCAGCAAGACTAAAGCTACACAAATCTGACTTTTTGCATCTGAAAGAGCCTAGGTTTGTAATAATGAAGTGATCCTCCCGGCCTTGCAGAAAAGAATGAAAATACAGCAGGCTTGTGTGGGTGATTATACCTCACATTGCTTATATCTGAGCCTGTAATACAATGTTAGATCTGCACTCCCCAGACTTCTAAGCAGAAGTTGAGGCACAGAATTAAACTGTAGATCAGGCAGGCAAAGCCTGAAGGTCTGGCTAACTTTTCCCCTTAGTTAGGTGCAGTGTCATATGTGGGTGGGGTGTATCCAAAGTGACAGACGAGTGTCACTGTTTACAGTCTAGTGGGATTTGAAGTATGGCTCCAGTGTAGATCTGCCAGTGCTTCTGAAAGCAGCTTAATCTCTGCAAATGGTAGCCAGGCCTGCTCCTCCTGGTAGGAAGTGTTTAATAAGAAGCATGTGAGAAGGCACATACATGTGTGCAGTTAATTTTCTGTTCAGCAAAGAAATCTGGGATCAGGCCACTCAAGATCCTACCCAGATGGCTGACTTACCCCATATGTGTCCTAAAGTAAACTGGAGGCTGTTTTGATTGTATTATTCTTCAGAAGGAATTTGCATTTCATACCTGGGAAACCTGTCTATGCTAATTTCAGTTCCATGTTTTGAAGGCTGGTAGCACTTTATTTGCAGAGTTTTGCTCTCCATGCCAGTGAAGGTTTCAGCCTTCACTGATGCTCATTGTTACAGGACAAGTATTCTTTTATCAGGCAAAATACAGTTGCACATTTTATGTTCTCTTTCTCTGGACTTCACATATGAGTGATGAGCAACGGCATGCTAAGTCCTTAGAGGAAGAAAAAACTTTTCCTGGCCATCACTTGTTTGTTATTTGTGGTCCATGTGAACTGCAGTGTAAGTAGGAAGAATTTTACAGGAACCACACTAATTCTTTTCCTGCAGGATTTGGTTAGAGCACAATTCTAATAATGCCAAGGTTGTGGGTTTGATCCCCATATGGGCCATTCACTTAAAAGCTGGACTCAGAGATCCTTGTGGGTCCCTTCCAACTCAGAATACTCTATGATTTAGTTTTTCCTGCTAAACTAGGAATTTATCCCTTGTCTATCCCAATTAACTTAAACTCACTGCAGCTTGATTTCAAACCACAATACAAGATAAGGATAGTAATGTGTCACAGCGTGGCTGTTTTAATATGGAATTGAAAATTAAATATAAGTATCTTTTGGCTTGAAAGGAAAGTTTTAAATACAAAATGGAAGTGACCTTTTGAATTGTGACTGTTTTACAATATGATCATCTACACTTCTGCAGAGAATTTTATGGGTTAAAAGTCTGCCCATGTGTTTTGCAGAAGTATTTATATAGAGGTAATACATTGAACTTTGCTACTGGAAGAATAAAAAATTAAAGCTCTTACAGGATGATAAATGCATTTCACTTAAAGGAGATAAGATGGATGTGGTGCCCCTGTTTTATCTATTAAATTTTGACTGCTATACAAAACAACATTAAAATATTTCAAGTCTGTTTAGGCTCTTAACCTAAAACATTAAAGAATTTGTTATGCTTAACTGCTGATTGCTTTAATCAAATCTTATTCCTCTCAAAAACCTGGCAGGTGATTGTTCAAATGGTAAACACATTAGTTTATTGCATAAGCTGGTCTTGTAATTGAAAAAGTAAAATGACTAAGCACAATGTTCTCAGTAAAGATGCCAAAATAAAATACAGCCCAGAAGGGCAAACCACACTTTTCATTAAAATAAGCTTCAATAACCATGAAATTTAACACCCTGAGGGCTTCCTCACTCTGACAAGTAATTAAAGTGTAAAATGTCAAATTCCTCTATGTACTGACCAGTAACTTGCATCAGCTTTAAGATCTTTTTTTAGTCAAATACTAGATGTACTTTCTTGTTCACAAGCTACAAGAAACGGGGTTTTCTTTCTCACCTTCCTGTGTTACTGCTGAAGACTCACACCTACAAGAAACAGAGTTTCTTTCTCCCCTTCCTGTGTTACTGCTGAAGACTCACACCTACAAAAGCAGCATTTGGAAACGTCTGTGCCTTTGTGGGTCCTGGTAGGTGGGAAATTGTGTGTGTGCTCACAGCTGAAGATGCAAGAATGACAGGGAGCAGCCTCAGCTTGTAGAGCCATGAGAAGCTGATCCATGTGTGTGGCAAGGAAAGAGTGAACCTGCTTGTTGTCTTCCTCATGATGGACAACACCACCTCTGTTACTGCTAGCATGTAGAAAATATGCTCTGATTATAACTTGGGCCAGTCATACCTTTCTGAGGAAGGAGAGATGATGTCATGTCCTTCCAACAGCTTTCACATTTGAAACCTTCTGTCAAGCCTTTGTTTAGATAAGTAGAATAATTTCATGCCCTTCAGTAGTCATGTCTTCTGGCTCCTGTCTTTTCGTTTATTTCCTCTCCCTTTTTTTTCTGATTGGCTCAGTCTGATGCACAGTGTGCTTTGCTCACTGAAGTGTTTGGTTTGAATGTTGTCGTGATTGATGGGGAATCAATCAGTCATGTGAAGTGCTCCTCACCTCTAAGAGAACACTAGCACAAAAGTGAGTACCTCCTTTCACCAGGATTCTGACTTGGATTCTGCTTCCCTGCTGTAATCCACTGGTCTTCCTGAAAAATGCGTTATCCCTTCTCTAGTTAACCTGCTTTCAGGAGCAGCATTTTGGTAAATGTCTGCTGGGTTTTGTTTTTATTTCACACTGTCCTTTGCAATCCTTGCCCATCTCTGTTCACTAAACCTGCTCAGTGCATGAGCTGATAATGCTTCTGGAGCAAGTCTAGAAAGCTCCTGAAACCCCACTTGGAAATAGTGTTTTGGAGTCAGCTGCTCTTCACAGCAAAAGTTGTGGAAGCTGTTGCAGTGTCCTCCAGGTCCATCTGACTGTCTTACCCACTCCTGGGGTGGTTTCATCTAAGGCTGACAGAGCTGGAATATAGAGATGCATGGCACACACTACTGCTTTTCAGTGAGACCTATGAAATCCTGTATGACTGCTAGTATTAAAACCTGCAAGCATTTCAGAGTAAGCTTTATCGTGGAAACTTCTTGATTGACCCAATCAGGCAATTCTAGTTGTCTAGAATCAATTCTAAAATCTCTAACTGGAACCAGAGGCCTATAACAAGCCATCCAATATGCCAAAGTGCTTACAAAGGCTTTTAGAAAGTCTGGGGAAAATCAACGTCACCACAGTGACCAGGATTACTGCCAGTTGCTCAAAGCCTCATTCACTCGATATTTTTTGTTTGCCTGCTCTTACCACCCATATATTTTAAGCAGGTGTAGCAGTTCAAATGCTCAGGACTAATATGCACATCACTGTATCAAGGTAACAACATTTTATCTGCTTTTCAAGGTCTTTGCCAAGTACCTGGTAAAGTAGAATGACAAGTCTGTTAATTCCACTAAACTGTTGCCTATAAACACCTTGCAGTCAGCGAGGGAACAAGCCCAAAGCAGCAAAATAATTCACAGGTGAATGTGCTATCCCTTGTCAACTCCGTGTGATAAATGGATGTAACTGGTTCTGATGTTAGACAAAGGAATCTGTAAGTGTTAACTGTCTTCCCGGGAACTGGGTTGGAAGCCAAGCCACTATCTTGTACCAGAATAAACTGATAAGAGCATGTATTCAGTTAAAGGTAGAGCAGTTCTTTAAAGAAATAGTCTGAAGACCTAAAACTTTGAGAAGTGGAGATTAGGTAATGTTATGTGCAGTGTTCATTCAAGTACCTGACTTTAATTTTGCAACTTTAACTCATTCCTTTCTGGTAGGAGTTACAACTATCCTGTTTTCTCTCACAGATGCTAGCCTGTGACTTCCTCTCTAACACAGAAAGAAAACACCCCTTTGAAATTCATGTGGTCAGAAACACTAAACAGTTTCAGTCAGGTGTTTGTGTGTTCACATAATGCTGTGACCTCTGCCATTAGTGATGTTCCTGTGGGCAGTTGCCATCTACTGGAACATCAAGTCAGTTTGGAAAATGGAGAAATTTAATATATTATTTGCAAATAGAAGTTTGTAATAGTAAGTTGCAAGTTGATTGGGAGTGGCAGATCAGGGAGCTGGAAATGTAGCATTTGGAATACTGAAGGTCAGACTCAGCCTTCAAGAGGAGCAGTGAGAAGACTCTGCATCCATTATACTTTTGGGGACAGAGAACAGAAAGAGCAGAGCCTAAAAATCTTGTGCTGGTATTTCTTCTACTGTATGAGTAGAGCAGCAGAGATGAATCCAGACTGAATGTGAGTGGAGCAAGATGAGGAAAAGTCGGTGATGCAACCACAGACTTTAAGCAATCTATTAAAGGTGTGTGCATGACAGAAGATGAATGAGAGCTGTTTAACTCTCTTCATGAAGCCCACGCTGTTGCTAGATGTTATTACTTAAGTTTAGGGAATGCACCTGTCAAACTGTTGAGCTGCATAAGCAGGGAGTTTCAGTGCATTGAAGGCAGCATTCATGGGTCAGCTTTTCTTCTCATATCTTCTGGAATAGCTCTGCAGCCCATCAGATGGGAGGTCCTTTAATGTCAGACTAATCTTAAGACTTCTCTGAGCAAGACAGTTCTGTTCATGCTTAACCTTCAAGTCAACAGCCGCCAAATATCACTCTCCAAGCTGTAGTTGATGTGCTTTTAAAAAGGTGACACTCAAAAGTGAATCCGTAGTCACTTGACCATTCTGGGCTCCTGAATTTTAGTGGTAGCTGTCATTTGGACCTCCTCATGTGGTCTGTGGAGTCCCTTTTATATTCCTTCCTCTGAAGATGGCTTACACTAACTGCATGTGTATTTTGGTGTTTATTTAAACAGTAATGGCACAAAACCAAACTTATCTTGTCAGGCGTTCAGGTTGCTGCTGATCTCTCTGGATTTCCTTCTTGGCTTGAGATTTCAGAATCTATCCAGGATAATAAAATGAGCAACAAAGATTGCTTGTTCTGAGTGTACTTCTCAGAGAGGATCCCATGTCTTTCTGAGGATATTAAGTGTCTAGTAGGATAACCTGTCAGCTCAGCTGTTATGTTTCAGTATTGTGCTATTCTGTGAGCTGGCATTCTGGCATTTCCCTCCTTTTGCTCTTTTCATGTGCTGCCTGCAAGTATTAAAGAAGCTCTACCTGCTTAGAGAAATACCAGTGATACTATCTGACCACAAATTCATTCTGCCTCTGAGAATGATCTGGAAAGGCACTCTAGCTGGTATGCAATTAGCCTTGCATAAAGAAACAACCACTAGATTAGCTTTGTTTTCCAAACAATCAATCATGTTTGTATAGGCTGAACCTTTCACTGCCCTGTTCTTTATGCCAGCAACCCTGCAATCACTTTGAATCTTACAGGTAAATTAACATTGGCTATGACTTGTTGACTTTAAATATCATTTTTATGCAAAGAAACTCTCCCCTTCCTAGAAGAAGCCTGCCTAGTCCTGTAGAAACCATTGCAACAATATTTTGACTTATGGATATGCAGGAAAAGCTGCTTTAGTATGTATAAGATTAATTCACCGAGGATGTTTCAGGTAATTCTAGGCTGCACTATCTGATAGTAACCTGGAACAGAAGATGCTTGTTAGAGACTAGATGCTTTTCAAACAGCATTTGCTCATTGTTTGGGGCTTGTTTTGTTTGTTTTGAAAGAGGTTAATAGTTTATAAGGGCAATGAATATTCAGGGTAGGTAAATGTACATGAGCATCTTCACAGCCTGGCTGTGGTAGCCCCAGCTGGCTTGTAACATAGTTATAGTGCAGCTGATGAAACCATTGATTCCTCTTAACCACTCTGCCCCTGGAAAATTGTCCCTGTGGGGGTTTAAAGGAGGGCCAGGTTCTGTGCTCTAGATGATAGTATGATGCTTACAGTTACATGGATGGGATCTGCCTCCTTCTCAGAGTGCAGCTTTGTCCCTAAGGGATTCCTTAGGCCATATGTAGAGTTTTCCTTGGAGGATGGCAGCTGTGTATTTTACAGCAAGTGTACAGGAAGAGTCGATGGACCGACAGCACGATTGAATTGTCTGAAAGTGACAGAACTAACCCTGGATGAGATGTGTTTACTTTCCTTTTTATCTGCTGAAGGTGACTGTCAGCTGCAAGAACTGCTGTAGTGATTGCACTGATACAACAGCAGGATACAAACACTTCTTTGGAGCAGAACTGCTGCAGGTCTCATCCCACAGTGGTCCAGATGTCTGCTGTTGAAGTGGCATGGATGCTGGAGCTTGTGCATTCTCTAAGAGCAGAACAGCTGACAGTCATTCCCAAATTAGGTAAAAATGCCAAATTCTGACAAGCCTTTGCCAAGTATTTCGTAGTTCTACATAGGGCTGTGTCCTCTAAATATTTCCCTGCTAGCTGGTCTTCATGTGTCAAGTCCAACTGCCAAGCACTTGTAGCCTCTTATTATTTTAGCGTACGTGTCAGTAAATATCTTACCCTGCCAGTTCTAACAGGGTTACAGCTTGGCAAAACACATTACTGAAATAGCATTGGTTCATAATCCAAAATCAAAATATGCCCTGATCAAGCTACTCTTAAATGTGGCCACCAGCTTTCTAGTAGGCTGCTTATAAACCAGCATAATATCTGCAATAAGATTGCCAAAATTGGATGGTTTGTAAATTAGCCCAAGTGTTGTGTGTTCATTACCTGTATTTTTGTCCCCTATAAAGTGTAACTCTTATGTATGTTACCTACTTTGCTTAAAGCACTCTTTGTGGAAGTTCTTACTGTATTGTGCCTAAATGCTGTAGATATGGTCTGAAATCAGTGTGATGATACAACCCTTCTAAGCACTGATTTATCCATATTATTGACCAAACAGTATTTCTCTGATTTTCTTAAGGTTTATTTCTTACTGGGTTTAAGAGGGGTTTCTCAGTTTTGTTTATCTTAACACCTTACTTAAAATATACTGGCTGAGCATCACTGCTAGGTCAGTTCAAATGTTTATTTAAATAATTGAGGAACTAAATCAAATAGCTCTACTTCATGGCAGTACACATAAACACGTCTGTCACACTGGTATTTGGGACAGCCTAAAAAACTGGAGCAGGGATCTGCTCAAGTGCCCTAGCAATGCTTTTTATGGAGTGTGCTTTCTCAGTGCTTGTTTGTAATTATTTGTACTTCCAAAGGCAGGCACTGGAGATGTTTACCGAAGGTGCTGCACCCTCAAACTGCAGTTTCCTCTCTTGGCACCACCTGGTGCACTGCAGGTGTGGGGCAGGGGGTGAGGAGCAGCTATTCTGCCACACCCTTTGCTACGTGTTTTTAGGAGAAGGTGAGATTCCTTTGATGCCAGGGAGGAAGTAAGTGAGAAATAAATTTTTATCTCTACACACCTTTTATTCTTTTCTTTCAGTACTGTAGCAGTTCAGCTCCACTTAATACTTCATCAGGGGATGTCGGAATATTTTCCTTGGCCCGGATAAGCTCGGCGAGGCTTGGGTGGGGAAGGGAAGGGATCTCTCTCCTTTGTGCTGACAAGGACAATTTCCAGCAGTCAGGATGAGCTGGTGTGGGCTCAGACTGCAGGTTAGGTTGTAAATGGTTTATTACCAAATGGATTATTACCAAGCAATCACAGGGATGAGGTACCCGTTTGATCTGTGGGGCCGCTCAAAGAAGGCAAAATGAGAACACTTAGTGCCAGATGATATAACTGGTTATATATAGTTGTTTACAAGCCCTTGGGAGAATCTGAAATGTGAGAAACTCTCTTCTGTGTTGTTTTGGTTTTTTCTGAGGGAGTAATTATTTCCTCAGAGTTAGTAAAAGCTGGCCAAAACCTGTCTTCTCCATCTTTGGAGGGTGAACAAAATTCTAGGGATGTTTTCAAAAGCTTCCTTTAAGAGTTTTCTGAGATTGAATGATGGTAATGCGTTTAGGGGCTGGTAATTGGAGATAATTCCAATGAATTAGACTTTACAGACGTTAATGATATGCTAGTGGAAGTCGGCTTATGAAGATCTATGCTGTGCTCTTTTTTTGTCTATTTGATCTATTGAATAGCTCGTGTAATTGTCTAATACACATTCTGACAGTATTTGGGTTTCTTAAGCATTTGCAGCCTGAAGAAACCAGCCTGTGAATTTTCAGAGCAGAGAATGTAACTAGTTTAAATGCCAGTATGTGAAAATAATGTGCTTTTCATCATAGGTACAGTAACATCTACAAGGAATGTCTAACTTTGCAGATACAGACTTAAGTAATCGGCTTGACTATTTTTATGGATGAATATTCATGCTAAGCACTAGTCTCAACTTCTTATAGAAAGACTTGCTCATTCTGGAGAATAATTTGCAAAGGTTGCTCAGGTGTACTTTATTTGCCACCCTGCAATCAGAAGGGGACAGTCCTGGTGAAGGAACTTGCTAAAAAAAAGTGCTACTGGCAACAATGCCCTGATAGGATTATTTTTTCACCACTGGCCCCACTGGGTTAGACATTGCCCTTCCTTCTGTGGGAAGGTGGGATTGTTGCAGTTAATCCACTTGGTAATGTATTAAGATTTTCTGATTGATAGCCTTAACTTTGTTTTCCTCTGTTCTACTTCACAGAGACAGAGGGAATGAATCTGTTCAGTTCTGATGGGAGATAATGCTCATGTTCAACATGGTTGAAGACCTTAAGGATCCTTTAGTTGGACATTGCAAGCTAGGCCATACTCAGCTTGGGCTAGGCTAAAGTTCATGCCTATGTGACCAAGTCAGTGGGTTTTCTTAGTGAAAGTCATTATTTGCAGCAGTGTCAGCCCATAACAGCATATTTGCACACTGGGCTGGATAATCTTTGTCCCATGAGAGTTTGAGTTCTTTGTGCTTTTTTGATGACTGTGGGTTTTTTTTGTTTTGCATGTACCTAACTGTTGGTGCTTGCTGTCTTGCCCTTTCCTAAATTTTGACGGTAGAACCTACTCATTGGAGATTCAGCTGTCAAAAATAGAGATATGTCTTTGCTATGCTGTGAAACTGCTTCTTAGTGCCTGTTTTTTCTCCAGCATCACTGGTCCCAGCTGTTATGTTTTCCACTAGCTCTGAAGGCTTCTCTACTGCTATTTATGCCCATACCCCCTTAGCTGTTTACTTGTTTAATGTATCTACATTAAAAAACATGAGGGTAGCATGAGCGTATATAAAGTTTTTAACCATCAGTAAAACATAAAATATGTTTAATCAGATAATGCTACCTCTCCAGTTTAACAAAATGAAGTATTTCCTACTAAAAACAGCAGCAGCAGTGATTTAACAATGTAATCTGATCTAATATTAGTAACAGACTGTGCCTTTGGGGAGCAGTATAATATCCAATCCACTGAATAAAGTCTGTCTCACATTAAATTCTGGATCCCTCTTAAAAAGATGGCTTCCCAGAATTGTTTCAGTAATTTCATAAAGACCTGTGATTTCCTACCTCTTTTTCCCAGTAATGAATGGACAAATTACACTGGCCCCCAACGCACAAGGAATGATTAAATAGAGTTGTCTTACAAGGATGATGTCCCTGATGTCTCGAGCACCTTCATCTCTCCACCTTGCCTCTTGAGCTTTCCACTCCTCCTCGTGTGTCTGGGCAGGAAAAAGCCCATCCAGGGGGTTTGTCATTCCCAGATTGCCATCTGTGCCTGCATTGCTTCCAGCAGGAGCCAAAATCTTGCTTTTGGGCCATTTTCTGAGTAAGGTGGGAGGGGGTGAAAAGAAGGTCCTAAGAAAGAGGGGACTTCTAGTCAAGGCCATGTTTTATTTAAACAAGCAGGCAGGAAATGCTGTGGAAGATTTAGCATTGGCAGGGCTGGAGTTTGTAAGCCTGTGTATGTCAGGTTTCAATAATTTTTGGAATGTTGAATACATGTGAAGGAAAGTGTGCAACAAATCATTAACCCTTTCAAAATGAAGTGGTTCACACCCTTGCTTTTAGGTTTTGGATTGTGATTGTGGTTGGGATATTTATTTGCTGGGGGAGTGGAGGATATCAGATGGTCAGCCTTAGTAGCAGGAAAGCTGCCAGCATCATCTGCTTTTCTTAGATGAATATGTATTTCAAATGTCGTGTCCTGGCTTAAACAGCAAGGCAGAGGTTGTAAAAGGCAACAACTGCCTTACAGTATGTGAAGAGTCCTGAGGGCAGGCAAAAGTTTGTATTGGAGTGGAAAAAATGCTGTTTCTCCATCTGAGGTGGATTGCTCCATATCGTTTTAATTCACAACATGCTGCATAATGACTTACCCCTGCCCAGACCTTGTTTCAGTGGCCTAAATTGTGTGGTAGCCTTGAAAGTAGGTCATGATGCAAAAGCACTGTGCTGCTTCCAGGGGCCTTTTTCCTTTCTTTTTTTTTTAAATCTCAGGTTTCAAGATGAACTTGCTAAAAATCTCATCTAAGCCTGCAGTTGGTGTTAGGTGTTGGGTTGTTTAGTTGTGGTGCCTTTGTAGAACAAGCTGGTTTGTGCTGTTGTGTTTCAATGCCTTTGACCACCTGAATGATGAATTAGGTGTTGGGACATGTCAAATGTGGTTCTTTATTGCACCCAGTTAGCCTTAACCTTTCTTCTTTGGCAGGTTTTTAGTGATTCACAACAGGCCAGGCCAGTTTAATGTAAGACTTTTTAAATGAGACGTTGACTTTCAGGGTATGGAGTAACTGCTCATGTATAGGACTGTTAAGTAATACATGGTATAATTGATTTTTTTTAATTATTCCTGAACCAGCCCTCCCCCTCTGATGGGGTTGATATAGTTGTGTTTTTAGAAAGCAGTAGGTAAAAACCTTTCTGTGTTTGAATTTGACTGTCAGAAGCCTTAATGGGAGTTTAAAACAACTACCTGCTTGTAATTGCTGCCCTTTTGAACCAAAGGCTTCGTGACTCACCTCTATGACGGTGCTTCGAGAAAATCACAGGGTTTGAGTCTACACCTTTACGAGGGAACAACTTAATCAGCTCACAGAGGGATACAGCCCTTCCGCTGAACTTCAAGTGAGTTAGCTGAGCACATTTGTCCAGCTGGGCCAAAAACTCCAGGCATGTTTTCTAGACTCTTTTCTTCCTGGTGCAGACTGAACACTTGAGTATTGACATGGGCCAAAAAACTTCCCTTGTGGCCAGTCCTGTTACTATAAACAGCTGCTAATAATTAGCAACAGAGCCGCAAAACAACCAGGGAGAAAACAGCTGCCTCTTGGCCAAGTGAATGGTGTTCTGCCTTGCATCTGGTGAGGATGAGGAGGCAGAGCACATGGGGAGCTCTCCCAGTGTCCTGCCTCCTGAACAGGAGATGTCTTGAGCTGGGCAGATGAGTGTTTGACCTTGTAGCTGCAGGGATCCACCAGCAACTTCTTTCCTCTGCGAGCTGCAATTTCACACTGGCTTTAGGTATTGCTGCCCCTGTTCCTCCCTGCTGAGATGGTGTGGATCCATGCAGCCCTGCAATCAGGTAAAGCCAACCTGGCTTTGTAAGGATTTCTTTGGCTGCTTGGCTGAGTTTCTGTCAGTTTAGTTTTCAGCCTAAACCAGCTGCAGTGTGTGTTTCACTGCCGAGCTGCTGGTGTGGCACAGAGGAAGCGGTGGGAGTAAGGAACCAGGGGCAGAGAAAAGGAAAAACAGGCTGCTGCTCTTAGAGGAAGTGCTTGTTTATACCAGCTTAAGGTGATTGAGAAACCTAGAGAGTAAGCAGTATAACATAAGCTGGTATTGTATTTTATGTGGTACTTCTGTATAAAATCAGTTGCATCGGCAACTCAGAGTAATTTTTAATGTATTTTGAGAACTGACAAGTTTCTGTGAGGTTGTGTAGCCACGCTTGCAGAGGGTGAAGGTCAGCCTTGCCATTAAAGACCTGCTCTTTCACAGCAGCTTTCTCTTTGTCTGTTGGTGTGGTGGAGCACAGAGCATTTGAACTCAAAACATTAGCAATTATCCTCGGACAGGTGCCATTTTACTCTTGAAAAGGCACAAGCCCAAATGATGCATCGTTTCGCAAGCCAGTCAGATGCTGAAGCAGAACCCAGTGGCCACTTTGAATTGAATCGTTGAAGGAATAATAAGTGATGTTTGTCTGCAATGTGGGGGTAGAAGTGTTCAGCCAAACATTTATTCAGCCTGAGGAAAAGCCAGATAAACCCAGAATGCCTTTCTTTCCAATGCTAATATTAAAGCTAAACTTAAATCAGTCTAGATAACTTTTCAAGATATGGCCAGAGTACTTGAAAACCTGAGCATAAACCAACTTGGCAGGAAAGTATTTGACAAATAAATGGAAAGGCTGGGCACTTAGATGCTTGCTGGCCTGACATGATTCACAGGTGAAATAGTGTAGTTACTAGAATGGACACCTGTGGGATGCACTCATTGAAGAATTAGAGGAGGGTAAGGTATAAGGCTCTCTGAGGAATAGATATCTTGTCTTATTTGGCAGCTTCTGGATTCTTACACTTTTTTAATCAAACAAACATTTAAATATTTCATGAAGTAGAAGTACACTTGTTTTTTTGTTGTTTATGGGGTTTTTGATGTGTTGAGCAAAATGGATCACTGACAGGTCCTGATGTGACAATGACAACTGTAACCAGAATCATTAAAGCCTATTTAAATTTTGTAAGAGTTGGTTCTTAGCTGTTTTCCCTAATGAAGTTCGTTGTAAACCATGAAGAGACATTGTATGCAATGATGGCTCAAGGTGTCTCTTCATCCTTCCTTTCAGCACCAACAAGGTAGAATTAATTTAAACAGTAGAATCTGAGTTAGAGTATTTCCTACATCACTAGAAAAAAATCCCTGAGCAAAACTGAATGCAGTTCTTTGTGGTTTGAGACAACTTTGGTTAGATTGTATTCTTGCATATAAAAAGTCATGGTAATGTAAGAGGCAAATCTTGAAGACAAGAGATGACTAAATAAATGATTGGAAGCTAATGCAATAAACTTTAAGGATTGGGATGAAAGAAGGGGGTAGTTTGCCTCTGCTCAACCTCCTCCTTCTTCCCTTAGATATTCAATAATATTTGAACAGGACTGTCTCAATCCTTTTTGATTTGCTCATTCCACTTTTTCTTGGGCTCATCTTATTTTCCCCCCAGCGTAGCACATCTACCCTGTTGAGATTGTTTCTTACACTAGTAAATACCTTAAGGATTGCCTAACAGCTTCAGAGCAAGAATACCCTCTCAAAGCTTTGAAATTCTCATGGTATCCAGTTAACTGTTCTCTATGTGCCAAGCTTTATTACTGCTCAAGAAAATATGTGTGTGATTACCTGAGACTTGCTGTGTGCTCACAGTCATATGCTTTGGCACTGGTTCACAGAGTCTCATTGCTTGTCAAACAGTGCATTCCTATTCCTTGTTAGCAAGAGAGATCTGGAAACACACGTTAAAAATAGTTCAGTCTTAAAGATTTGGGCAGGATCACTGTTAACCCCTTTATTTTATGGTATCAATGGGTGTGCTGCCAGTCTGACCTCCAGGTGATGGAATCACAAATGCAGGAGCACTGCTTGTCAACCCCCAAGCCCTGAACTTACAAAGCACCCAGAAGTGGGATAGAAGTCATTTACCCCGTGTTGTACAATGGTCTGGTGTGAGCTTTTTGTGCATCTTTAGCATCTTAGTGCTCACGAGGGAAAACCACTGAATCTTCTGGGCCACAAATATGACCTGTATAACACTTCCTCTTTGGGCAACCATAAAGAAAGGCAGTAATTTTCTTCTGGTTCTTTGGTGGTTCATGTGTTTGTTTGTTTTTTTTTTCTTTGAATACTACCTATTTGAGGCACAGGATTATTGTGATACAGATTTCTCAAGCCTGTAACATGTTTTGTGCTCCACTTAGTCATGTTATGACTTAGGCCTCAATGGAAGAGCAACAGTAAAAGTATAACAGATAAGATTGCAAGAAATCTGAGCAGCTTTATAAAATCTTGCTTACAGATTACTTTTCAGGATATATTACTTGCTTGTTTTGTTGAAATATTAACTATTGCTTTATAGGTTTTGTCATTGTCTCAATGTGACCAAAGATCAAAGTAAAACATATGCAGTTAGGTTGAAGAAGAGCCAGTGGGATCCGTCCCTTCCTTCCCTAAACACTTGGCAAGATCAGGAATATTTCTGTATCTAAACTTCTCTTCACACTCAGCCTCTGGGTGTGCCAAACATGAACCTTTCCTGTGGCTGAAATTCTTCATTCTGCTGCTTCTTTTGTAGTTAGTCATGAAAATGCCCTTCAAAACAAGCCATGAAAAACAACTTGTGCTGGATGCAGACATGGGAGAATCCCTTTTGGTGTTTTTATCCAGCTCCTCTTCAGATGTCATTTACTTTAGAGTTCTTTGCTGCATAAAAGCCTCCGTAATATTTACTTCCATCAGGTGAATGAATTTGTCTTCAGTAAGAAAGAGTGCCACTATTCAAATATGCCAAATTCAAAATGAGCTTGGAAAAAGCAGTAGCAGAATTTGGATCAGTCTAAAATGAATATGAACACAACTGAGCAGTGCTTAGGAAAGAACTGAAGACCTTTCTGAGAGGCTCTTGTTATTTTCTGGCTCTTGTACTAGACGTGCACTTGGAGTCAGATGAAAGTGCTGCAGGAAGTCTAGTGCTGTGCTTACCACAAAATTGACATAATGGAACAGTAATTCTCTGTTCTTTTAGATAAAACCTGTCCATTGTACCTCTTGCTGTTGCCCTTGAATACTGTAACTGCTTTTTCTGGCATGTTTAAAATATGCTGTTCTTATCTGTGTCAATTACAGCTTCAAAGTCTACCTCTGTCCACCATCCATTATTCCTGGCTCTTAAATTATCTGATCACTCCCCATCATCTTCCACTTCAGAAATAACTTTTTCAGTCATCCCTTAAGAGCCTTGTTCAAATGGGCTGAATCTCAGATATCCTCTTTTGTCCTGCCCCTTTATCCTTTCCAGGGACAAACGCTGCCAGCCTGGTGTCATCCTTCCTGGGTGTGCAGCCTGCCCCAGTGCATCACAGAATATTCTGGTGTGAGGAACTGCCTTCCTTCCTCTCTGTGCCCCATCCTCATACCCTGTAACTGCATACAGAACGAGGTGTTTATGGAAAGGGAATTAAATCCTTCATAGACAGTGACAGGAGGGGAAATTAGGCATGAGAGAACACTAGAGACTTTAAAGTGAACTTGTACAGGAGTGTTACCCATGACTCTTAGTCTGTAATACACCACACACGTTCTGTGTGATTTTTGAATAGTAGGAGCTAACATGTACACTTTCAAATTCTACTAAATGGCATTTTGCCTGAGTCTGCCAGCAATTAAACATTTTGGGACTAGTCTGTAATTAAAATAATTGCTCTTACTCTGGAACATGTATTTTGTAGGCTTTACTCACTCAGTACTTGTGTTCTGTAAAGTGGATGTGTTTTTTAGTGCACAGAGTACTTCATATCTATGATAAACTAGTTGCATTTTCTGTTAATTCTGAGTGGGTGGAGAAATGCTTTCTTGAGTTCTTTTTGTTCTGAGCTATTTAAATGCTCATAGTTTAAAACATTGAACTTAAAACTTGGTTTATAGAACTTGTTCAGTAAGTTATTTTAACTTTCTCATGTGATTTAAAGGTTTGTCCAGCTCAAATGAAAATTTTAATATTAGTTTGAGGTGATCAAATATGAGAATTCCGATAATCCTGGGGAGCCTGGAGGAAGAAAAAACTTCAGTCCAAAAAAGCTGGTTTTGAATGGAAGAACAAAATGCATGCAATGAACAGCTCAAAGGAGGGAGTGCTCAAGATGATGTTCCCATGATACACTTCTAGTAGAACCATGTCTCAGGTCACACCGAGACAGAGCTGCTGTTGTGATGTGCTTTAAACACCAAGCATGTCATCTGTTTCCGAAGGCTCATTTTTAGGCTCACCACTTAATGATCTGGTGTGTGCTCAGGCCCACAAAGAGTGTTTGTTGCCACAACTGAAAGGACAGGGAATTGCAGCGTGGGGACTTCTTGGGCGAGCTTTGCTGCCAGAGCCCACATCTCGTGGAACCATATCCCTGAGGGGTTTTGCCCTGGGATCCAAGTTCAGTCACACTGTGTGCATATATGTAAATATGCTCCCTTCTAGTACAAACATTATGTAATCTGAGTTTTTTATAAGATGCTTTGTTTCTTTCTCCTAAGTGCTTGAGCACATTTTGATTGACATGACACAGTATATAAATCTGCTAAGTTTTTGTCTACAGAACAAAAGAGTGGAAAATACAGAGAAGCTTATCTTCCTGCTTAGAATATATTTCAATAATTTTAATGTATGGTGGGAGATGCTGTACCATTCTGCTTTCAGGAATTTCAGCAGCCTCACAGGACGTGGGAGTAAGATGCTCTGGTCTTGCGTGCAGAAAGATGAATTCATATGCTGTGTATATATATCTCTTCATTAGAAATTTAAATAAATATCAATCTTTAGTTATATTCATCATGGCTGGTTTTGCTCATGCTTTGTTGAGGAATATATAATATATAAGATGGTGAGATGGTTACTGCAAAGTAACTGGCAACTTTAAAAAGCCTAAATGGAGATGTCTGTGTGACCATGGTAATTGATGAATCATCTTCCTGGCATAGTGCTGGAATATCCTATGCTGTTTCTGTAATGGAAGCTGCTTTAAATTTCCCAGAATTTGTCTTGTGCTCAGTGTTCTGAGGATCTTAGACAAATACCCTGATATTCTTCTGTGGCTTTGTGTGGGACCACAAACCAGAGGAACTCGAGTACAGTAAAGCATCATTTAAATAGGAGGCGTAACTGCATTTCAATGGAAAGTGCAGAGGTAGGAGGGACCGTGGAATAAAAGACCCTACACTAGGCAAGGACAATGGAAAGCATAAAGCAGGAAACAGGGTATATGGTTAAAGGCGGGGGGGGGCACAATATCCTGAAAAATGCTATTGAAATTTTTAAATGCTTGCTTTTTGTTGCAGATTAATCAGCCACTCGATGGGGATTAACAGTGGAGCACCTCTTTGTGTCGCCTTTCCACCTCTCTGTAGCACGAATAACAACTTCAGCACTTCTTCAATTCTAATTATGAAACTGGTATTAACTGAATGGCAATTATGGATTTTTAACTCTAACTCACAGTAAACCAGCAAGCCATATGTTGAAATTCCTACCAAATAGCTTTTCGTTCTTGATGTCTCTTATGTATACAAGTTGCAAGATACCTGTTTGTACAAGAGGAATATAAGCATTACTTGCCTGAGGAACAGAAGCAGCAAGAGAAGACACCCTAACTTGTTTGTGGAGTTATGGTAGTATTATTTATATAGATATAACAAATATATATATATTTTTATGGTAATGAAAATGGCTCCTCAGAATGCTGACTCGGAATCTATGCAAGTTCAAGATCTACCTGTGGCACAGCTTCAGAAACCAGAGAGCAAGGAGAATGAAAGCAGGGAGGAGACCATTAGTGAAGGATCCATAGACCGGATACCCATTCGCCTGTGGGTGATGCACGGTGCAGTAATGTTTGGCAGGGAGTTTTGTTATGCCATGGAGACAGCTTTGGTAACACCTGTGTTGTTACAGATTGGTAAGTAGTTCTCATTTCTGTTAGCTGAACCTGTCTCTGTATTTTTGCATTGGTTGAACCAAAAGAAGAGGGAAGTGGGGTCTCCCAGCTGAAAGTACACAGGGTAAAAATAAAAAGGTTCTTGGTTTTCTTTTGTTATTTGTGCCACTGATTCAACTGGGACCATGTTTAGGTGGGAGGGATTTCTGTATGCATTCATCTTCTAATACTGCTTCCCTATATAAAAAGTGATTTTAACTACAAGGTAAGTGTCCTAGAAACTACAAACAATATTATAAAGGATTGTAGTGAAGCTTTTTTTTTCATTTATGGAGAAATGCTTTAGGTTACAGTACTTTAGAATAAACAATTGGATAAATTGGCTGCTATTGAAATATAGCATTTATTTCAAACCACTGTGAGTCTTCTTTCATGTGATTAATCTGTCTGGTTTATAACACATGAATAGATATGAATAAACCATGGTACCAATAGTCTTGGATGATACTGGGGGGCATGATGAGCCTTAGAATAGGGGTAGCCAGTGTTAAACTTTGTGATGAGTACTGTCATTAGCTTTCCAATATACTGTTTGTGGTGTTAACAGTATCTGGTGTTACCTCTGTCACATCCAGAAACTCATGTTCTCAGTCAGGCATCAGAACATACTACATGACACTGAATGGAAACACCAGACTGAGTGTGGTGCCATGAGGGAATAATCAACTGTATGTGTGCTCTGTATAATTGTATATATAATATTTGTATATTATATGTTTGCTTTGGCTTACCTGTGCAGTTGTGCCTCACAGCTTGCTCAGCTGTGGCCAAACAGAAGCACTCAACCAACTATAAAACAATGCTGGGGAATACTGTTTACCACATCAATTAGAAATTTCAAGGGTAGCACCTTGAATGAAACACACATATTTTTATATTTGGTTTAAGGGTGTTATAGACTCAGCTGGTGAGCATATAATGTACAAATCCTTTCATGCAGTCTTCCTGCAGTTAAAAATGTGTTTCCATATGAAACTGCTATTTGGTTTATTTTGAATCAATGAAGGAGTGAATAATCAGTGCAGTTGATGCCATGGGAGATGCTGATGAGTTATGCCTCCATGTTTTCCTGGAAATTTTCCTTTTTAGAGCTGATTATGGATCTATTGGTGGCCTAGTTAAAATAGATCATAAAAAGTTCCAAATAGCTTTTCGAATCATCCTGACCTGCCAAATAAAGCACTAGCAACTTCATGTAGATATGTTTGTAATGTCCATAACTTGTTTTGAGGTTTTGTCTTTTGGGTAAGCTGAGATTTAGAGACTTAAATCAGCTGTACTGGCAGCGTTCATTCTGTCAGTCTACCATAAACTCCAAAACTTGGATCCTGCTTTGCATGAGGAAGATCCCCAGTTTTGTGACCTGTACTTTTTTGTTGGCTTTGTTTATGCTGGCCTTTGGATGATTAAATGCAAAGCTGGCTAAGCTGACTTTACCTTACCATAGGGTAAGGTCAGACAGTATAAATAAACCATCCTCTTAATTATTGACCCCTCTACCAGTTTACATTTCTTTTGTGAGCTTTTCTAGCTGTTTCCTCCAGATAATTGAAAAATACCTCTTCCCTTCCTTCCCTACCCCGAGTGATCAAAATAACATTGGGATCTGGGGGAAGGGAAGAAGAGAGCTCTCAGCTTCAGAAAAGCTGCAAATCCCCAGAGCGCTGCCAAAGGCTGTGGATGCAGGTGATGTTCCATACCTCAGAGATAAGAAATGGAGTAGCTGTTAGAGATGTTAGTGCTTTGGGAACTCATTGAGATCTTTCCTGCTCGGCTCGTGTTCCCTCAGCAGGGAACAGTGTTGGATTCACTGAAGGGTTAAGTTATTCATGGGTGACTTATCTGGCCTGTTCAGTAATTACCTCTTACATGGGCCTGTTTACCTTTATCAACCTCAACATCTGTCTGCCTCAGCACGGGCTGTACTTATTCCTCACTGGAGGGGGTTGCAGTATAGCTGTGGAACTGCTGGAATATTCCCTTTGCTTTGTGTTCTGGTAGAAGCAATGTTCAGTTTTTGTGCGATTAAATTGGCTCAAACAACTCTATTTGAGAAGTGGCACCTGGGAAAGTGTGGTGACTCAAACCAACTTTATTTGTAATAAACTGAACAAGAAGCCTTTTGAGTATCCAAAAAAAGATGATTCTTCACAGAGTGTGCTGAATATTGGCAACTTTATGGTGTGTTCTGTACCTCTGAGAAAACTTTGGTCACTGAAATCATCTGAGATCCTTATCAGATGTCACCCTGAAAACCTTGGGCACCTTAGGATAGTGCTACACACCTTCTTCTTGCAGGTGTTTGACCTTCACTGCAGTTTGTGTACCCTGGATCAGAGGTGTAGTTATGATTTGACAGATGGATAGCTTGTCCTACTTGTTCTGTAACCCACGAAGGAGATGGTCCCTTTCCAGTTCAACAGTGGTTGAACTCTCATTGTGTTTAAACTTCCTGAAGTTCCAAAATCTTAACAAAAGAACCAAAGACACCATTGAAAGCTGCTTGAATCAATGGATGCCATGAACTGGAAAAGTTCTGAAGAGCCTGACTTGCTGTACCCCTACCAAAATACATTGTGATTTCTGTTTTACTTGTTGTCTTTATTGCTTTGTTTAGGTTAATGTTACATTGCTGTGTCAGAAATGCAGGTACAAATCTGTAGCAGCCCCATAGGCATAACTGGGCTTCAGTAGCTTAGCAACAAGAACAAGCCAAATACATATTCCATGTTTGGTTGGCTTTAAATTCTAACTTGCTCTTTGCTTTCTTACTTACCTGCAGCTTAAGAATCCAAAATGAAGCAGTGAACTTGTTGGGAAGAATTTAGAGGGTGTAAAAATGTGTTGTGAAACACCTGGTACTTAATGCTGCTTATCTGTGAGAGGGCATTAAAATCCCTGCTATTGTTTAGAAATGACACTGTATTTTCTTCCATTGTTAAACTTGACTTCTAAAGATTAAACCTCTAAAACTACTTTCAGTTCATAAGTTCATGGAAGACTTGGATATATGATAAAATTCTTTTACAAGGGATTTTGCTTGAAAAAAAGCAAAAGGAGGACAAACTGGTGACTGGCATGATGTGAACTTGGAGGGACTGTTACCTTGAAGAAACTTGTTCAATGAAATTGCAATACAAGGTTTCTGTGAGTAACACTTTAAACCATAATTTAGTAATCTCAGATTGTTTCCATTGTAATTCAAACAAAATTGGGGTTGTAATGCAAGCAGTAAATCCCTTTTAGTTCTTCTGAAAAGTGGGGTCCTTGTGTGTGTTTCATTAGGATTGTGGAAGACAAAAAAAATCTGTTGTGACTTGGGGTGGCTGCTGCTTTCAGCCTGAAAAACTCACTGTCTGACTAATGACTAGTGGTAGCTGTAAACATGAAGTTTCACGTTTTATATTTAATATGATAAAAGCTTTGTCAAGCCTTTGCTGTTGCTTCAAAGGCTCTTTCAATGCTATTGAGTGTTTTATGAATAGTTAATGGGCACAGAAGTGACTGTCAGCACCAGAGTTGTTCCTCATTCCCCTGCATAAATTAAATATATTACACCAGTGCTTTTAACAAGAAACTGTACATTTACATTGTTTCATAAGAAAACATGAGGTAAATCAGTTTACATGTGCTGCTTGCCTTTATAGTGTCACTTAGATTCAGGGATGTTTCTCTGGTGTGGCACAGGAATAGCTGGAGGTTTTGTGCATTTCCTATCCGAGTACCTGCCTGTGATGGATTACTTTGGTTTGCTGTGAGAGGTAATGGGTTCTTGTAGTGAACATAGGCTAGTCTAGCATTAAATATTGAAGTTGGTCATTTTAAGCTTAACCTTGAGCTTTTTAGGCAATAACACTGAGCTGTATTTCTGCAAACTGCGTATTTCAGTGCTAATTAATTGATTTTACTAAAGAGAAAGGCTGAGCTAAGCAGAATGGAGTAACATACATTATTTTTGTTTGGAAAAAGAATTATTTCTCTCATCAAATTCTTTCAAATCAGCAAGATGCTGTAGTTGCTCCTGTCTCATATTCTAGGAAAGCTGTTCAGGGATTTGGGCTGTTATGCTACAGCTTAAAGCATTTAGATATATTTCAGAAAAAAAATAATTATCTAACATTTAAAATTCATCCAGCCTAAAGCTTAGCAGACCGTGCTTGAAGGGTCTTGAAATCTAGTTCATGTGAAATTGCCTGTATGGAAAAAGTGTGTTAAGCAATAATTCAAACTGCTGATTCTGGGAAATCTCTGTGGTAGCTGAGAACTCATTATGCTTAAGAGATTCAATATTACAGAGTGAACTCTCTTAGTGTGAACTAGTGACTCTTCCCATTGAAAATTAGTGTTGATACCTGCCTGAGAAGAATGGGTGTAGGTAGAGGGGCGATTATGGAGATGTGTTTAGAAACCAACCATGAAATTTTACAGATAAATTAGTTTCTAGGTCTGTTTCTTCAAAGGAATTAAGGTATCAACTGCTGACTCAATGCAGTGTGGAAGGGCTAAGCCGGAGATCAAAGGAAATCTAAAAACCTTAAAGATCTGCTGGGGCAGAAGGGAACAAAGGGATTGGATGGGCTGCTAGAGGCTGCCTATAATTCAAGTGGAAAAGGGCTGAGTGGCTGGAAAACCTCTTGGAGATGGAGGAAGCTCTTCAACACAAAGCACTGACCCTATTTCAGCTCAAATAGTCCAGTTTATTCCTCATCACTGCCAGGGGTTACATTGAGGTTATATGTATTTATAACTCTTCCTACAAAGCTGCCCCTTCCATTTCAGCTGTGGCTTACCTTGCCTTGTCTTACCAGGAAGAAACTGAGTTGCTGTAACCTGCTCTTTGACTCCCAAAGTTAAATTCCTGTTCAACCCCAGCTGCATTTGATGCCAAGAGTGAATTGCAGCATCTCAAATTCTCCTTGGGTGAATTAGTGTCTTGAGAGCTGACCTGTCCCAGGACGGGACTGTAACATGTCTAACCTAAGAGCAAGAATTGACTATACAGTGGATCCAGAAAACCTGGACTAATAAACAATTAAATAAATTTTTCAGCCTTGTTAGCTTTGGAGTCTATAAGGTCAAGTCAAGTTTGTATTCAGATCTCCTGTGGTGGAATGTATGACTGCAAATCCTGTCCCTGAGGCACATGGTAATTGCTCTGTAAAACCTCCCCACCCGTCATTTTTTACTTATTGACTAATTTTATGTCCCCTAAGGAGTTGTATAAGACTAATTTTACTGTCCCCTTTTTTGGCTTTGTCCCTTTTTTGGTGTTCTTTTGTGTTTTTTGCCAACAAGCAAGGCGTTTATATCATATATCACTCTTACATAAATTATCTTTTGAGCTCAAACAAATAGCAGCACAGATTTTAAACACAGATAGTCCTTAGTGTTAGGTTTGGTTAAAGATACATTTAAGGCACCTTTAAATGAAATATTTTTAATCCTGGGGGCATTTAAGAGCATGTGCTTTATTTTCATATCAAGGCAAATGCCACATGGTCTGGCAGTTGTGCAATAGCTGTTACTGACAGCTTTTTTTTTTATATATAATGTTCTGTTTTTCTTTAAGTACCACTGAGTGTGGCCTTCAGAGGCACCACTGATAACACGTGGCAGCTTTTCAGCTGGGGTAACCTGAGGATTTGGGCTGGCTTTAGGGTCACACAGACTGTGGGACTTTGGATGAAAAGCCTTACTAGGACAGGGAAGTTGAGTGCGAACGACTTCAGAGCCTTCTCCCATAGCATGAAATATTGCTTAGCAGTAGGTAACTTTTTTGTTCCCTTTTTTGTCTGAATAAGGTTCTGCTGGAGAGACTACTTCTAAAATAAGCTTCATACTTGCAAGAGTGCTGTTTTTTCCCCACTCCAAATCTTTAACAAAAGTCCTTGATCTTTTAATTGTGTACTGTGAGAATGTTAATGCCTCCCCCCCGCCCCCAGCATAAAGAGTGTTCACAGAGAAAACTGTGTGTGAACACTTCTTTGAATCCCTGGAAGTTTTTCTTTACAGAGCTTATGTGATCTGAGGCTGGAACAAGTGACCAGTTTATAACATGAGAAACACTAACACGTCTCAGACCTGTGGACTGCCAGAAGCAAACTCTGTAAAAATAGAGATTGTCAGCAAAGGATGGGGCTTTAAAAGCAGGGGGTTTATTTCATTGTCACATCTGTTCTTCAAATACTTTTTTTTCCCCTGCAGCAATAGACAATTTAGTCTGTGATTTGTCAGAGCTTGAGGCCTCCAAAAATAACCAGTCACTAAGAAGGAAATGCAGATTTCTATCCTTATGTAGCTGCTTCTTCTCACCAATAAATCTTTTCTGCCCAGCATGCTGCCTCCCTTTTATCTGGAGTAGCCAAAGTTTAGGAGAGACCAGAGTGTTTGGAATGACTGAGGTGTGTGACTTTGAGATCTGTGTTTTCCTTTCCCCAATCCCTTCTCTCCTGCCCCAAGGAGATCCAGTAAAGCAGCAGAAATAAGGACTAATTAATAATATTGCTATGAGCTAATAGTGATGAACTGGTTATGGACTGTATTAAATTAAAACTTTTTTTAATTTTAATTTGCATATCAGCTAATAGCTTTAAATTTTTTTTCCACTATTTTGAATGTGCTTTTTACTTCTCTTTTACCATTGTGTCATTGAACTCACTTGAAATCACTTGAAATTCTTCCCTCCTGTACACAGTGGACCAACCTTGTTGTTTAAGTCAAGGCAAGCCAAGAGCTTTTCTGCTGCTTTCAAGGGCAGCTCTAGAGTAGAAATGGGCAGAGATGGGAGTCAAGGAACTGCAGGATCCTTGGATTTCTATTAGGATATCCCTTGAGTGAGTGGGAGAGGCTGGGACAGGTGGAGGGGAGAAACTTTGGCCTCCTGAAAATGCACTAAAATTGAGTGGGTTTAAATATACATTTACCCAGACTTTTTCCTAGGCTAAACCCTTCCTCTTAGTCTGCTTTCCCCCCCATCTCTTTATACTCCTGTCTGAACACCCTCACCTAGAGCAGGCTGTCAGCTGAAGCTGGGACTGTACAGGAACAAGTTTTTCTGTTCACAGTTTGAGTTTGCCCCTTGATTTTGACTGAGACGTAACTTTGCCGTAGCAATAACAGATGAAACACGATAGCACTTCCATGCTCTTTATTACAAAGTAATTGCCACCAGGGCAATTTTCCAGCAGGCAATTGCCTGTTCTTTACTATAAAAAGAAACCTTTCAGCTCTTGGATGGGGTTCTGGTGGTGGAGACGTGCAGATGCAGAGCTGAGATTTGGGTGCCCAGCATTGAAACTCGCAACCCCAAGCCTTACAAAAATGGGTTTCTGTTGGATGTGGATTATGAAACAGGCTCTGAAAAGGGAATGGCTGAGAGCTCCTCAGTGAACAGGAGTCTTAAGTTTCAAGGAAATAAAACTAAAGCCACTTTGGAAATGAAACAAATGTCAACAGGCTGCTGCCAACTCGTGTAATGCTTTAATAAAGGACTGTCGGAGCTGCAGACCCTGAGCTCTGTTCTCCATGGTCTCTGTGCTTGTGCAAGTCTCTGTGTTGTGCTGCCCCTCTGGGATCCCATTTAATCATTCTCTTTTCACCAAACAGCTGAGGAAGTTTCAGATATACTTCCTGCAGGCTGTTTTGCAAGAAATTATTGGAAATGTTTTGTGCTACTGATTCAGTTTAATGGTAAAATTAATACAAGTCCATTTAACTAAGCAGGGAAAACCCATGTTGTGGATTGTATTTACAGTGGTTTGGATAAATCCCCTGTAGCTCATGTCACTGACTAAACATCTTCCTCTCTCTGAAGTCTTGGGTAACTGGGTGCAAAACAGCACAGGTGCAGATTTTTCCATAAACAGATAAACCCAGCACTGTATTAACATTTGGTGATCCTCAGTTGGAGCCTCAGGGTGGATTTTTTTGCAGTGTAGTGGATGCAGAGCCTGTAAACTGAATGTGACCTGGTTTTGTACAGAAATAAATTGAATTTAAAGGGGTTTCATCAGACAAGCAAGTACAAGCTGGCCATAATCAGAATGACCTGGAACCCTAAACCCTGCTAAGGGGAGGGAAGGTTTTTTAGCTGGGGGCAGTGGTGGGCAGGTGGATATTTAGCCAGTGCTGCTGGACCTGGTAGGTGATTCCACCTGTGCTTTGAAGCTGTGGAGAGATTTGAGTCCTTTGCTTATTGTTAGTTACCCCTCATTTGGTGAAATGACACTAATCCTCATTCCCACTGCTGGGAAGGATGTCTGGCAAACAAGGTTTTCTCATTCCAGTGGCATTTGTTGGAAACTGTTCCTGTTGGTGTGAAATAGCATAGAAGTTCATGAAAATAGGTCTTCTAAGTAGCTGCTGGCACTGTAACATCTGCCTTAACTGTTCCTATTTTTGGTGAATCCTTGTGTGAAGTAGGTGCTTCATGAAGTTGTTCCAACCTTGAAATGCTCCCTTGTCCATGTGCTACTCTGACAAAGATTTGGATGCTTGGACACTTCTTGAGCCTGGGGAAACAGAAGGATTTGAGCCTGAGTTTCTGTTATTCGTAGGGAATGGGGACTGCTGGGTTACAGTTCTCTACAGCAAGGTTGGGTGCCTTCTCACCAGGCTTTTGGGATTGTGAGGACAGACCTCCCACCCTCATCTCCAGCAGCCTTCACACACTTCCAGAGCAGACTCCTTTTTCCTGTGGTAGTGCTGATATGGAGAAAGGTGAATAGAAAGGCTCAGTCCTGCAGTGGCCTGGTTCTGTCCTTGGTATCAGCACTGTCTTTGGCAAGTGTCCCCCCCACAAGACAGTGCAATTGCTCTTCATATGCCAGTAAATTCTGTGTAACTTAACCTTGAGTTTTTATTCTCCCATGGATCTCAATGTCTGTTCTTTCTGGCTCATGGGATAAACCAAGCTGGATCATTTTCTATGTGTTCTCACGTATAGACTGTATAAAAATATGAGTTTCCTGCTTTTATCAGTTGTGCTGCTCTGTAAACAATGGCCTTTCAATAATTCAGACTATCAGAATTGAGC
>JAWWEE010000074.1:147350639-147378128 GCA_035221455.1 Xenops minutus | reverse complement strand
TTGGACACTTCCAGGGATGGGGCAGCCACAGCTTCTCTGGGCAACCTGTGCCAGGGCCTGCCCACCCTCACAGGGAATAATTTCTTCCTAATACTTAATCTAAACCTACCCTCTAACACAAACTGAATGATGCTTCCTAATACTGGGTTTCAATAAGATCAGAAGGAAACTTTGTCATCTGTCTGAAATGAAAATTGAACTTAATTTTTTTCTCTCTTCTTTCCTTTACAACAAACAGAAGTGTGCCAGAAAAACAGTCTTGAAACCCAAACTGGCTGACATCTCAGAGGTCATCACTAGGGCCTCTGGAGAGCAGTGTTGACACCCCTTCCCCAGTGACTTTGGGTCCCCCCAGTCCCCCTCCCTGTGTCACAGCAGAGAAGCTCAGGGAGTGCATGGGGGAGCTTTCAGGATATTTGGGGACAGCAGGAGAAAATCAGGTTGTGTAATCAGTTGAAAAGCTGAGGGTGTCTCTTTCTCTGGAATTTAATTAAGGAATAGTCTAACAAGTGCTCCCCCTTCTCTGAGGTAGTCAAAGTCATGGGTCATAAATCTTGTGCCAAGGACTCCATTGGTTTGGATCACAGCGTGTGCCAGAGGTTATGGAGATAAATGAAGAGGAAGGTTATTTTTCTGCACTGTGTTTTCTTACCCTGGTGACGTGGAAAATGTGTTTAAAATAAGTCTTCAAATGTTTTTAAGCTGTAATGTGACCTTCAGGAGAGGAGTTTGGTACAACTATCCCCTCGTCAGATATGAAAGGACTGCCAAATTCTATCTTGAAAATTATTTGGGTTTCAGTCTTAAAAATTTTTCAGGTTCTTTGTTGGATGACTAGAGAATGCTGTTGCTTACTACACCTGTAACATATAGAATTTATTTATATATTATATACAACATATAATATACTATATGCATGTATATATAAGATATAACTCATTCCATTATTTTGTAAGTTCAAATTAAAGAAAAAGGTTCCAAGCAGAGTGATGTTAAGGAAAACTGCATTTCACAATAGGATAAAAATACTTGTCTGGTTGTAGGAAAAGAATTCTGTTCTGCTTTGTCCCCAGTAGGCCCTAACTCTTACAATTTGCACATTTGGAAAGGAAATGTTTGCTGTCTTATTGGCTGGTGTGCTCTGCTTGTTTGACTTCAGATTTTATTCCTATCGGTTCCAGTTATTTGGTGCAAAGTGACTCTATGGATTTCATTATCCTTCATGTAAAAATGCAGCTGTATAATTTTTAAACAGCTTGGGGAGGGCGAGGGAGCCGCTTCTCTGGGGCACAGCGAGTGAGTTGTTTGGAGTGATGCCTGAGGCTCTGCTCTAGTTACCAAATTTCCTATTTGTGCAACTTTATAGTATGACCCTGCAAGCTCAAAATACTAAGATCAAGGTTCTAATTTAACTAGAGTTTAGAAGACTCCAATCTGAAAGCAGCTCTGCCTTTAAATCTCTCCTGTACACGTGTAGAACGTGTTTTATGTAAGTTAATGTTCAAGCTGACACATGCAAGTGTAGGAAAGGTTGCAAGTTAAAGGCAGGCTCCAGAAACACCAACACTGTCTTTAATCAGCCCCAGAATTTCATCTGAGAGGATGGTTTTCTGTAATCTTTCACCTACAAGGCAGGTGGTTGGTGGCATGAATAGCTATAGCAGAAATACACATTATTTTTTAGGGGAGGAAAACCCTCAGTTGATTAAAACTCTCTGACTGATAGTCCTGTTACCAGCATTCTTCCTTCTAGAGGTTCAAACCTCTGGTGAACTGGAGTGTTTTTGCTGGTCTTCGTGGAAAACTGCCTGCAAACTCCAACCTGCAATTCATTTGTGGGAGCAAACAGGGAAAGCACTAATAGGATTTCTGTTCTGCTTGATATAGCCACATGAGGAATTAACCTCAATAAAGGCAACTGCGTAGAGGAATGCAGTTTCTCTTTGGGAGCTTAGTATGGGTTATTTGCAGAATTCCTCTGTTTTGTTTTGCTTTGGTGTTTTTAAGCATACAGTGAATAATGAGTTAGAGGAATCAGCGTGTTTCTTTATGTATTCATATAATTCAGCACCACTCTTAAAACAGCAAGTGATTTAAAAGCAGGTGTACTGTTGCCATTCTCTGCTGACTTTTTAGCTGGTAGAGTTTCCCAGTAGCTCAGTTCTCACTAAATGATCCCAGGCAGAGTGTTTATTCCTATCATAAACAAACCTATAGTCCAAAAGCCTTTAGAAAGGCCAGAAGGTTGATTTTTCAGTGTGGTAACAATTAACAATGCACTTTTTGTAAGCCTGTTATGGGAATGGTGCCTTTTTGGGAGACTTTGTGTATTGAAAAGGGGAATAAAGCACTTTGAGACTGTGTGATGTCAGTGGCCTAAGGAGTGTAGGTAGGATCAGTTCAGCTTTTTTCCCCTCTGGCAGTTTGGGCATTTCTAGCTGGAAAAAAAAAGACTTTTAGAATATGAAGTGTAAATTGGGTACCTGTAATGTTTTAGTAGCTACTTTTCTTGTCTTAGGTCAGGCAGGGTAATTATAGAAGGAACTTCCTGTACCATCCACTGATCCTTAAACGGCCTATGAAAATGTGATCCTGGATGAAATGTAAAGATCAACTGTCTGGTCAGTAATCCTTGGAAAGATAAAGGTGCTCAGATGGTACATGCAGGGGTACACAGGCCAAGAACCACCTCCTTGAGCCACTGTTTTCACATGGCTTCCAGGAGTGTAGTCAAGCCTAAAAATTGGGGAAGGAGAGGATGCTTTTTGACAATATGCAGAGACAAGCTCCTTGGGTTTTACTCTTGAGGCTGGAAATGAACTGTTTTCCTTGCTGCTTGCAATTCAAGGGCGCCAATATTGTGCTGACCAAACTCTGTCTGGCTGCCTGCTCAACAAAAAAAATACTTTTTTGGCTACCCTTAAGTCTGCTTGCCTTCCTTTTTCAAGTTCTGTTCCTGGATACACTGACCAGATGCCATGCTGGGCTATGTATATGCCAGTCATTTGTTTGGCAGTGTGAACCAGAGCCTTTATGATTCCCTCGGGCTTGGGGCTTGGTGGGGTGGAACGGACACATCAGGGGGAAACTTTTGCTGCAGTGACTGGGGATTAATATCCAGGTGATGCCTTCTGGCCCAGTGTTTGCACAATGGTGGTTTAAAATCTCAGCTGTGAGCGAGTCTCAGAAAATTTGGGATGTCCTACCCATGCTCTTCATCTTGCCCTTGCTTAGTTGTGTCACTCAGGCTTTCACTTCCTCCTGGGGCCTGGATAGAGCAGTGTGGAAAGGTGGTCAAAGCTTCCCTTGGACACAAACTCCTTGCTCTATGGAGCAGAATAGGACCAGAGCTCCAGGGGCTCAGGATGCACCCGCTGCTGCCTCATGGTGCTGCTGGGCAGCCCCATATCGAATAGGTCCCCGTTAAGCAAGTATGATTTTACTTGAAAACTTGTTCTTAAGGTCTTTATTCATTAACTAAATTTTTTTAGGGAGCAGGAGGGTTGGTTCAATCTAGGTTTAATACTCAGAGTTAACAGTTCAGGTTTGGGTCAACTTTGAGGAGAAAAAAATGGGTCTTAGCACAAGTTTTTGGTTAGGATTTGACTCAGCTGTGTATGTAGACGGTCATATTCCAGGGTATTAATGTGTTAATCACTGCATCAAAAGCTCCAGTGTTGATTAACAGAACAGGTTGCTGAAAGTCGGTGCTGGAAGATTTTCTGTTGTGTATATCAGAGCCTCGAGTTTGGGAATTCTAAAGGCATTTGAAACCAAAGTGCCTTTGTTTATAAATTTGCCGATACTCTGGAATCGGTGACGAAAAGCCCTATTGAGCTTTGGCTAAACTGGGATGCTGCATCTCTTCAGGCAACACATGTCACAGTAATTGATGTGTAATCTTGCAGGGAGAGGGGAAGTGCTGCAGAGTTACGTAATGAAGTGGGGCATCCAGACAGCTGATGCCTTTTTAATTACAGCCCGTAAGGGAAGGATCGGTGTGGTGAAACAGCTCATGGATTGCTGCATTCAGACACGGGGCTGCCTGCATTTAGAGCCTTGTGAGTGCTGGGAAATGGATGCTGGTGGGGTGTGTGTGTGTGACCTTTGAGTCCTTCTGGATCTGCAGCTCGCAACAGGAGGCAGGCTGGGAATAAATGCATTGACATTGTGAAGTCAGCCTCGGGTGGTTCTGTTATAGAGAGCACAACCTGCATTTTTCTGGAACAAAGTGAAGAAAGGGTTCAGCTTTTTATTTGGTGTAAACACCTCTGTTATACCCTGAAAACTGCTCTATGATAGTGGTTAAAATGGAATTTTTTTATTACTGCTGGTTCAGCACACTGGAAGTTGCATCACATTTAATCTATATTCCATTTCAGCTTGTTAAGCACTGTGATGCAAATTTCTTATTAGTGTCAAAGTGATATATTTCTAAATATTGGTTAATAAGAGAGAGGAAGAAAAGTTAAAAACAAGTTTCCCAAGAGCCAAAAAGGATGGCTCAGATAATGTTGAAAGCTTGAGTGAATCTCCTTCAGCAGTTGATAGCAGCTCTTGGCAATGTTTTTCCTTGCTTTCTCTGGAGCTTATTTACCTGCTGCAGGATGGGGAAAGCTTGTTTGGCACTCTCAGTGATTGTGCTTAAATCATTCAGCTTCTGGCTTAAGTAAACCTGGCACTTTTCACTGGTCTGAATGTACCCAGGCAAAAATAAATACAGTGGTTTTGATAAGGATAGAATTCTCTGGAACATATAGGAATTGCTAATCAGCTGTCATAAAAAAATCTACTACAGCAGTTGATTCTTTGGTTTTTCCTTGAGCAGAGCATGTCATATGCATTGCCTTTGATTCCTCCTCTTCAGCAGCAGCAGCAAATAAATCAAGCAATAGAGATATATGCCAATATTGGATAAGGAAGCAGAAAACTGGATTGTTGCAAGGGCAGTAAGCTAGAAATAACTTACTTCTACCTGAATTACTACAGGTTACTCCTGTGGAAGTAGGTTAGTAGGAGGGCTAGAAACTTTAAAATAAATAATTGAAGCTTTGAAAGCTTTACTTGACAGCATTTGTGATCCTTCTAAAAGGAGAACCACATTTGCCTGCCTGCAAATCAGTGCACGTGTTCTGTGATGCCTCAAACCTCAGCTGTTCTCAGGCTTTTGCATCCCCTCTCCCCCTTCCACACACACCTTTGGCTCACTGCTCTTGACATACGCTTCTCTTTCCTGACACAGCACCATAAAAGTGGGTTATAACCAGAAATTGTCAGGGAAGCCACATAAACCTTTCTACAACTTTGGCAGAAGAGCAGAGCAGGAGCAGAGCTTAATGAAACACTGACGACTCCCACGGTTGCCAAATATGAGAAGGGGAGGACAGTTGTAGGAGGCTGAGAAGCAATAATTGAGCAGAGACAGAAAATGGATGGGAGAGCTGGGTGATGAAATCCCATAAGAGGCCTGTCACTTACTTCCTTAATTCCATTTTCCAGAAGTGTTATTTAACCCACCGTGGTTGTGCTGGCGTGCTGTTGCATGGGGAATTTCAAAAGGCAGAATAGCTTTGCCAGGAGGGGATATTACTCTTCTGCAGCTTAAAGCCACCTCCAGAACTCCATATGTGAAACACCACACAATATTTCTGTACTGAAGCTGTTGAAGAGCAAGAGCTTTGCTTTATTACCAGTTTAGTTGGTCTTTCAAAATGGGTGGCTCTAGTCTAAGTGTAGACATGGCATGTTAATAGTTGCCAAATTTCTGGAATTTGTTTCTGCTGCAAGAGTGTGACTTGTTTGCATCCAGCTCCTGAGGAAATTTAAAATCTGAAATACAAGTTTTAAGGAAATGTTGGACAGTTTTCCTACATCTCTAACCTAATGCCATCATTTTAGTTTTCCTATTGATTATTTGTACCTGTATCTCTAATTTAGATCCAGATTCTGTCTGTAATCTTGTCCTTATGACAAGGAGTGGCTAAAGGAGAAACTTGGGTGTATTTTAAAGGCCTGAATGTGCTGTGAGAGGTTTGGATGCCACAGCAATGCAAGGAGCTGGTCCCTGTCCTGGCAGAGGGAGATAGACAGTGCCCCAGCCCTCTCCCCTGCAAAGTGTCTCTTTGGCCCTGTGGGTTTTTTCCGAGCATTCCAGGTGGGCTGCAGCTCATTTTGGCAAGAATTTTCTGCATTTTGCCCTTGGATTTCACCCCTTTGAAGTACTATGCTATTTATGTCCTTGTAATACTCCCATTAATGATCTGCTCTCTTCATTATCACTCAGTGCTCCTAACCCCATCCAAATGGAAGCATTTATGCTTTATCCCTCCCCTCTCATGTCCCAGAAAAAATCCCTCCTTTGCACAGCGCTAACCAGAAGGAGGAGGAGGGAGAGGAGAGACTTCTTGCAAGTGGGTGATGTTTGTGCTCCAGAAAAGTGTGTTCAGCTTGCAGGGTGCACGTACTGCTGCCTGTAAGATGGGTATAATGTGCTGACAGCTTGTGAATGTTGCAGGCTAAGCACAAGGGCTCTGATTCGACAGGCACAAGAGGAATTTCAGGATGTGAATGTTACCAGTGGGAAGATTGAAGCCACAGTTTTGATATTGCTCCTATTTTATGTGATGTTTATGCAATAGGTTGTTCCCTGAGACACTGAGCGAATAAAGGTGCCTGACAGCTTGCTGGGCAATCACTTCAATGTGGAAAGGCAGCAGCAGTGAAAAACTTCACAGTTTTGGTCTGAGTTCTTCCACCTGCACTCGTGCCACTAAATTGAGCCTTATGATCACAAGTATTGATCAGTATCATTTTTCTCCAGTATTGTTGTGCTGTTTGCTGCTTGTTCCAAGGGGCTTCTGAGCAAATGCTTGGCTTGAGCAAGTGTCTTGTACAGGCTGGGCAGGAGTCACTGAATGAAAACCAAAATTTTTCACATCAAATGTCTTCATTTCTTCTCCCTCCCCCAGCAGCTGCAAGATACTGCACCATTTGGGGTGCAAATTAGAGTCTGCCTTGTCTCCTGTGCTACCAGCCTCTGATTTCAAGTAGCACTTCAAAATTATTTCCTCTTTAAAAGCTTGTAGTCTCACTGCTCAAATCATGGTAATGGTCACCAGGAGAAATTACTGTACTTGTTCATATCACTTCCCTCTTGGTCAGAATTCCTGTTTCAATCCAGAAGCTAAAAGGTGGTTTCTCATGGGTGCAACAAAGTCTGCATACGAGTGCTGACTGTACTGCAGTAGTGCTCAGACCACCACTCGCCTGTCCCAGTGCATTGGTTCAACTTATATTGGCTCAGAAGTGGTTGTTTTTGGCAGCTTGGATTCCCACACAAGCTCCAAGCCATTACAAGGCCTAAAATCTGAGGGGAGATAGCAAGAAGCAAAGGATTTGTGGTCAAAGTTTCATGGTGATGGAGTTGTCAAAATAGGCATTGTAGCTTGTTTACACTTTCTCTGGGGGACCCAGAGGAAGGTTGCCCAGAGAAGTTTTGGGTGCCTCATCCCTGAAAGTGTTGAAGGCAATGGAGCTCTGAGCAGCCTGGTCCAGTGGAAGGTGTCCCTGCCCATGGCAGGGGTTGGAATGAGATGATCTTGAAGGTTCCTTCCAACACAAATCATTCTATGACTCTTTTATTGTATGACCCAAATCTGTGGCAACTCTGCATTTTTATTTTAAATATAAGAGATTGCATATTTGGGTGCACTTGTGAAATGATGAAGCCCCTGATTCCTCATCTTGAGTTTGCAGTGGTTTCTACAATTTGGCTGTGTAGGATGAAATGCAGATGCCAGGATTCAAACTTTTTCACAGCTCTTTGACAAGCATCAGTCCTGCTTGCCACACTCTTTAAAAACACAGTCTAAACAAAGCAGCCTGTGTAAGCAATGCATTTTTAAACAGATCAGTGTGAAATATCTTTAGCAGCACACAGTATTTTATACAGGGATGAAATTGTGGAATAAAAAGTATTTGCAAGGCATGACAACTTCTTGCGTTCCTCCAGCAATTTGTATGGTGTTTACTTAAAGTGTATAAACAAGTCTCTAGGTGATGATTTCTGACAAATGAAAATAGGACCTTAGCATCCTATTCCCATATCAGATCTTATTGTTAAGCTTATAAAGAACTATTTTTCCCCCAATAGAACTTATCAAAAAGAGGTTTTGAATAGAAACTGCTGCATGTGACTTAATCTTTCTTCCATGTAACTCGTGACCTCACGCAGCCCTTAGACTGATGGTGACACAGTGAGCATTTCCTGTGAACCGTGAGCAGTGCTGGTCCCACTATTGTTGGGCACTTTTTTTGTCTGGGAAAAAACAAACCCTTATTTACTAGAAGCCAGTGTCCTGTTTGTTTGTAGCTGGCTGGGAAATGCCATATTCCAAGGGTCTCAGTGGCAGTCGTCGCTGCTTAACAGAAGCTGTTGTTGTGTTTTGCTCTTTTTCTCACTGATTTGTATGAAGCTTTGGAGTCTGCCTTGTGACCTGCTCCACATTCAGTTCCCAAATACTAACCTTGTTTACCCAATATGTTTTTTTCCTCCTCCGTGTTTCCTCAGATTAGCTGTCAGTAAAAGGCTAAATAATAATCCTCCAGGTTTTGGGTTTTTTTCATTCCTCCCCCGTGAGGCCACTGGGTTGCTTTTCCAAGTGGTGGTTTGCTGTAAGAGCTGCTACCTGGCAAGGCAAGTGTGGTGGTGGAAAATTACAGACAGAATAAAGGAACAGCACTAAACTGGTAATGGGCTGCAGCTGCTTTGGCCTTTGAGTCTGAATGTGAGTCTCAGCAGCCTTTGCTAAAGGCATATGCTGTGTGGAGCCACTCTTGGCCATATAAAGTCAGTCCCAGCCGAGCTGCAGCAGGTTCCAGGTGGGTGCAGCAGCTCCCAGCACTTGGGACGTTTCACACTTGGCTGTGAGAGGCTGTGGCAAGGCTGTCATAGGGATGACAAGCTCATGGCTGTGCAGCACTGCCTTGAAATGCAGTCCAAACCAGCATCTGTGTGTGTGTTGTGCACGACAGAGCCTGGGTGCTACAGGGCTGCCAGGTTTACTTAGCCAAGTTTATTTAAAATACACACTCTGTCTGAGTCCCTGCCACTGCATCAGGGTGTGAGAAGGAACTTCTTGGTGTCAAAGCATTCTCTCTGTCCCCACGTTTCTGTTTATTGTTGTCTTGTCCTGGCTCAGCTGCCTTCTGAACTGTCTTCCCATTTTAAAATACTGCGTAAAATGATGGATTTCTGTAGGGGTAGCAGCATATGTATGTAGAGAAAGGACATGTCAGGATATGTAATTACCTTCCTCAAATTTCTAACACCCTTGCAGACAGAATTTCTATAAAGTTTAGTTATTGGAGCTCATTCTTGTGAGGCAGAAAACCTCTGGAAGACTTGGGGGTTTTTCTGTTATTTATACACACACACAAATCTCTAAGTATTTCAATTTTCAGTCTTATTTCTTTTGCTTCTCCTGCCAAATCACACACGCCAACCTAAATATGCATATCATGTACGCAGACATTCGAGATACTGAAACCAGAACAGCCTCTTTTAAGGGAAGAAAAGTATTTTGAGGTTGGAGTTCTCCTTGTCTGTCTGGGACTTTCTCATTTATATGAAAATGTCTAGCACTAAAGCAAGCTACTGTGGGAAGGATGAAGGTCCTTGCAGGCTCTGCCAGCACGAAATACGAGTTTTAGGAGGAAAATCTGTGAGGTACGTTTTGAAGTCTCACCTCGTGGGGCAGTGGAGGTCACACTCAGTGCCTCGGAAAGCTCTTTCCTGGAAGACTCATGGTAGAATGTGGCTGTGAGCTTTAAAAAAGTCTGACTTCCCAGCAGCAGTGCACAGACAGCAGGTGACACTGAAATCTCTACAGAGAGAAAAGGCTCTTGTGGGCACCAGAACTCTGAGTTTTGGTTGACTGGGCAGACTAAGCTCGTCAGTAACACATCCCAACTTTTAAATATAGGAAGCAAACACGAAAGGAAACTGGATCTCTTCACTATGGTCTGTCTGCCTGTACACTGCTCAGGTGAGGAGTCTGTCAGACACATTCAGGAGGGAATTCTCCTGCCAGCAAATTAATTTTTCCTGCACTGCTTTAATGTAGCTTTCATGAGCACCCCTTCCAAGTGCCAGGAATCTTCTCTAACCCCACTCTATAGCTTTCCACTCCAGTAACCAACTAAATTCTGATGTGAGGATCTCACAGTTTACATACTTACAGTAAAGTCTTGCACTTAATAAATTATAACTGTTTCAGATTCTGCATCTCTGTGTGTAAAACACACCTGATGATTTTATAAACTGCTGGCTTACGCTTGGAATGCAGTTTGTAAGAGCCGTGCCACTTAGGCTGTGGAAGGGCTGTCCTGTGGCATGGCCCCTCCAGCAAGAGAGAAAGCAGGTTGTGCTCACAGTGATGATTCCCATTACACAATCTGTGGGAATGCCTCGTGTTTCACTTGAAACTTATCCCTTTCCTGTTTACTTGGGGGAGCACTCAAAGCTTTTTAGAAATCCTTCCATTTTTCTTGGCGTGGGGCTGTTAATTCTTGTATAGATTTTTATCGTGGCCTCTTTTTCTAAAGACAGATATTTTGGCTGCTAACGAGTAGTTCAGTAAAAAAATATCCAAGTGGTTTGTCTAAAGAAGGATCTCCAGACATAATGGTCTTGGGTTTTTAAGTGTCCTTTTTACCCTTCCATAAAAGCTGCATCCATAGTGCTATTCTGAGATCACTGAGATTCACATCTTTTGCAAAGTAAGCCATTTTCCTTGTAAATATTTAGGTTTAGGCTTTTATTTATAATACTTAGATGTGAGGAAGATCACCCTTTTCAGTCAGTGAAAATAAAGCCTTCCTGAGAAAGCGTTTCAGTCCCTCTGCTCTGACTCATACAGGGAAAGGTGAAACTCCTTCATTTTAGGCGTGTGACAGAGGGTGGGTAAAAACCCTTTTTCCTTTCTTTTACTGGCCTTTAAAATCAAACCAGAATGCAGACCTTCATCTGATTTTGAGTTACTACATGCAAATTTCATCCTGAAAGTACTTGAAGTCACGTACTTAGTGTCTTTAAATAATTTTAGGACATTTTAATGATAGTTAACTGTGGCTATAAAGCATCAATAAATACCTATATGTCCTGTTGAGAAATAGGCAGGCTTTAGAGCTGAAGAAGAAATATTTGTAAACAGTTTCTAGTTCTCTGCAGAAGTCACTTCGAATCATCATTTCAATTGGATTATGTGTTTCCTGAACTTTTTTTGCTAAGATTTGTATACACCACAGAGAAGTGTCACTGCAGACTGGAGACAAAGTGGTGGCCTCAAGGGCAGAGGGACAGGGAGCTGTGCCAGCCCCTGGTGGCCCTGGATATGCCCTCCTATTGCTTCTCCCTTATGTACCAGAGTTTCCCTCTTGTTTCTGCTCAGAGTCTCCATTAAAACGAGCTTGTCTCAATGGATGTTGGAATGTTAAAAGAGAGTCTCTTAATTATGTTCATGTTTCTCAAATCTGTCTATTTAAGGTTGTTTATTCCTATAAGATAAGCTGAAGCTTGTAATGTTGGTGACAGAGCTCCTGCCAGCCTTCACCCCGTGTTTGTTTAGAGCCACTGTGTGATTTACTGCAGGACCTTCCCAACGTCTCCCAAGTGTTTACTGATGGATGAGCTCGACTGAGACATCCCAGCTCATAATTCACAAGTCACAACATAACTCAGAAAAGAAATGTCTGCTCTCAGCACGCAGGGATACGACATCGAGTTATTCCAGATGTTGGGGATCACTGCAACAAAGATCCCTGATGTTGGTTAAGCTGCATCTTCTCACTTTGTTTAAAACAGGCTTGGCCTCACACAGTAGCAACTCCTGGTGCTTAACCACTGCTCCCAGGATGGCTCTGTGGAGGCAAAATGGCATGAGTAATTTGCACATTGCCATTTTTTCTGTCTCTTGCAGAAAAATAATTCACCCTAAATGAATCATACCCGGCCTACCATTTAGTTTTACTTTTCTTGAACCAAATGTTTCCTCTTCCCCATCGTTATTTTTTAAGCACCCCCTCCCCATGTATTATGCCAGCTCAGGCATTGATGAGCATCAACATCCTCATCCTGGAGCAAGTGAAGGGACCATTTAAACACACAGTGCCTGAACCTGCTTGTGTGCTTATTGAACTGGGTGAAGCTTAAGAAGGATGTTAAAAACACAGGGAGAGGGAAATTTTCCCTGCACTTTTAATCAAATTACTGGCTTCCTGACTTGCACCTTGATGAGGACAGTGCTCACGAAGAGAAGCTGTGTGGTGCAAATGAATGTCTGAGGTCTGGAGGAACAGTGCCAATACCTGTGGCTTCCTGAACAAGGGCTTTAAACCTCAAATGCTGGAACTTCCATGGCAGCCAAGACATCACCAAACAGCAGGGAAAGCTGAGCAGGAATGGTTTGGACCATGGTGTGAACAAAGGGCCACCTGAGCCAGAGGAGTCAGTAGTCACAGGGGAAGTGCTGATGTGGAGTATCAGCCTTCCCAGCAGAGCCTGGAAGAAGGAAAGGTGGCTGGATCATGGTGCCATCCCCCGTGGCAGGGGGTTCCTGGCATGTTTGCTCTGAAAACACAGGTGGGGCAGTTTCAGAAGGGGCAAGTCCCCTCCAATAACTGTGAACTTAGCAGGGCTGCTGTTGCCATTTCGTTTGTCCATCAGCCAGAGTTGAGTCAAATCACACACACCTTGGCCTCAGGCCTGGGTTTCAAATTCTGATGGTGAAATTGGTTATTTATACCCAAAAAAATAGCTTATTTTCCTATAATTTAATCTCTGTATCGCCGCAGAGCACGCAACACTCTTGGGAAAATTTGATTTATCTCATGGAAGAAGTCAGCATTGCTAGTCAAGATTTGGTGGTATTTTAAACAGCAGCAGATTAGACTTCCAAATTTGCAGCAGAGGCTATTCTGGGCAGGGATTGGTATAATCCTGCGTGGTCCTGGATGCCTCGGTGTGCTCAACAGGGAGCACAAGGTACAGGTTGATCTCTCCAGCAAAGGTCAAACGCTGCTCACTCTCACCATGTGTGGGTTTGAATGATAAATGGGTTTCCTTCCTGGGATAAAGACACTGAGTTTTTCTGTCTTGGCATCAACTGCGCTGCAAGAAACGGATTGTTTTGTTCTTAATGCTTTGCTAAGAGACACGTCAGAGTGGTTACCTGCCCTGCCTGCGCTGATAAACGGGAGGGAGGCACATCCCAAAGGAGCTGCTGGTGCTGTGGGCCAGCCTGCCATCTGCAGGCCACTGCAGGCTTTCTCCAGAAATTATTATGTGATAACAAGTTGTTTTTTCCTGATAAATGCTATGTTATCAATCCAAATTTTTCTTATCCAATCCTATGGTCACCTCCGTTCTTAAAATAAACAACTAAGGATAGCAGAGATAAATAAACCTCCCCTAGCAGCTGATGAGTTATTGCTAATTGTTTTTATTGTCTGTTGTTCACTTTTATAAACATTTTTGTGCTTAGAAATGGGACATTTCACATGACAATCAAATTCTGTCCGTCATTCTCAGTCTGTTAAATCTTTAATGACTCTTCATGGGGGTGGCCTTTGATGAACAGCACCACTGTAATGGCTGGATCTTAAAAGCTTTGTTGAGAAGGGGATGTGTCTATATGACAGCCAGGTGACTTCCAAAACACCCAAAATCTTTGAGTTTATGGTCCACAAATGCATAGAGGATTCAGTGGTTTAAATATTCTCATTGTTACCTTCTTATTGCCCAGGTGTTTGAAAGATAAATGATCTATGCTTTCCTTGGCTGTTTTTTACCCATTGCTAAGAAATCTTATCTGAGTTTTTAGCGTGGTAGAGCATTCTCTGTAGGTAAATTACCACTCAATGTACAGTTTTCAAAGGTATAACAGAATTTCCTGTATAAAGTGAAACATTTGGTGTGTGCAACATAACCTTTCAGTCGTTTCTGTCTTTGTTTTAGGTCTTCCTGAACAATACTACAGCCTCACTTGGTTCCTCAGCCCCATCCTGGGCTTGATCTTCACTCCGCTCATCGGGTCGGCCAGTGACCGCTGCACGCTGAGCTGGGGCCGCCGGCGGCCTTTCATCCTTGCTCTCTGCATTGGTGTCCTCTTTGGAGTTGCACTTTTCCTCAATGGTTCTGTTATAGGTAAAAAACAAGAGGATCCCCTCCATGTATCTCCTGCTAACACATCTGCTTTAAGGTTTTAGAGTGGAAAGTAAAGATAACGCGTTGCGGTTGGTCTAAACTCGTATTTAATGTTAAAAATCATCAGAGATCTCCACACCCCTGCACTGGAGCTTTCTCCACCTTGCACGATGTTATTCTTGCTCACAAGTGGCTGTGCTGAACATTGTGCAATCCTGGCTGTCACTGGTAGCACAGTGTTATTAATACAATGGTTGCCAGAATAATGTTTGCAGTCGCTGAGACGAGTTTGGTCGATCCTTGACATGGGAAAATTGTAGCAACCTGTTCACAGGGAAATGTTTCCTGTTGTGATCCATTTTCCCTTTAATGCATATCTGGCAACACATCCTGTTTCCAGCATTATTTCAAAAATTATCTTTTCACTTTTTCTTGTGCTTTTCTTAGACCTGTATTGAAAAAGTCCAGAACTCAGTTAATATTTGTTTATCAAAAACCATGTGGGAAAATAATTTTTCCTGAGCCCCCATCAAAGCTGGTAAAAATAGTTTCCCTTGAACATAGTTTACTACAGAATTTAATCTACAATCTACAATCTCTTTGTAAATTTAGTGTAGGAGAGGTGACAGCAAGTACATTTGGGGAATTGTTTACATCATGGTTGGACTGATGCAAATGAAAGGAACTTAGCACCTAATAACATCCTCTTGGCTCTCTTTTTTTTGGGTTTGATGCAGCTCTATTGTGAAAAAGTTAAACTAATTGAGGGAAACTAGTGGAACATTACCTTGGCTCAGCTTGTTAAAGCCAGACCGGGATGCCACATGATGGGTTTCAATTTTCTGCAAACTGCAGTGAATAAACTATTAAGATAAATGACATTTACCTTATGCTTTTTTAATTTACCTAAGCAATAATTATTATTTATTTGAATTGCTATCATATGGCATCGATTGTACTTTGTTGTTGTGTCTCCCAGACTTCTTCCTCCTCCCCCAGATGTTTGCAGGGTGTTAGATGTAGCCCTCTTACAAGATTTTAAGTTATAAGAAGCTCTCAGTAGCCATCGGTACTGGAAGGCAAACCTCATGCTCAGTTTATGGGCTATTTTGAAGCCTTCTAGTAAATCAGCACAAAATATTATCTGATTTTTCATCACTTTCCTACCCTTAGTCTCCACTTACTTGCAATTCTCATTACAATTTGGGGAAACAGGAGATGCTTCAAAAACTGAGGTGGTCCCTGCCTTGGCCCCTCTTCCTTAGTGTGGCCTCAGGCAGTAGGAGTCATAGGGATGGGAACAAGCACAGAGGTTTGCTAATCCCAATAGTGACACAACCATGTCCCAGGAGAACAACTGAACTCTTGGTCTCTCCTGCACTGTCCAGCTTTCCAGCAAATCTAAAGCATTGACACCACTGGTGGTTTCTGCTGTAGGGCTCAGCTGAGCCTGGAACACTTAGACACTTCTTTCAGCCTTCAAAGGACTTAGTGTAAATGAGGATTGAATATGCAGGAGTCAACACTTGAGATTTAGATGATTTTTGGTGGCTTAGCCAGTTCATCTCCTTCCACAGTCATTTTCATCAGTTACACTAATGGTTTTATCAGAGTCTCGCACACGTAATTCCAAATCTCTCTGATTCAAGTAATTCCTGCTTTTGTCACTGGCTCATCTCATGACAAATTATCCAGCTCTACACTAATGCTGCCTTTCTTCTCTGTAGACAAAAAGCATTTCATCCTGTGCTGTCAACAGAAGCTGACTGATGCTTTTTGCAATGCAAAATGCCTTCACGTTGCTTCATCCTTAAAAGTTTTGCTTACAAAAAGTGATCTAGAAAATAGGAATGGTTAAAAAAAGCACAGAGAGAGGGGAAGGGGTTAAAATTTCGCTTTACCCTGGGGTACTGTGACCATTTCATGTAAAGCACCGTGTCAGGAATGCTGTCAGCATGGGGTCATAACCAACAGGTGAAATACCTCATTATTGGTGCTCCCCTCTCCCACCATGACTGTCTTTTCTAAAAACAGCCTTCAGTAGCTGAAGGAAAATACACGGGAGGAATATGAAATAATATCCAGTGCTCTCTGAAGAGATACTTGAGAAATAACATTCTGAAAAATAAATGTCAGTCTTAGGAACATAAAAACATCATCTTTGCCCCAGACCTGCCACGAAGCTGTGCCAAAGAGCTGAAATTGCCATTTTCCTCCATAAAGGAGTGTTTGCAGCCAGCGTGTTGGCTCCCTCTCTCTTAAGGAGTTAAGCTTGCTCTTCGTTTTCCCTTTTTGAATGCCATGCCCAGATTCCTCTCCTGTTTTTCCTCAGGTCTGGCTATTGGCGACGTCCCGGACAAGCAGCCCATCGGAATAGTCCTCACGGTGCTCGGTGTTGTGGTGTTGGATTTCTGTGCCGATGCCACCGAAGGGCCAATCCGGGCCTACCTGCTGGATGTGGTGGACAGTGAAGAGCAAGACATGGCCCTGAACATCCACGCCTTCTCAGCTGGTATGGAGTTAGCTGAGATGTTCTTGGCAGGCTTCCTGGTGACAAAGCTGTGGCTGAATTGATTTTTCCTGAACTGAATTCTTTTTTTTTTTCTCTTCCTCAGGTCTTGGAGGAGCGATCGGTTACATGTTAGGAGGGCTGGACTGGACACAGACCTTCTTGGGTGGCATTTTTAAATCTCAACAGCAAGTCCTTTTCTTCTTTGCAGCCATTATTTTCTCTGTCTCCGTTGCTCTCCACCTTTTTAGCATTGAAGAAGAGCAATATAACCCTCAGCAGGACAGGATTGATGACGAAGGAGACACGCTGTCCAGTGTCAAATTCAGTGGCAGCCTCCCCCCTCTGAATCGACTGAATGTGATTAGCGAGGAAGAGCCGTATGGAACTTCCATGTTCCATGATGAGGTTCAGTCAGAGCATGATCTCAGTATGGAGTTCCTGGAGGTGAACATTGTGAGGAGCAAGAGCGACTCAGTTCTGCACATGCCTGATGCCACACTGGAGATTGAATCGGAGCTGCTTTTCCTGCATGACATCGAACCCTCCATTTTCCAGGATGCTTCGTATCCAAACACTCCCCACAACACAAGCCAGGAGATCATGAAGACCAAACTCAACCACCTCTCTGCTTTCCTCAGGGACAGTGAGAAAGAGGAGGAAATGTTGCTTGATAATCGCTTGAATGAAGATAAAGTCCCAAACATCAACGGCTCCCTACCCAAAGAGTTCCTCAACGGGCACGCCAGGATAGGCATGAAGCAATCCAGCACTTCCAACTCCATGCGGAGGCGGCGGCACATGTTCTACCGGCAGCCGTCCTACACCTTCTCCTACTACGGCAAGATCGGCTCCCACCGGTACCGCTTCCGCCGCGCCAACGCCATCGTGCTCATCAAGTCCTCGCGCAGCATGAACGACATCTACGACATGCAGAAACGGCAGCGCCAGCGGTGCCGGCACCGCAACCAGAGCGGCACCACCAACTCCAGCGGGGACACCGAGAGCGAGGAGGGCGAGACCGAAACCACCGTCAGGCTCTTGTGGCTGTCCATGCTCAAGATGCCCAAGGAGCTGCTGAGGCTGTGTGTCTGCCACCTCCTGACGTGGTTTTCCATCATCGCCGAGGCCGTGTTCTACACGGATTTCATGGGGCAGGTCATCTTCAAGGGCGATCCAAAGGTGAGGTGTGCAGGTTTGGGGTGGCTCCCTGCCAAACCCAGCTGCTGGCCACACAGACTTCCCCCCCCCGAGAGAGAAGGAAAAAAAGTACCAAAAGAAAATTGTAGTAAAAGTATATATATATATATATATATTCACATATATACAATTATATCCAATTAAATACTATGTACACACAGAACAAGAACTCCAAACAACCCCAAACGGGACAAGGGGGGAAAAGGGAAAGGGAAGAAAGGGCAAAAATGGGTAAAACCAAAACAAAACAGATGCACACACACTCGTAAACTCAGGGAAAAGCTCAATAAGTAACTAACACAATACATTCTCACCAAACTCCCCCCAGAGAAGCAGTTTCTCCACCTCCATGTGGCTGGGACACCAGTTTCTCAGACAGGCCTCAGCTCACATAGATAAGAGCTAAGCCGACACAGAGACCTGATGTCCTCCAAACACCCAAAAGGAAGAGAGAGAGAGAGAGAGGAATCTCCCTCCTTGTCTTATATACAGCTGATTACATGAAGGAATGTCGTGGAATCGTTCCTTAGTTATGACCCTGTTACCAGGGAAGGCCTGGACCAAAACCAAGGAAACTGACCCAGCACAGGAGGGAGCAGTTCCCACGGGCAGAGCTGCTCGGGGTCCCTCGTTTCTGAGATGTGCTTGGTACCAGAAAGCAACATTTGTGTTTGTGTCTGTTGCAGGCCCCTTCTAACTCGACCGAGCTGCACGCCTACAATGCTGGAGTTCAGATGGGCTGCTGGGGGCTGGTGATTTATGCTGCTACTGCTGCTGTTTGCTCAGGTAAGAGACTGCACAGTCTCACAGTGGAAAGCACCTCATACACATATTTGAAAGGTAAAAGTAGAATCATAGAATATCCTTAGCTGGAAGGGACCAGCAAGGATCATCGAGTCCAACTCCTGGCACTCCTGACATAGTTCTGCTTCAGTTGGGATCCGCCTCTGTGTTTGGGGTGGAGGATATCTTAGAAAAGCATTTCACATGGTCATAAGGGAAGGGCTTCTTTAAGAATCAATCTGAAAAATTCCTCCAAACGTAGAGGTGGAAAAATGAACAGATGGTTAAGTGGCATAAAGCACAAAATGAAATCAAAGGATACTGAGTGGCATTTAGCAAGTCATCAGGAAATGAAAATCATGCTTGGTAGAAGATTCAAGCATATGTTAAGAGGGTTTCTGCAAAGACTGCTTTTAAATGAAAATTATGTATTTCTGAAAGTCATTCTGCAGATAATTTGGACTTGGACTAGACTCTGAAACTGAAAGTTTTTGCCAAACTCAAATTCTGTCCTTTGCAGCCCATGTGCAGGCACGTCTGCACAGCTCGGTGGGGCTCTTGCTGAGGCAGGAATTCACCCTTTCCCCAGCAAGGGCTGGGCTCTGCTGCTCAGACAACCCAGATTTGCACTGAGCATCCATGCTCTAAACAGCACATCGAGCTGCCGTGGCCATCAGTACCCTGAAACGTCAGTGACTAAACTGAGAGTTAAGGGGAAATGGCTTCACACTGAGAGAGAGCACGTTTGGATTACATCTTAGGAAAAAATTCTTTACTGGGAGAGTGGTGGGGCCTGGCACAGGTTGCCCAGAGGAGTTGTGGGTTCCCCATCCCTGGAAGTGTCCAAGGCCAGGCTGGATGGAGCAACCTGATCTACTGGAAGGTGTCCCTGCTCTTGGCACAGGGGCTGGAACAAGATGATCTTTAAGGTCCCTTTCAATTCTACAATTCTATGATTTGTATTTTATTCTTTATCTCTACAGCCTTGTTGCAGAAATACTTGGACAACTACGACCTTAGCATCAAAGTGATCTATATCCTGGGCACGCTGGGCTTTTCCCTTGGCACTGCAGTGATGGCCATGTTCCCCAACGTGTATGTCACCATGATAATGATCAGCACGATGGGAATCGTCTCCATGAGCATCTCCTACTGCCCCTATGCACTTCTGGGACAATACCATGAGATTAAGGAGGTATGTGGAATATTTGGAGTATTTCAAGCGAGGCAAAGCATTCTTGTTTCTCTGAAGACCACAGTGGCAAAATGGATTTATTAAATCCCATTACTGGAGGTATCTGCTTTGTTGGGATGTGGGCCAAAGCTGGAACAGATAGTAAATAGCAGGAGCTGGTACTGAAATCAGATGGTCTTGGCATCGAGTTGGCTCAGGGGGGGACATGATTGCTTTGCCCTGTGCTGAGGTATAAAAGGATTTGAGTGCATGTGTAGATGAAGAGAAATTAAATTATTGCTGGAGTATTTACTATGTCCAGAGTTTTTACAACTGCCTTGGATGTGGTACTTTAGCCTTATGCAGGTTTTTCAGTCTTAAATATTGAGGTGAGCCTGGAAATGCAGCTGTAATTTTGGGGTAACATAAAGCAAACTGATTCTGCTGGAAACAAGGACAGTTGGATTTCTTTTTTACCACCATTCCATCTGGATTACGAATCACAGGAAGATCACTGGGATTGGGATTCCGCCAGGTGTTTCATGTAAATTTTTTGTTTACAAAACCTAATCTTGGAGCTGCTTTGTGCTAAAAGTGACCCAGTAAATACCTGCCTGGTGCTGCAAGATGAGGAGGCTGTTGATGAGTAGATGAGGAAGCTGTTGATGAGTAGATGTTGCTCTGGAGTTGCATCCTGGTGGCGCACAAGGACAACCTAAAGTTGACCACAGGGCTGAGAATTTCGAAGGTTCTGATGTTCAGGTATTTGATTTCACCCATTGTTTTACCTCCTCTAACACATTTCTTGCCTTTTTCCCCAGTACATCCACCACAGCCCCGGGAACTCGAAGCGAGGGTTCGGCATAGACTGCGCCATCCTGTCGTGCCAGGTTTACATCTCCCAGATCCTCGTGGCGTCCGCGCTCGGCAGCGTGGTGGACGCGGTCGGCACGGTCCAAGTCATCCCCACGGTGGCTTCAGTGGGGTCCTTCCTGGGGTTTTTGACAGCCACCTTCTTGGTGATCTACCCCGAAGTCAACGAAGAGCCAAAGGAAGAGCAGAAGGGGCTGGGCCCTCCGGAGGGAGCCGAGGGCAGCGGGGCGGGCGCGGAGAAGCCGACGATGCTGAAGCTCTCGCGCAAAGGATCCGCCGCGGCGGAGCCGGAGGGCGAGTCGGCCGTGTGAGCCCGTCGCTCGCTGCTCACCCACATTCCAAGGAGTGCAGGTGCAGGATCAAGAACTTTCGTTGGGTCGTTGGGTTTTTGGTTTTTGGTTGATTGGTTGGGGTTTTTTTCCAGGAAAAAAACGAATTAGGACCTTCACTACTCGTAGCTGAAATCTGCAGAAGAAAAGGCATTTTCGTGCAAAAGTGTAAATGGAATTCTGTAGTCCTTCCTCTAGGTTTGAGCGGGTCGCTCGGATGCTGATTGCTTTCTCTACAACTCAGAAACGTCATTTCTGGACACTTTTTTATTAAGAATACATTTAGATTTCGGATAAGTTTTATTAATCTGCATGAGACTCACAGTGTATACAATTAGCAGTTAGAGAAAATGAAGTTGGGGGCTGTTTTTAAACTAACGGGAAATGGAAGCGATCTCCACCGATAGTCTCTTGCCATTTTTTGTCTGAACATTTCAGATTTCACTAATGTCACACCCGAATCAAACGCTTAGGCAACAATCAGTTTCTTTCAGGAGCATGGTATTACTGGTCTGACAGCTACGTTAATTTTAGACTTCATGTTGGTTTTAGTGCAGTTACTACAGAATCCTTTGATTTGCAATTGATTTTCAAGCGAAACAAAAGCAATTCCCGCGGTTTCTGAGAAACTGCCGTGAGTTCTTTTAGTCAGACTGCTCACAGCCACTCTCAGGTCTGCTGCTCGTCAGGAGGGGCTGACACTGGGTGCTGGATGTCAGCCCTAGAAGGAAGGAGCAGCAGCTGGGAGGGGTGACCAGCACTCACAGGCTCTTTTATCACAAGTGCTGCAGTTTATGAATGTCGTTGGAATACGCTGTGACAATATTTTAGCTGGGAGTTTTACATGCTGGTGAACTCGGGGGGTGGGGGGGTGGTTTCTTGGCATTTAAACCTGATCATCTCTGGATGAAGCTGCCGTGGAGAAAGGGCATCTCTGGGGTCAGCTTCGTGGGCCGGGGCGTGCGGATTCTCTTCCGTAGGGAAAGGAAGTCATTGATTAATTGCACTTTTTATGGTCCTTTAACCTCCTGGCTGGGAGCGCTGCAGCCGAGGTGAAGGCACGGGGTCAGTACAAGGTGAGCCCAGGGCCTATCTCTGTCACTTTATGGCACAGTCTGGGTGTGTAAAAATCTCTGTCAGAAACAGTTTTTTAGGCCTTAAAATTCAAATGTTGCTGTTCCAGTCCCTGTGTTGGAGGAATTGTGGGCCGAAGCTCTCCCAAGCTGCTGTCCCAGTGTCATCAGCACATCCTCCATTCCCCCTTCCATGGTTCAGGAACCAGCAGTGCAAAGAATTCTTCTGGGAGGAGCTTGAAAGAGTTGTGCTAGTCTGATTCCAAACAGGTCCTTTGTAAGAAGAGTTTGTGATGCTCTGGACTCATTCTGGTGTGGGCCCCAGGGCTGCTGGGCTGTTGTCCATGTGCTGGACAGACTCATCACAGAGCACTGGGAGATTCCTGCTGCCTCAAACTCCTCCTGCCCCAAGACTTTGAGATGCTGTATCAGTCATGCTGCAACCCCAGCACTCTGCCGAAGAAGCCCCATTTCAAAATACAAAGCAGTTTTTAATGCATTACTTGAATTGTCAGTGTGTTTGAGAAGTGGGTGTTTGGGTGCATTTGAAGGCCAGAGTCCTTGCCAAATTCCTGGTGGCATCCATGAATTTCTCAGCTAAAGCCTTCCAGTCAGCACCAATGGCCTGTGCCATCAGGGGTGATGATGTTGTCAGGCTGTGGCATCACAGAGCACTGAAGTACACGGAATCACACAGGGCTGTGGGGCTGGTCTTTTTCCAGGTATCTTGAGAAGGTCTTTTTTTTCCTTTAAGGTGAATATTTTTTATTTAGGACACATACTGTGAACTGTGTTCAGCCAGGGCAGCGATACTACTGAGGAGTGTGAGACCTTCCTAAAGGGCTCCCTTGTGAGGAATCCTCTAAGTGAACTTCTGCCGTGAATTTGATCATCTCAGTTGCATTTAGAATGTCCTGGTGATGTTCTTTGTCACACAGACGAGTGTTGTGTTTCACCCCAGAACTGGCGTTCGTGTGAGTTACACATTTCAAAGTGGCTTTAATGTCTTAGTTTTGAAGCATCTTGAAGATTGTGCTTTCTGTTAAATGCCCTCTGTCAAGTACTCCTCATTTTAATCTCTGTTGCTGGAAAAGTTCTTCAGTTTAAAAACCTGCATCTTCTGCCCCATGCCAGCCTTACCCTTTTCCCAGGATTTCCATGGATCAGCATGGATCAGAATCCTCATTACTCTACATTTCACTTTCTAAGCCAAGCTCTCTTTCACTGCACTGACCAAAGAGCTGCAGAGAGGGACGAGAGGCTGAAGCTCCCTCTGACTTCACACCCAGCAGAGGGAACATGAAACCACTCATGTTCATTGAGCTTTCTCAGCCAGGGAAGGGCAAGGAGGGAGGAAGAACCTTTCAAATGATGTTTCCCACCCAGAGGTTCCAAGCACAGGTAGGGCAGGTCCAGCTTTGTCCTGGGCAGTGTTTGGGAGAGCCTCATTTCTGAAAACTGGATGTCAAAATCCGCCTCTGGAGCTGTTTGTGGGGCTGGTAATGCTGGAATACGCGGCTGCCATGGCAGGAAGCTGATTCCACTCCCCAGTAAGGGCGAAGGAAACAATTATTCCTTGAAAACACGCTGCAGTATTTGCAGTGTGGCCAGAAGAATTAACCTGGGGAGCCCCAGCCAATGCATCTCCTCCTGTCCCTGGGCCAGCCTGGGAAACCCCCTCATCACCTTTACCTGCCCAGGGCTCCCGAGGGCTTTTCCTTGCATTTCAGAGTTTTCTTTCTCACCCCAGCATCTCTCAGGGTAGAGAGGGCAACAGTTTATTTCTTCATCTCTCCCTTACCTTATCTTTTGATACAGAAATTATTTCAATTTTTGCCACAATTAAAGGTAAAGTAGTACAAATTTAAGTCTTTATTGCAGAAGAGAGAGTGGGATGACAGATTTGAAGTGGCTTTTTTTGTTGTTCCTGGTGACAACAATCCTCATTTTCTGTTTGTGGGTATTACTGTCTAGTCAGAGTCATCCCCTTGGACCTTCACTGCAGTAGGGCTGAAGTTTGGTGGTTTAATTCTGTGTTGCTTGACACTTTAAACAACCTGAACCTGCTGTGCTGCAGTGGCACCGTTTGTGTCCCAGTCTCGAGGCTGTGGCCCATCAGCTGCACGTCTGGAGATGTTCCATGTGGGAGCAGAGAAGCTTTAACTTTGACCCCTGGGAAAGGCAGAGCCCTGTTGGGTTATTCCAGGAGTCCAGTCAGATCTGTGCTGCTCGTGGATGGCAATTTCAGACTCCAGAAGCAATAATTTCTTAGGAATGTTTCTCTTCCTGCTGGTTCGATGACTTTATAGAGATTTATTGCCTAAATAGCCTTTTAATAACATGAATCTGGTGGTTTGCTGGCACTGGCTGTGAGCAGTTACGGAGCCACTGGGTTGTTCATCATCAGGAGGGAGGGAGCCAGTGAAGCCAGAGGAGGTTTGTGCTCTGTGAAACACACCCTGTCCTTTTCCCCTTTCCCTTGGAGCCTTTTTCCAGGCTGTGGAATATTCCCAGTGTGTCAGGCTGAAAAAGAGGTGGCTGCAGATTCCTGGTTTTCTTGCCGACGGATGGTGGCACACAGAGCCTGGGGTGGAACAGCATGTGTGGGCTTCTCCACAGGGGCCAGGGCTGAGTCCTTCTCATCTCCCATCTCATCTGAATGCCCCAGCACTTGGAATGGCAGTGGCAACAATGGTGCTTATTGGCAGGTACCTCATCAAAGCCTGGTTCCGTCCTTAGGGACGGGTCCCCCAGGGTAAGTTTGGATTCCTCCAGCAGGATATTCCTGACTGCCGGGTCTCATAGCCATGCAGGTTGAGGTCACTTTTAGCAGTAAAGGTGGAGAAAGTCACAGTTTGTCCCTGGGAGAGCTGCACCCACACCTGGGCAGGAGGGAAGTGCAGGGAGGGCAGGTGCCTTCCTGGAGTCCCTGAGTCGTAGTTCAGTCACTGAGATTTGGGGTTTTTGGGGGGGTGTCTGTGTCTGTACCTGTGTCTGTGCACTTACAGACACGCTGCTCAGCCAAAACACCTTTGGGGGTTGTGTGCTCCCTGTCACTCCTCCAGTGTTTCCACCTGAGTTCTTCCAGGTTTCCCCTCATCCTAGTCCGATGCCAGGTGAGCTCAGCTATAAACCTGTATCCTGTTGAAATGAACAAGTAAACTCCTGCATGATATTCCAAGCACATGTAGCAGCTTCGGCATCTGAAGTATCTGTTGTGAAAGAGAAGTTGGTTTTCTTTGCAGCTGTTTTGTCCTCGTTTCCTTTGAATAGGCCAAATAAATGTAACGGACACCAAATGTTGCACAGAAATGTTATTAATGACTGTGTGGAAGAAATACCAAATTTTATTTTTTCCTTTATGGTTCCAGAGAGTCCTTTAGCTGTTTTCCTTCCTTAAACGACAAAGCTGAACGTTTGTAAAGTGTGTCAAAAAAAAAAAAGGTCATTTGGAAAAAAGGGGAGCTACCCAAAGTCTTCTGTTTGTCATGTTGCATCCAAAGGAGCTGCAGAAGCTCAGATACCAACTGGGCTTTGATTCCCAGGCTCTGCAGTCCAGAAATTGCCTTAGAAAACAACAAAAAGGCTCAATTCCTATTCCTCTTCGCACCCACCGATCTGCTCATTAGGGTGCTCTGGGTTTTCCTGTCATTTAAATTAAAATCACCTCCTGGGAAACCGACTGGGTTTGGTTCCTCCTCCTGAGCAGCCCTGAATCCCAACCTCCCCTTCCCTGCCCCAGGGAGGGCGAGGGGTGGCCACAAGGGGCAAATACACCCCCGCCAAAAGAAAGCATCTCCTAAAACTAAAGGGCTTTCGAGGCCCTTGTGACCTGCTAAAATTTTAGGGGAAAACCCAGGACCTGGGTCAATTTGACATGCTCTGGAACATTTATCCTTAAATTTGGAAGTTGGGGGTGAAGCTCTGGGAGTGTTTAGCCAAACCTGGCATCACCTTATTTACTCTGGACCTTCTCAGTCCTCAGCAACAGCCAAATTGTAACAAATAACCCCAAAATCCAGACTTTCCTCTCAACAAATTGGCAGCTTTGAATTTGTTTTTCCTGATGTAACATGAACACCAAGCCCTTTTCTGTAGCCAAATGACCAGCTTATTTTAAATGCCTCATATTCCTAGAAAGCTGCATATAGGCATCTCATAGCGGGGAAAAAGAAAAAAAAATTTAAAAAATTTAAAAAAAAGAGAATATTTAGTTCCTTTGTGAACTGGCCATATGACAACTACTTTTTTATCAACTTATTAAGTTGGGGCACTATAATAGCTCTTGCTGAGTTTAGCAATGTTTATAAGCATGTGTTAAACACATAATGTTGTTTTATGAGGAAAAAGGGAAAAAGAAAAGTGATGTCACAGATGAATGTTTGAGTGCGTAGACGGCATAACGTATGTATGATTTTTATTTCTACACTGTTGAGCTTGTTTTCTGTTTTAAGGTTAAAAAAAAAAGATTTGTTGCATGAGAACTGTTTTATTGTGTTCTGCACTTTCTGTTCTTTTTGTATAATCTTGATTTTTTTTTGTTTTTTTTTTCATTTATGCATAGAAAAGAAAAAAAAAAATCAGTTTAGAAATACTCTACTCCACGAGACGTTGTGTTCGATCCGCTGTTCCGAAGGGCGATCTCAATAAACATTTCAGTACGAGGTGGTGGCTCCTGTCCCTGTGGGCTTTGCAGGGAAGGGGAAGGAGGAGAAGGACACCTGGTCCCTGAGCTGGGCAAGGCAGGGAATGCTCACCTGCACCCCAAAGCTTCACTAATGGTTCCAAAAATGCCCCTGCCCCACACAGGAACAGTTCACAAATGCATGGGGAACTCACCTGGTGCTCTGGGGAGGGAGCACAGGGGAGGAGCAAAGCGGGGATACCTGAGACAGGTGTGCATCCTCAGCATCAATTCCCTCATTTTCAGGGTCAATTCCATCAATTTTGGGAATCAGTTCCCTCATTTTCAGGGTCAAATCCCTCCTTTTTAGGGCCAATTCCCTCCTCTCTAGTGCCAACCCTCCCCCCCTCAAGCCTGGACTAACCCTGGGACACCTCATGTTCCTTCCCAACCTTTCCCTCCCCTTGGGACATTTCCCCCTCAGCATTCCTGGCACAGCAGAGTTACACAGGAAAAGCACAACAGAGCAGCAATAGAGTGTTTAACATTCTGGAATTGATAAAAACCCTAAAAAAGTTCCATTTGGGGTCCCCATCACAGGAGAAAAAGCCGTGTCTGCAGGTCCAGTCCCACAGCTGGAATGCTGGAGCAAAGCTGAGATGGTCAGTGAGCAGCAATGAACCAGCTGAGAAGGCAAAAGTGGGTTTAAAAGGTCTGTGAG
>JAWWEE010000074.1:147321093-147350539 GCA_035221455.1 Xenops minutus | reverse complement strand
TATCCCAGATCCACCTGGACACAATCCTGAATAATGTGCTCTGGGATGGCCCTGGATGAGCAGGGGGGTTGGACCAGGTGACCCTCTGTGGTCCCCTTCCAAGCCTTCTGTGATTCTGTGGAATATGGGAGCTCCAGCTACCACACCAGGCTCCAGACTTCCCCTTGGACAAACAAGGTTGCCAAGCTGTTTGCAGGTGGAAAGATGGCACAGTGAGCACTGGGGTTCAGGAGATGGACACACAGGGGTGTTTTCCAGTTGTTTTTGTATCAATGAGCTGGACTACAGTGTTAGTTAAAGTGGAGCTGAGTGAAAGGGAACAAAGTTCTTCAGTAGAACAAAAGAGAGCTTAATACATTGGGGCTGCCAAACAGTCTCTCCCTCCCTTAAAACAGAAGTTAAATATATCAGTCTGTGCTTCAGGGAGCAGTATCTTAAAAAGATTTTCCATTTCAGTTCACCAATCTAATCAGGGGCTGAATACAGCAAAAGCTTCCCTATTTCATGAGGCATGCTGTGAAAAATGGAAGGAAGGAGGGAAAATCTGAGAAAAATATTCTGAAGGCTGCTTTCCCAGTAGATGTACATTAGCTATTTATCTGCAAATTAACCCTGAACCTGCCCATATGGAAGCACAACTACATTCATTTGCACAGCTACTGGCACCACACAGAGAGCAGGTACACAGAGGCCCACAGTGACATGGACATGAGAGGCCAGGGGAGGAAGGTGTTGGCTCCTTTGGTCTCTCCTGAATTAGGAATGTGGTAACTAACCAAGAAAAAGGTCATCTACAAAACAGGCAAATTAGCTGGCATTTATTGTCTGTCTATTAACCTTTCTTCAAGGCTTAGTCTGAGGAGCCCTGAGATGAAATATCAAAGGATGCAAACTTTCAGTTTCTACAGTTCCCAGGAAATGTCAATGGCTAATAAATGTCACCATGCATTTAATTACTGATGAGGCTTTTGGCTTGACATACGTTCTGGGGTACACCTGTAACAGCCAGTTGTGCTGGGCAGGCATAAACTTCCTTGATTTCAAAGAGGAATCAACATTCCAAACCAGCACAGCCACACAAACATCCAGTATGGAAGCAATGACAGCCCGTAAGAGCTGCAAACAAATGAAACATCAGCAAAGAAATCCACAGCAGGTAAAATCAGCCCAAATGTGTCTCACCTGATTTTTAACTCTTATCATACAAGTAATCTCAGAGCAATCTTGAAGATGGATCTTTTGAGGGGTACTTGAAAGGTCTCTGGTGTTCCAGATGTACAGGTCACTGCTCCCTGAGTAAGATGCCCACACTTCATCTCTCTAAAGCACAGAAAGACACGTTTGACATGAGCACTGCTGACAGGAAATGGGTTGCAATGACCAGGGCTTGGAAAGCCACATGGCCCTGCTTCCTTTAAACTCAGTTCACAGTGGAATACCTCTGGAAAGAGCTGGAAGCTGAGGAAACAGGAACACACCCCCTCCAGGTGATGCTCGATTTTCATCTGCAGCTGAAACTCGTGAGCTGACACTGCCAGAATGCAAGTGCTGGTACCTTCAACATTAAAGACAAGGAGTTAGTAACAGAGGTGCCTGCTTCTTTCATCTCTACAAAACATGGAGAGAAAAGGCAAAATAAAATGGATGCATCTAACAACTGTCTTGTTGCTTTATCCAAAGACATGGGGGTTTTTTTCCTAATTATTTGAGGAATGGACTTACAGCACCACAGTTGGTCATTATGTAGCTTGATAGAGGTGAGATTCTGACAGGGCAGCTGAAAGACACGGTTCACTTTCAGAGTGCTGATGTTCCAAGCAATCACTGTCCCATCCAAACTGCTGGAGTATGCTTCACTGTTGGCAGGGATTAAAAAATAATGACAATATTGTGCATTCATGTTCAGGAAAGGGTGCACACACAGAAGAGACTTACTGGCAAAATAAATGATTTTACAGCAAGCCAAATTCATGTTCATATTTTAATTCTTCTTAAGATTATCCTTTACAAACTCTGCATTGCTGGAAACACTGTGGGCTCACTCAGAGCACGTGTTACAACATGCATGAGGAGCTGACTACAACAAAACAGTTCCTATAATTCTCCTGGACATTGCTGCCTGATGGATTTTTTCCTCCTGAGTTAGGATAAAAATATTTCAAAACTGTTTTTGTTTGCTACTGCACCTGAGAAAACAAATTATACTGTCCCTTTTCTTTTTACCCTTAATATTTGTTGTCTTAGGATGAGAAAACCTTTTTGAGAAGGTTCCAAGAACACCTAAACAAATTCTTCCTGAAGCCCAGTTACACCTGCTGCACCCCTGGCTGACTGACCACTGTGTCTGACCTTGGAGTTGCCATTCCCATGGGAAGACAGCAGCTTAAGGGCCCCAGCCAACACTCTTCCCAGTGCTACCAAAAGATCAAAAGCATTTTGCCTGAACAGAACAATAAATGTGTTATTTCTTTTACAAATAGGCAGGAAAAATCCAGAAGCCTGCTGTAAACATCTGGTCAATGATGTGCTCAAAGCAAAAGTGAAGTGGTCTTTAAACTGCACCTGTACTGATTCATCACTGGACACTGCCAATTCCTGGCTGCTCTCATCCTTGTCCAAAAGAGCATTCCTTTATTCCCTTTGTTCCAAACTACATAGAGCTCTTTATTTAAAATGGAAATTCCTAGCTGACCATATACAATACAGGAGCTACAAAAACAGGGTAAATGAAGGTTTATGTGAGCAGGGTAAGCCCTCCCATTTCAAACAATGAATTCTTTCAACATCCAGGAAAATCAAATTGGATCTACCTGGGTATTCCATTCTTGTTCTCCACAATGATGTCTGTAACATCAGAGCGATGATCATTCAGTTGCTTATTACAAGACATGCTGTGGGTGTTGATTATATAAATAATGGAGTCCTGAGACCCAATCCACACTTGACTCTGTTCCACCATGACCATGCAAGTCTGGGGAAAAAAGGCAGGGTTAAACAAGGTCTAGAAGAAAACCAGTCTCTAATGTAACATGGCAAAAGGCTGTATTCAGATGCAACAGTTTTCTGGTGATCACAGTAAGATCAAGACGTGGCTCTCCAATGTTCTGTCCTTTGCTCTGCTCTATAAATAATGAGAGAGGACAGATCCCTGCTGAGCTTATCCTTCACTACACAGGATTAATAATTTATCTTGGGAACTGACCCAAAGGTGTGTTTCCTGGCCCAAACAAAGTAAAAGTTACAAAGGGCATCAGGGGAACCACAGAGGTTAGTCTGCTTGTCTGAGCTGGAAGTGCACCATACTTCCTACTTTAGTTACAAGTAGTGTCTAAGAAATTACTGTCCCCTCTACTGTCTCTGGGATGTCCTTCCCTCAGTCACAAACTCTTCACTTATCACCCTCCAGAGTCCACCCGTTGCAATGTTTTATTTCTTTAGAACAGGTCAGCATCCAACTCTTCCCCTGGAATTCCATCTTTCCTCTACCCAGCACTTCACCATCAGCTTTACCCCCCCCTTTTTGACTCTCCCCCACACTCATCCCCAGCAGTGTGTTTTATCTCTCACACAAGTGAGAGATACAATCCCTTTTCCTGTGTGGTCTCTCTGCTGTGTGCTTTTCACTCAGGCTGCACGCCTGGTTCAGATCCTGCTTTCCTCAGGAGTTATTCTTCCAGGGGGTCTTCAACAAGCAACTCTTTCACTTGCTGGTTGAGCCACCTTCTTTCAGCTCTCTGTCTCTCTCAGTATCACCTACCTGATTTTCTTATACATTTCCCCAGTTTTCAGGTCTTTAGCACAGGTGAATTTTTATCTATTCTTAGGATTTGCCTTCTCATCTTCTCTTCGTATTCTTGCTCCTCAGTTCTTTCAAACCTGTCTTCCAGCCCCAGGAATTCATCAGGTCTTCCTAAATCCAGTTCATCACTTCTCACCAGTTGACCTGTGTTATTATGAATCCCTTTCCTCTCCTTTCTCCCCTCCTCAAAAATCTGCACCTTTCCAAGTTAACTGAAGCCCAGACAACTCAACAGCTTTTAAGGAACAACGTGATTCGGGGTCACATCAGCCACAAAGCAGGAACTGTGACACCCCTGCCAGCCTTACCAGTTTAGAGCGGCCCATTCTGAAGCAGTGCTGTTGGATGGACCAGGTAGAGGCATCAAAGACCACCACCCTCCCCTCATTCAAAGCACACCAGAGTTTTGGGTGAGCATTGCCAAGCCTTTCTGAAGGGTCAAGATGCCCTAGAAATGAAGCAGAGGAGATGAGAGTTAAAAGAAACCAAAGCAGTTTTGGAGACCTGCAGGAAAACTGTTATTAGGCAGAAACACATCTGTGTTCTGGAACTGCCATCACCAGGTATTGACTAACACAGTTCAGACAATGAATTCATGCTCATTCTCATCTATTTTTTGAGTTCACCCAGTGATTTAATCTTACACTCCAAAGTCATTCAGAGCAGAGATAATCCCTTTCATTGATGGCCTAAGTGCTGAGCTAACTGGGACTGCAGGAAGGCTATTTTAAGCCCTATGAAATACAACTAATAAATCCACTCTCTGCTCCATTAGAGCTCCTCTTAGAAGCCTCATACTATGAAGAGAGAAAATCCCCACTGAATCCAATGCTCTCCATACTATTCTTTGCACTGTGGTTCAACCAAACCCCCCCACATGACCCTAGTGAAGAATAAAAACATAACAATGAATACTGATCAGTGGTGTAGCATCATCCCCCCACCCCCTTGCTCAGTGAGGCAGAAGTCTTAATGAGAAATCAGCACATTAACCCAGAATTAAGTCTGTGATAAGGCACATACACACAGGAAGACAAATTAAGACTGTGAAAACTATGCCTTGGAGTGTCTTAATGTGCAATATTGCTGTTCTTTTGTAATGATTTTCTGGTTTAGTATTCAACACACAAGCAGAGCATGTCAGAGTGTGAACAATCAGGCAGGCACAATCCCAGGTGCTGTGAGATAACGTGCTTTATGGGCTAATTAGAGCTGGGCCAACCCGAGGAGAGCAATACATCAACTCACCTGGAGTGTAGAGCAAGACATCTATTGCTTGAGGAAACGTCTCACCAGCTGAGGGGTTGATCTTGTGCTTTAATGTCTCTGAAGTTGTTTTGGGGACCATCATAGGCACTAAAATAGATTTTTACAAGGTCGTGAAATGCACTTATGCCTGAAACAGATCTATAATTCTTATTCTGCACTATTTATTCACGTTCCTCACTTTTCTTCCCCTCTAGCTTTAGCTGACTAATAGAGCCCAAACACCACTTGTATGAATTCTGGTAGCAGAGGCATCCACCACCCAAGGAGACTAAAAAACCAGAACACAGACACAGCAGCCAAGATGGACACAGAAGGTTCCAATTCACAGAAGCAAAAAAACCCCACAAACCAAAGCCAAATCAAACAAAAAAAACCCTCAATAAACCCTAAACTTTCTATTAATAATATTTAATAAACTGCATCTGTGAAAGTCCAATCAAGACAATGTCTTTTTGTATTTCTGCCCATAACCAGTTTGAAAAACAGAATATAAACAGCAAGAGCAGAGACAGATGATGCAACAGCAGCAGAGCATTTCTACGTGACTGACCTTCATTTTTCATCCTGTCAAAATAAGACAGTTTAGAGGCTGCATAGATGCTTTTGGAGGACTGCAGGGCACCAACCACAGCATCCATCAGGAGAACATTTGTCAGTGCTTGCTGAATATACTGAGGATCCTAAAGACAAAAGCCTCACTGTAGTTTATCTGCTCTCATTATTCTTAGCAGTCCTCATGCTCAATCATCACAATATGTCTGTCATGCTCAGCACAGGGCCCAGCCAGTTGCTGCCCTGCAGCCCAATTCAGGCCAATTGCTGTCAGACCCCACTGCTCCACCCTGTGGTCACGGAGCAGGGAGCCAGAGTCGATTCATTACACTCAGGGAACACTTCAGATCCAGCATCATCTTGATACAGGACATGCAAACAAAACCAAAAGAAAACATACAGCAGACACAGGCTGGACACCCATCTTCAAGCTGGGTCTTTCTTCATGGGAAAGAAGTACTAAGAAATTCTAAGATTAGTGCATGTATTATTTAGAATAGAGACAGAAACCTCACACTTTGTATTTATTTGGTTACAAATTCCTGTATTTATACCTTGTGATCATCTGCCATTTTCTTTCCAGCCCACATTTCTTTCACTATCAGGTACCAAAGATCACACTCAGTTTTAAGGTTGGCTTCAAAGACTTCTCTTTTAGATAATGTTTTAATCCTCAGAGTAGGTATTCTCAATAGAAGGAAAGCTACAGTCGTGCTCTTAACGTCCTGGAAAGGTATGGAAAAGAGAAAACAAGGGAGATGTACCTTGCAATCACACACAAGGTGCAGCACTCAGCCTACAGGGCAGCCATCTCTAGTTACAGCTAATTATTTCAATTGTCCATACCCATCATTCAGCAGAGATGGTTTTATGAAAATATAAGCCCTAAACAACATCACACAGAGTTTGTGGACACAAGCTGACCCACTGGCACCTCAGTCACACGAGCACACTGAATGCTCATGTTATTAAACTTCTCTACTCCAGACCCCATGTGCTGCACTGCACATTTCTCAGATCTAGAGGTTATGGCAGCTTTATTTTTGGTCCAAACCCCCAGAATTTTATCTAGTCACTCATACATTACTGACTTCAGCAGTGTTTCCTACTCCGCTTACTGCAACTTTGCATTGAGAGACAGATCATTCTGCAGAAAGGAACATGGCCTACACCCACAGGCATGCCAGAGAGGGGGATGTTGATGCTCACCTCTATATCCCTGAAAGCAGCAATGTGGACATAGCCAGGCCGTCCTCCTTCAGTCAGCAGGAACAAGCGCTTCTGGGTCAGGGCTATTTTCCCCACACCACAGTTGGTTTTAACTGAGCAGGATAACTTGTAGACACATTCATTTTTATCCAGGTGCTCTATCACTGCTGGGGGCAGGTTCACCTCCTGAGCTTCTGCTTCAGTTTCTTTCCAGTAGTTGTAGAAATCTCTGAATGTTTCAGGATCAATTTGTTTCTGCTGTCCTAAAAAAAATGTTTAAAACCCCTTTACTGTGAGAAACTATTATACAGATTTACACAGAAAGATGGTTTCAAAAAAGCTTTCAAATTGTGCCTCTTTATTGTGTATACAACTGTAGATATTCTAGACATAAAATTATCCTAATTAAATAAAATTGTCCATAAATTCTGTAAACTGCTAATGTGAGTCCTTCCAGGGTGCTGGCAGTGGGTGAAGGTGTGGAGACCCACGAGGGGTCTCTCTCTTTGGTGTGTGACCCTGAACAAGGCAGACAAACCACCCCCTGATGCAGCAGCTGCTCAGTGAAGGGTCCCCACAACAGGACAGGGACAGACTTGGCAGGCACAGAGGTCTCACTGATCCTGGGGCACTGACAGACTAATCAAACACTAAGGGTTTGAATAAAGACCTCCTTTTCACATGACAACACTGAACAGCAACTCAAAAGGAAAACAACAAATCTTACCCACTGTCAGGGCGTCAAATAACCGGTGGATAGTGTCTATATCCCTGACAATCCCAGACTCCTGGACCCTCTTCACAAAATCATCCAGCTGCATGTGTGTTCTTGGCAATTCGAAATTTTTCACGTGGTCATCTGTTTTCAGAACTTCTCGTTGTTTTTCCATCACTCGGCTTATCAGCCTCTTGAGCTCCGGTTTGCGGTCTGCCCGCAAGCACTCCGAAGGAGGCATAGTTTCCACTATTTTTCTTACAAGATCAGTGGGGAAAATTCTTAAGTCTGTTTTTTCTAGGTTCTGAAAGTCAGAAAGTGCATTTAGTAGTTTCCCTTGCATCAAGCTAATAAGTCCCCGGAGGTAGAAGTACCTTGCCAGCAACGCAGAGTTCTCGGGGGGTGAGGTATTGATGGCTTTGCTGAGGTGGTTGAAGAAGTCTGTGTAGTAGGAGTGAACACACTGGAACATCAGAGGAAAGTGGATTTCTGGGATTTTGAATGTACTGATGGATTTGGAGGGCATCCTCACAGCTAGGAGCAAACACCAAGAGAGTACCTTGATTAGGATGAGGAGTAAAAGTGTATATATCTGCATAATCAGCAACACCACAAACAGCAAAGAGAATCCCCACCACAACAAGCAAAATTACAAATAACAAGGAAAAAGGAAGATTACAGCTGTGCCAGGGACACACACACATTCCTATGTCCCTTGTCCTCACTAACAGAATATTCCCTAATCTGACAATAACAATTCTGGGAAAGAAATAAGGAAAAAAAGATGGAAAACCCCCCTGCAGTTTCTCCCACACAGTGATAAGCCTGTGTTTGAATGAAAGGCAGTGGAGAACTGCACACAAGGTGGGTGAGGACAGGGCATGATTACTGACTCAGGAGCGAATTCTCCAACATCAATCCCATTGGGACCAATGACTCTTTTGTGGTCCTGCAAAACTTCCAGCAGGCTCCAGACTGATTGCACATGCCAGGAGCAGCATGGACAGGCCCCAGCTCTCCATGTCCTCCTCCCAGCACTTGATGCCATTTCTGTGAGATTTTTCCACTAATGTGACCCAAAAAGACAACAGAAAAAACCACTATTTGCTCAACACATTCTTCCCTTACCAACACCTGTTTCTGTTCTCCGGAGGGAGGAGTTCCTAGTGGGGCCCTCTGGCAGTTTGATGTCTTGCAGGTTGGGCAGACTGATCACCATGCGCCGGCTGATCTTCTGCTCTGGCGTCAATCGCTTCGAAGCCATTTTCTCCATGGTCAGCCTTCTTGGGGTGTGAAACATCAAGTCTAGCCTGAGATAAAGGAAAAAAACACAGAATCGGTTTTAGAACTCAGTACACAGAAACACTATATCACTGCTGGATTTTATTCTTTTCTATGATAATATTAAATCAAGTGTCAAAGCCACCTGTTCCTATCCTCTCTTACAATAACCTTAACTGAATTATCAATTATTCATAATCCTATTTATAGATGACCTCATCTCATACCAACAGTCAAAAGTACTTTTGCCACTGATACCAAGAGAAGATTCAAACCCTGAATAAAGAATGAGGAAACTTTACCTGTCCTCTTCAGACTGGGTACTCAGCTCGAGTCGAGCAAAGGCATCCATCTTTCTGTTCAGGCGAGCTTTAAGGAAGGAGTGAAACATGTAGGTCTCTAAAACCTGTGAGACACAAAGGGGTTAACTGTGGATCATTTATAAATTACATTTTTATTAGCATGTTTGGCTTATTTTTATTGCCTTTATATATGCAAAAATTGAGAACTTCCAATTTAGCAATCACAAACCCCAAAAGACTGAAAAGCTTCAATAGAAAAGTCAGTTTCCATCCACCTTCTGGGCTTTGGTGAGATTTGCAAACAGTGATCTCAGACTGCCCTCCCATACATGAAATCAAACTAAAATGAGAAACACTGAGCAAGACAGAGCTACAAGTTTAATGTTATATTTTCCGCCTAAACAAAGTGCTGATAATATTGTCCATAGCATGGAAAAAGAAGTTTGGGGCACTCTAAATTAACTTTATGCCATCACACTGAAGAGACAAGTGAGTCATCTTTCTCCTGGTAATCCCCAAAATGTTTTCCCTGCTCAGGTAATTATTGTGGTGTCACAAATATTTTTTTTAAAAATTGCAATCTACCATATAAAAAGCATCTTCAAAAGCATTAAGATTGCTGATTTTCAGTATTTCTCCAGTAGATGGCATATTTTGCTGGCAATTGTACCTACAGGAGATGCCAAATTTTAGTCCTTTCTGATGTTTTTTTTTTTAGTTCTCTTAATATAACTCCAGATACCCCCAGTAACTACTCCAGATTGTGTAATTGTCTAAGATTTACTTGAAAGCAAACCTGCCATTTTACTATTTAGTATTTAAGTGAGTCAACCACTCAAACTTCGTATTAAGTATGCACATTTGAGCTTTAAATTAATTTTAAAATTCAATTCATACAATTACCACCATTTCATTTATAGCATTAGAAATTGCTACTGAAAATATTTTAATTATTTCTGTTCATTCTGGTCAGAACATTTCCAATTAAATTCTCTCCTGAGGACACATTAATAGGTTCTCTTTAATTTTTTCTTTTTGAGAATGTTTGCTAGTTCTAGAAGCTTTATCCATGAAATGCTATTTCCCATTTAGGATTAATCAGGTTGTAACCTTTAAATTGACAGCTATTCTGTCAATTTTGGCAATTATTACTTAATTAAAATTTCCTTTACACACTGACATCTCCTTTAAACAGAGGTTTAGAAATTTCTAAGGTATGTTTCAAGTAGGCAACAAAAAAGGTGTTATAAATCACAACTAGTTGATGCTAATTAATGATCAGATCTTTTTGCCAGGAATAAAAGAGTTACTCCAGAGAGCCAACTGCCAAATTCTGGCAGCAAAGGAATCCTCTGCAACTTTCCCATTCCCCCATGGAACATCATTAAAAGCAAATGTAAAGTGGCAGATGCATTTTCTTACACTCCCTGTTAAACCTTAGCTTTGACCCACTGGTTTGTTAAACAAGCTACAGTATCACCAAAAAGAGGGAAGAAACACTAATACTGTATTTTTTGAGAAGCTTAAATAACAGCACATGTCCTGCTCTTGGTTACAATAAGAAGCTACTTAGTAAAGCACAGACTTGCTGAAAATTCATGTCTGTGAATGGAGTTTGGGCCAGTCAGTCTGGCCAAATGCCTGTGCTCAAAATACAGTTTAGATGTTGCTTTACTGACCATCTGCCACAGGATAATCCCACCCCAAGGAATTATTTCATTTGCCCTCGAACTACATAGTATCTTGCTCTCCAAAACAGTGTCTACTATTTCATCTGCTTGTAGCACATAAATTTGGTAAAGCACTCTGTGAAAGCTGCTGGTTCAACATCACCACACAGACCAGACTGTGACCATCCTATCAATATTTGGCACTACTAAAATACAGATGTATTAGTAACAGAGAACAACAACACTGAATTTACCTTTTTGTAAAATGGCTGGTCTCTTATTGCCCTTGTTTTCAGAAATTCTTCACTGTTAAACACTCTGTGTTCATAATTTAGATGGTCTTTTACCTCCCTGGGGATAAAAATAAATAAATAAATAAATAAATAGATAAATCTGCTTGGAGATTTGTAAGCAAGTTGTACTTTTGCAGCCCACTGGTACTACTCCAAATCTGCTGCAGTATCATAAGACAGAACAGAAATCTGCTGCAGCATCAGGAGGCAAACTCAGCTTTAATGAACAAGTCTGAGTTACTGAATCATAGAAAAAGAATTCAAATCCCTACAAGAAGTAAGGCAGGCTCCCTGCTGCCACTGCCATTTCAAATCAGGAAATTCACTTAGGCTCTGTGGGATTTAGGAGACCATGAAGGAAACTCTGTAAATGACTTGGGCTCCAATCCTGGAATTATATTTACATACACAGTTCCTGAATCACACACAACCCACTGGAGCACGAAAGGGACAAGTGTACCCATCACAGCTGATTGGAGAGATGTGACCTGACCTCACACTGTCCCATCATATGAAATACAGGGCTCTTATTAGTTACATCTTCTTAGCAGTTTATCAAGCCACAGAGGTTCAGGAAAAAGGATGGTGAATAGAAGCCCACAGTTGTACATAATTCTACATAATTTAGCTCTGTTTGCTTTCAACATGGAACCTCCATGCAACACAAAATCACCAGCATGCTTCGCTGAAAACAGAACAACTGGCAGCACAAATGCAGCAGAGATTTACTTCCCTTCACTCCTGGCCACTGGGAGAATTAGAAGACAGAAGAAACAGGGCTGAAAAAAAGAACAAAGAAAGACAGTTTGAAGGAAAGGAGGAAGAAAGCAAGAGAAGAATTAACTCCTTTGTGACACAAAGCATCTGTGATTTTTTTGCAGCTATATGTTTAGTGCAGTAAAGAGTTCAAGTTTGTTATGAGCAAAATGTGTTTCTTCTCATCTTTGTCTGGAATTATTGTTGCCAAATGCTGAAATCCACCAAATCCCCAAGCAGAAATACACTGTAAATGCAGTTCAGTTTCCATAACCAGCTGTCTGTAAAGTCTGTTCTATTCCCAAAACCCAGCAGCTCCTGTCCTTCCTGCAGGGCCCAGCCACTTACAGGAACACTCCAATAACTGATCCAATAACACACACCTGGTATTTGGACTGACTGAATTAACCTTCTGACTGACAGTGTAGGGGTAATTCATGTGAGTAGTTTGGCAGCTCAGCCAAAGGGAAGCACCATCTCCAGCAAGAGGAGGCAAGGAATAGCTGGGGATGGTTATTCTGGACAGCTCTTTGCAGAACTTTGTCCGAGTCTTCAGATTCTTTAGGAATACCACATAGGCAGTTTAATTTTCATAGTTTTACCTATGTAAAAGAAGTAAATCGTGTGCAAACCAGCCATCCATTTTCTGCCCCTTTTTGAAGATATCACCTACTTACCACACTTCCATTCCCTCCCCAGATATAAACAATTAACAGTAGGATTTACAACCATTATCCAGACTGATAAGATAATGCAGCTGTGGCTATCAACATATTAATTAGATTAAGAACAAGGAGAATTAGCATATAGAAAAAAAGAACAAAACCTATTCTGCATCATTGTTGCAGTGTCAGTCCCAAACACAGCCAATACCCAACATTTCTTATCATGGAATACCCTGAGTTGGAAGGGACCCACAAGGAGCATCGAGTCCAAATCCTGGCTCATCTGTCCCTTCTTGTGCCAATGCTTTGTCCTTGAGTTTAAAAGCTCCTCTCCCTCCTTCATTCTCAGGTGGTTGCACTCTCCAGGTGTCTCATCCATTCCCAGCAATTTGCTCAGGTGGTCAAAGCACATCCGGGTGTTCTGAACTCCAAATCCTGCTTTCAGCTCTTCTACTCTGTCCTGGTTTCAATTCATGCTCCTCTAACAAGAGTGATCAAGACTCTGTCCTTGGCTGACATCCCTACTGGGCCCTAAGCTTTTCCAAAGACTGCACTTCTCTTCCTGGAATCTTCATACAAAAGACAAGTTCAACATGAGAACAGTTTTATCTGACATGTTTGAGCAATGTATATGTACACAAATACATTAATTACTGACATTACAGGAGGCTCCAGCACCTCCTTCTCAAATTCCCTCACAAAACCTAAGGGCTTCACAAAATATCTATGAAATAAGACAAAATGGAAAGATTTTCAGTAACAATGGAATATTATAATAAATACTGCATGCACTCACCTGAAGATGTTAACAATTAACTGCAACGTGGTTTGCTGAACCTCCATGTTCAGTTTCTGCTGCCAAGCCCTCCTGCACGACTGGAGCTCCCCAAGGTCTGTGCTGGCTCGGAGGTGGCAGAGCTCCAGGTCATAATGCAGCTGGAGACTCTCCACTCTGCACAGAGAAGAAAATTATCAACTTGTATCCTACCACCAGGCTCTGTTTTCATACCTTTTAAACAAAAAAAGTCATTTAGGCCCCATACATCTCACTGGGGAAGTGCAAGATTGATTTGCAAGTGCTGACAAGCTCACAAGATCATGTAATCACAGTGCACTCAGTCTCCTTTGTGAAGAGCAGTAAAGTTCAGAGAATAATCTGCACCAATAACAAAAAAAGAAACAAGCACCCCAGGTGTCGCAAACTAATCTGGTGATTATGACTGCTTACGACTAATTATAATATGTAATATGACTGCTTGTAAACTAATTAATTGAAATTTTCCATTAGCCCTTACAAATACAGTGGGGTTTATGTGAATGAAACAATAGCAAATAATGCAAAGTAAACACCTCAGAAAGAGCACCAAGCAAGATTTATGCACTAAGATAAACACATCTCCAAAATCTTGTCACCTTTTTATGAAGGTCTCCGCTGCCTGTGCAGGAACATCTGGAATGTCAAGTTCTTCTTGAGCCATTTTTGAATGGCTGATCTCCCCATTATCTATATTAATTAGAATTAAATCTTCAGCTTCCTTTTAACAAAAGAAAATAGAATGACTGTAAACACACTTATATTGTAAAACTATTTATTTTACATACACTTCAGACAATCAATTATTTCATGAAGGAATTAAACCAGAAAAGGATTGAAATTTTTTCCACGATTTGAAGATTGTATGGATAATTAAACAATTACTTTCAAGAAAAATAAATGTCATTAAATGAACAGATGTTAATCTCAGTACATAAATATTCAGTAACCTCGTGTAAGGGGAGAAAGGCACTGCAGGTGAACAGCAAGAGTGGTAATGGCCTAAAACATACCGTGCTAACTTCATCAAAGTGATCAATATGACATCCCATAAGGAAAGATGTTGGAGCCATCACAAAATCCAACATCTGGCGAGACAGAATAGGCACAAAAGTGTGCTGCCACTGAAGGGGGTGGAGGTACAACATGAAGCACTCAGCAACCAGCGTCAGCAGAGCCCAGTCGGAGGAGAAGAAAACTATTCTCTGCTCGGTCAAAATACAGGTCATAATCTGGAAAACAACCCCAAAATGGTCAGTGTTTACAGAGAGTTGTCTAGAGCATACTGGATAGGCACAAATATTTCATTTGCTTCTGAAACTCTGCCTCACAAATTCTGATTTTTAATAGCTACCTTGAAGACTTTATAAAATGAAATAAAGTCCACCTCAGGATGCACCACTTGCACAGGACCATTTAGGATCTGAGATACTTTTATTCACGCCATGCACGTGTAGGCAGGAGCCAAGAACAAGACAGTCCTGCCTCCTCTCAGCACTGAGAATTGTTTTTAGGGGAGGTGGTACCCATAACACTGATGACCCTAAACAACCTCATTTACCTTCACAGGTGGCCTTAGAGCAGGGAATTGGATCAGGAAACCTACAAAGGATGCTCCAAGCCAAAATTATTGCAGGATTCTGTGAAGCACTGAAAAAAATTCTTTGCAAACAGCTTTTCGTATTTTCTTCTCTTTCTACACCATTTACATTTTATTTGTGTAAGAGTGCCAACTGTTATCAATCCTTCCTACAGGTCCCTTTCTTAGACAGGAAAAAAGTAGATGAAATTACACATGAAATGCATGTAATAAGAATTCCGAATAAAAACCTGTCAATCAGCTTGGGCATTTTCATATTAAAATGTACTCTTAAGAAATTTAACACCTGTTTCTAAACCACAGGAGAAAGAAATGCAATATGCCTTAATCTAATCTGGTCTATAAATAACAAAACATCCTAATAAGAAGTATATTTTATTATGCTATGTCTCTAATATGCAGAACTAACACTATTCTGAATTCCTGGGTTTAGAAAGTTTTTTGCGTAAATAAACATCTTGATTTTTTTTTTCCTAAACCACAAAAATGCCAATCTCTAAAACATTCAAAAGCATCAGTTAGTTTTACCTGCAACACCTGCTCTGGCTTGAAACACAGCAATGGAAGATGAAGATCTAAGTCAATAATTGGACTGTCTGGATCCTCTCGTGAAGGAATTATTATCTGAAGTGGTTTCATACTGAATACCTGCAATAACAGATGGTTTCCATTTACTCCTTAATGAAAATGTTCCCACAACACATTTAATTTGGGATTTTAGTTCCAACTACAAAATATTAAGAAGACAGGTATTTTCATAGTAGAGAAAAGTGAAATAAAAAGAGGGAAATATTAAAAAGCATAATAACTAGTTTAAAAGATCAATATGGACTTCTGTCATTCTCATAGGGTGTTTGGCCAATTTAAAAAAAATCTTGTAACAAAATTAAACTTGCTTTGTTACAAGCATAACAAAGTAATTGAATTTACATTTGTAGATACAACTGGGAAACCAAACTATTGGCAAAATCAATAGAGAAAACAGAAAAAATATGAACAAAATAATTGAGCATAGGTGGTCACCCTAAGGAAATAAAACAAGCCCAAAGGAATGAGCTCTCTGGGTTTCAAATCATCCAGCTCAGACCTCTGGGGGGTCAGATCCTGCACGTATTTCAGCACTTGGCAGCTGGTTTAGCCCATCACTGTTTTCCAGCTGTGCTATTTTTGCCTCCACTCCTAACCCCTCATCCCAGGGTCAGGGAAGGCAGCTAAGGAGAAGTCCATGGCCAAAGCACTGCTCCCCTAGAAGCCACTGCAGTAGATAAATGAGTGTGTGCTGAAATCAGTGACCCAGCTGACTTCTGGCCTGACTTGGGAAGGGTCAGAAAGAAGGAAATGCAGCACTAAATACAAACGTTGATGTGTTTCCCCTCTCAGCTTGGTCTGATCAGGGCAGCAGCCAACCCAGGGCATTTCATCCACTACACATTGTTCTGCTGCTCCCACACCTACCCAGGCATCATCTCACACTACAAATAGTTGGCATGAGTCAAATCCTTCCCAGAGGAGTATTGCAAACTAAAGAACATACCAATTCTCGAGTATGCACCCTGGTCACACTGTTATTTTCTGACCTAATAGTGCACAGCCTTATTTTTAAAGCACAGGTTTTACATCAGTTTCACATCAAAAAGCACAATCTCTGACCTGGCACTCAAAAATGTTGCCCAGTTAGTTCATAGAAAACAGCACCTTAGTATTTTATAAGACATAATGTTTAAGTGCTTATGAAATTCAAGATGAGTAATTACCAAGTGGAGTGGTCCTGGTGGTGGGCTGGGGATTAAAAACAGCTTTGCTGCAAATTCTTTGATGTGCTCCTCGACATCTACATCCCTGAAAGGTCGTAGTTGCACTAGTAAGCTGTAATTAAATTACAGGAAATTACTTATCAATAGTAACATGCAAACACAAAACAGCCTTTTTGCTGACAATCTAGAAAAAGAAGTATTAGGAGCAATGAAGTTATTTTCCCAGCTAATTAATTTCTAATTTGTTAGATACTTGAGCAGTTCCATTTAATTTTAATGATGCTGCTGTGTCAGAAGTAGGGTTGTTTTTTTGACTTTCATGCATAAAATACTGCTGCATCATATCTACCAGAGGACTCAGATAGCACAGTGGGTCCCACGGTGGCCAAAGAAAACCACATGTGAGACGAGATGGTGAGATGCAGCTAAAGGAAGTGTCTCATAGAGATTGCTTGAGGAACCAAACACCCACAGCTGCAAGGCAGTGCCTTGGTGTTCCTCCCATCCCAAGCATCAGACACCAGCTCTGGGATGGAAAACAGCACCAGAGGAAAAGAGAGGTGGTGGATATGGGCTTGACTGCAGAGGAATGTGAAGCAAGAGCCATATTTAGCTGCGGGCCTAGGCCTGCATGAACTCTGCTCTTTGCTGTCGTCCCTGCTCACACAAAGAACAAGAACATTTGTGCAAACCTGCCAAATGTTTCTGTTTTAGAACTCTATTACCCTAGCAAAGCTCACATGGCCTGTATTATACACCAAATCAGCTCAGGAACATTTAAACATATACACTATTAAGACTGCAAACCATTAGGTCCAACAGCATTTCTGAAACGTAACAATTAGATATTTGTAGTCAGAAAGGGTATTTCATTCAACCTAAGTTTCACGTGCATGTTTCTAGCAAAAAAGCCCCAAATCTTTACAAAATGAGAAATTCAAGCCTGCCAACCTATATATACAGAAAGTAGGAACTGAGTATGGCTATCTTCTTTCTTGAGGTTTTACTTCTGTTTGCAGTTTTACTGGTTCCCTGCAGAATACTTGCTCTTCAGGAAGAAAGTGGTCTAGAAAGTAACTGAATAGGTCAAGAGATATGTAAGAATCCAGGACATCATATTTGTGTATAGCATTGAGATTCCAGAATAAATACATTCTTTTGTATCTTACTGCACTTTCAATTGTATTAATGGGACATTTAAATCCTGTAAATTCCTACCTGAAAACTGCCCTGGGCTGAGTACTAGGCTGTTACACAAATCCCCCAAAAGCCCATCAGCTATTCAGGGGTGCAGAGAAAAGGGGAATTTGAGAATTATCAGATTTAAACAAATACTCTGTCACATTTGGTAACACCTTAGATGTGGCCTAAGAGAATAGGTAGACCTGTTTTGGGGTTTCTTTTCCTCTTTGGGACAAAAAGCTGGTATCAAGACACCCAGTAAATGTGACAACAGAAACAATGTGCCTGAGAAAGCAGCAGGTGCACAGAGAGGACAGAAAGAGCTCCCTAAGCAGGACACTGGGCCCACTAATGCAACTTAACAGCAGGTGACAGCCCTGTACTGCAAACGTCTGGAATAAAGGAAGTAATCTTCAAAACACTCAAGTGGAGATCTAAGGACTTCATGGACCTTTCATTACTGCTATTAACTGTCCACAGACAGGTGTTTCAGAAAGCAAGAACAGCTCAGAATAGGTTCTCTGTACTGCCTCAATGCTGGGAGCTCTTTGCACACTCCCACCTTTTCTGAAGGCAAGAACTAATACACAGGATGGAAGATTTACTGTTTGAAAGGAGCCTATTCATCCATCCATCCTTCCATCCAAGACGGGAGTTTATCTAGGAGTTTACTGCCAGGAATATTTCACTTTTCATGCACTGTAACAGAATGAGGTAAATCTACTTGTGTAAAGTGCCAAAACCTCTCAAGTTAAAACTGAGCATTTCAAATACTGTATAATCCAACAGCCACTGGGTTGTGAAACAGTCTAAGTGCACATCTGCTTGCTTTGGAGAGAGGCAGACACACTCTAGTCAAATTGTTCTGGATTTGGGAGCACTGTGTGCTAGTAATATGGGAATTAGTTTTAGAGTAACTGGCAGAGAATACAAAGACTTTTGTTATTATGATGACACTTTGCAAGATCCCCTTCCAGTTCAGAGCACCTACTTGGATATATAAGTTGAAGTTGTCTGTGTGTGTCAGTTTTGATCTCAGTCTGATCTCAGTTTTCAGTTGTGATTTCTACTACACTTTGGCACTTGAAACAGTTTAGGAACCTGGATTTTATCTGGGATTACTTATGACAATAGAATACCTTTGACAACTGTTCTGACTGAAAACAAGTATCACCTCCCCACAAGCAATTCTATGCACTCAGCTCCTGAAGAAAATAATCCACGCACAGCAGAATTCTGAAGGAAAAGGAAACCTTTTGCTGCAAAAAAGTCCTGAATGGAAGCAGAACCCCTTTAACTGCTACTTCAACATCAGGTCTTCAGGAGCAACAGCATTCCTCTGCTAGCTCTCCAAGGAAAGGGCTACACTCTAGAAATAGGTGGTTTGAGGTCCACCAGCAAGTGTTTTCAAATCCCCTGACCTGGGAATGGTTGATCAGTTGAAGCATCCTGCAAAACTCCACTGCAGCATACCAAGGATACCAGTGTGCTGTTGAAGGTGTTATATTTAAGTATGGAAGGCACTGCTACTTGAGTACACTCAGCCAAAGAAAACATTTCTTAGGTTTTTAACCCATTGGTCACCTGGCACAGCAAAAGAATCCCAAATACACACAACTCCCTTTCTGGTTTACAGGAACACCATGTACAATCTGTAATGTTACATCTCCAGCTGTACAGGGCACTACACTCAAAATACATCATAGAGGTCTTGTCTGTAATTGCTTACACTGCATTCAGAACATCCACACATCACAGCAACTGCTTCGTGCCATGTGGAAAAACTTCAGTAACACAACCAAAACAAGGAAAACTGGTACCTCTCCACCCCTTCCTTTCCCTCCATCCAAGTGTACTCTGGCACAGTGAAATACTTCTTTTTAAAAAAAAAATAAATCAACTAAACACCAAAAACAGAAGGGCAGACATTCTGAAACTGCCCATTAAATAGCATTAAAAAAATGAGATTTAAAAAAATTCCAGAACAAAATTTACTGGCAACTTAATCAGTTGAGTTTCCAGTACAGTGGGAAATGGCAACACCAAATTCAGCTTTGTTACTCACACTCCCCCTCTCCTTCCAGTCACACACGTGGATCTTACAGATGCAGAAGCAAAAAGGAGAAGAACTGTAAAACTATGTGATAAATTAAGAGACCAGGACAACACCCAGGACTCACATGGAAAGTTATTGTCCTCTTGAACTCCCCTACAATTAGTCTCATATTTCAAGCTTAGGTGGAGGGGTGCTGATCAATCTGAACTCCCCTCAGAAACCAGCACAGGCTTAGTGAACAGGGAAAAGCCACCCGTGGTATTTAACTTGGACATTAATGCTTTACACTAAGTGCCAAACCTTACTGTATGTGATCAAGGCAGAGGTGTTTAATTTTATTGTTTAAAATACCCACCAGACGCAGATGTTTGCACCTCTAGAGGGTTAACTCTACCTGACTCCTGTGTGCTCTAAACAGATAAGAGACCTAGAAACAATTTTCTAACCTCTGAAACCTTCCATGGCTCTCCTGAACATTTTCCCTCTTCTCCTTTAGTGAGCTCTTTAAAAACCCATTTGCCAACTGACTGCTTCTCCCAGCTCAAGAGATGTCTCACTTCAGAGAAGAAATTGCTCAGTTATTAATATACTACATAAACCACTGATGAACCACTAACTGTAAAGCTGAATCCATACTATTTCCCACCCTGTGGAAAGCTGGTGTGAGGTGAGCCCTCAAACAGCTGAGCTCGCTGTATAAAAGCAGCAGGAATCTCATTATAGGGGCTGGATAGAAATAGGAGAGCACCACAGCTCAGGTATACAGCTGGAAGAGCTCCATATGCACAGCAGCATTTACTTGAGATTTGAGACTATAAAAAGGCAGCAATGAATCAGTTCCTGCAATACCAAGGGCTGATGTAATTGACTTAAATATAAAGACCGGAAAAAGTGATCTGAGCAGGAAAAGAGAAAGGAACACAAACATTTCCTTTTTATTTCACTGAACATCTCCATGTTCCATCATGTTGAAGTCCCTTGTCCACAGGAAATCCCTTCACTAATGGATTTGGAAATGACAGAGCAGAGGTACATGCCCTTAAGGGCTGCCAGAGAGACTCATTTCTGATCCCACAGGTTTTTGAGAGGGAACATCTGAACTGCCCAAGGGGAAGGCTCTGCTTTGTTCCTCCAGGGCTCTCTGCATCTAAACCAGGGAAAGCCAGCAAGTGTTCCAACAGATCCAAGCTCACAGCACAGGGAAGAAGAGATGTGCGGAGCGGGAAAATGAGTGCTCAGGTCTCATCCTGGCATGGGGCCAAGTCAGGGGCTAGTGATGCACCTTGTTTGGTAGCCAAGCAGCACACTCTTGCTCATCTGCTCTGGATACGACCACTGGTAAAACAAATGGGAATACACAAGCTCTAACCTAAAACCCCCACAGCTCTTACGTATAAGAACAAAGCCCAACTCAGCATATTCTGTGATTCTGTGAAAACACCTGGTTTCAAGTTTGAATCTAGAAAGTTTGACTGGGATTTAGTGAAGAAAACTTCTTCTGCCTTTGGACCACACGCCTGCAAGTGAAGGCACCCAGTAATGTACAGTGTACACAGACAAGCTCCATGGTGTGAGGAAGGTTTTAATCCATAATAGATGCACACAGAAGTTAACAATTTAACAATAATCTTAAAATAAGTTAAATTACTAAGAAGGTAGACTCATATTCACTTACCTTTCAAACCATCTACACTGCAGAGTTGGTTCATTGGATTGAAACATTTGAATGTTTCTAACCAGCGTATCCTAAGAATTTCTCTCCTAGTTCTACCACAGCCAAGTAACCAGTGTACTTCCTCAAGTGACTTGGATTATTTCTTTCAGCTGTCACTACCTGCTTATTAATACAGATAGTCATGTTCTTATGACATTTATTTGGTGCATTATAAAGAGCTTTTTGTTCATAGACTGATTTTCACAAGTGTGGGAAAATTACAGTTAACACTCTTCCAAAAAAACCAGTATCTGTGAGAAATCTGTTCCCTGCACACCAGTATTTTCTAGACTTAGCAAAAACCTCAAAGAATATGAAGACAACATAGTAACTAATTTCCTTGTTATTCAGAATTTTCACTTACTCTCTGGACAACATTCACACAGCATTTCTTTTCCTCTCCCCCACAGCTCACAGTACTTTAACATAAAACTAACCACTGCTTTAGCATTACACAGCTCTCCTGACCACTTCATGCAAATTCATGCTCTAAAACCTGCAAAGCTATTCCCAGCAGAAACACACAGCATAGCAAATCTTACCAGGAGAGACAATCCTTGAGGGCATTAAAATAGGGATATCTGGATATAACACAAACAGCAAATGGTACAAAACAGAGAGGCACCTTCCCAGTCTGCACAGATTCCCGGTGGGCCTGCCCATTGGAAGAGATAAAGCCATCCTGCAAGGAAACTACACGTCAATGTTGTGCTAACCATGAGTTTATGGCTGAGATTTTCTAGAGAACCTTAGAGGTATGATACCCAATTCTCTCTAAATTTCAGAGGGATTTGGATGTCTATCTCCCTAAAGGTCTTCAGAAAAATGTCAGCCTACAAGACTTAAAAGAAAGTATTAAAGAGAATTTCAGCAAAAAATGTATTTAGAAAGAACACAGAGTAAAATCTTCACCAAAAACATTCAAGGGATAAAGTCTGCTCCTAAATATCCAAATGTCCTGAATGTAATCTGTAACAAGTTTTCCTAATGCCATGTGTTCCAAAGTACTTAATCTACAATGGCAATATAAAGTATGATTTGTTCTGTACTCCTCCTAACATAAAAAAGTATCTGTTGACTAATTTCATAACTTAAACCTGACATTATTCTCCAAGTGTTTTGCTTCATTTTATTTTATATCTTTTAATATGTTTTAACAAAAGCAAGGGTTGAATAACATACTTGCATAGGCTGATGGTGCTGTGCAACAACACCATATGTTCTGTTACCACAGACATCAGTGAAGACCAGGAAATGAATGTGGTCCTCTTTTGATTCAGAAGTTATATAAAGTCCTCCTGAAATAAAGGCAGAAACCTTTCTTTAATTACATATTTTACTACAGCTGCATGAAAAGTCATTCATGACAAATCCTGCACATTGCCGCTTCATTTCAAGAGCAATGTCTCATTTTAAAGGATTAAAATGCACATGTATAGTCCATTTGAACTAAGGGTTATTATACAGAGGCTGCAAGCTGCACATTACTGAAGAGGCAAAAATGCAATTATTCTGCATTTTCAGTAGCAAAATACAACAAATGCGTTCTGTTCACTTTTTTCTTTCAAGATATTAATAAGGTCTGCATTAATGACATGCATATTAACATTTCTGCAACTAAATCTGGATGAAATATTCACTACTTCAGGTCTAACGAAACACTAAAGGAAAAGTGAGAAAGTACTCAGCCATTTTGGGGTCAAAAATTAATTTTTAAATGTGTGCACATGTGCACTTCACTCAAAGCAAGATTTACCAATAAGGGCTAAAATATACAATTGGCTGTCCTATGGGTCAACAAACATATGCATTAGAAGAGTCCTCAGCAACAAGTGTGAGCCCTCATGTACCTGGGAAGCACAGCTGTGGCAAAGCAATAAGATCAATGTCCTTTGGAACTGTGACATCTTCCAGGTCAGGTGCCTTCTGCTCCCCATTGACACTCCTGACATCTTCAATCTTGGGTCTCTCTTTCTTCTTTCGGAAGGACCTGCGTTTGCTTTTATTCAAGGTATTGCCAGTGGGAATCACCTGAACATCATCTCTGCTGATAAATGGAGGCACAAATACAGATAGAACCTCTGGATCCAGGGGCGGAAGACTTTTGGGTTTTCTTTGAGTGCCCTATTGAAAAAACAAACAAACAACAATTAAGTTGACATTCATCCTGATAGGTTTTTTTTTTAAATGGCTTTTAATCCTGTTTTCTGTCTACCCCTAAAACTGTGTCTTTAGATTAAACTTTTTCTTCTACTTAAATAATTAATTTTTCCTTCTGATTTTTTGCTTTATGTATGTCAATGCAAGGGGAATACTCTGGGCATTTTCAGTAGGCAAGGAATCATTTTCATAATTAAAAATGCACCATATCAACATCATGCCTTTGGCAAAAGAAACTAACAAATATGAAATACAGTATTTCCTTCTTTGCAGTGTTAGGATATACATAAGCTATATGTAAAATAAACATGGGCAGTAAGAGAAACCAAGCAGCAAATAAATGAAAACAAAACACAAAAAACAGCTGAACTCCCTAGATAAGCCTTTGTTCAACTTTAGGAAAAGGTACATTTTAACTCAGAATAACCCCTACAGAGGAAAAAAAAAAAAAGGAAAAAGAAAAGGAAAAAACCCACACAGGCTTTTACAAGACAACTTTTAACTTTATAAGGCAATTAAAAAACTACAATTAAAAATGACAATCACTGTAACAATAAACACAATTTTAAGACGTTGTAAAACATGAAGCCATGAAGACTTCTCCATATACTGATGACTAAGTGGAACAGACATCCTAAGAGCATGCATGAAGTTACAACACTTCTAGCAGGCAGCTTTGCAAAGCACAACTGGCCTGAGAGCCCTCACAGCCTTGTGATGAAAAACCTGGGAGGAAGTGATCAGAGTTCCTGGTGCTTGGGAGCACTTTTGGTATTCTTGGCCATACAGCAGAGATAAGTAGCTGCATTTTCAATTGTAACTCTTCCTGCGAGGTCAAAACAACAAGTAAAAGCTTTGTTTAGCCAACGGATATTTGGAAACAGGAAAGGCGAGTCCCACTGTGGGTAAAAAGCTGCTTCATTTTCAGCTTTTTGCTAACAGCTTCAAAATGAGAGGAGATGAAGCCTACATGCTGCTTTTACCTTCAGATATGATGCAAGATGCTCCTTGACTACCAATGCTGGCCCCATTCATTAGTTCCCTAATTTTTAAAATTGCTACAACATACAAAGCTCCATTGTTTCACTGAAGCCAACCTTCCACTGTCCCAGTTTTGAAACAGAAGTCTCAGCTCATGCATCCTAACAGATGAGTCCTCCTGTAGTTTTTTCACATTTGAGCATCAGATTGAAAAAAGAAGGAATACTCTATGGTATATTATTTACTGTATCTTAAACTCCAAAAACTCGACCATATTTATAATAGGACACTCAAAAGAAACTACTTCACTAAAACTTCGCTACAAACTTCAAGTGTCATTTTCCTTAGTTGGTATCTGAAAAAGGCGGCGAAGAAACTGGAAACAGATAAATCCAACATGATCACACTCAAACTAACACACAGCTAAAATATTTCAGGAAGAAATTAAGAATTAAGGCTCACCCCCGAGCCTGTTACACAAGAAAAACACAGATGCATCCAACAGTAGCAATCTCAACTTGGCAGATTTGCCCCGCAGAACTTTTCAGACAGAGCTGCTTTGACAGGGCAATCCCTGACTTACACTGAAGGCATCTCTGTGCTCCAAAGTGCTGGATGACAGCCAGCAATTTAACAGCTACTGCAATGGCAGGCCCTTGATGTCTTGAACTACAACAGAGGCATGAGACACCACTTTTTCCCCACAGAACAGCACTGTCAGCACAGTGACCCAGTGACTCAGTCCCCAGCATTCAAGTCAGCTCATATTAATGTCTCGGCCAAAGTCACATTTTCTTCCCCCTTCACTTCAAGGAGAGCGAATAGGCAGCAACAGAATAATACCCACTTGTTTCTGCTACTCTGTCTCTGCTTCTACTGTTACTTCTTCATTTTGAAATGTTTCTCTTTTGTTGCCTTTTACTATCAAATCTCCTTGCAGCACACATCTTTTAAACACTAATGCCTTCTCTTTCCACAATTCTGCAAGATTCTAGAAGTCAAGAGGTTTATTTCATGCCCATTTACTGGCTGTGTTCCTGTAACAATGGTGCTGTAAAGGACACGGATAAGACACAGACTTTTATAATTGCCTCAGTATTTAGACACAAACAAGGAGGGGTGTGTTGAAATCACAGATCAGAGCATGACCTCAGCTATTTGGTGTTCCCTCTATGTCATTCTTCTCTTCCCATGACTGAAGAAGTTTATTTCACTTTGAATGTCATGAAAGAACTGGCTTCCTTAGGGTATAATTGGGTAGGGGAAAGTATGAAGACTTAGAAAAATTACGTTAGGCTCAACAATTAGGTTGTAATGACAGAACAGGTGGAAATGGCTTTAAAACGATAGAGGGAAGGCCTAGTTTAGATATTAGGAAGAAATTCTTCCCTGTGAGGGCAGGGAGGCCCTGGGACAGGATGCCCAGAGAAGCTGTGGCTGCCCCATCCCTGGAAGTGTTCAAGGACACCTCGGATGAGGCTCTGAGCAACCTGGGCTAGTGAGAGATGTCCCTGGCAATGGCAACAGGTTGGAACGAGATGATCTTTAAGGTCACTTCCAATCCAAACCATTCTAGGGTGACCTCTGGAGATCTTTGCTCAACTCTTTGCTCAAAGCAATGATAGTGTTGAAGTCAAATCAGGTTGTTTTGGGTCTCATACAGTCAAGTTTCAGAAGTCCCTTAGTAAGGAGATTCTTCCCCTCTTATGTCCCAGCCCTCACATAGCTCAGTTTATGTTGGTCTCGCACCCATTTGTCTCCAGTATAAAGGCAGCAAATGTGGGACAGTATTCCAGGTGTGAGCTCAAGGATGTTGAGTAATAACAGTCATAGTAATAATCCCTTCCCTTCACCTGTGAGTCACGCTCCTGATGATGCAGGCCATTACAGTTACTTTTCAGACAACCACAGAACGGTTTGGGTTAGAAGGGATCTGCAAATCACTTTGTTTCAAACCCCCTGCCAGGGGCAGGGACACTTTTCACTAGACTGGGATGCTTCAAACTCCATCCAACCCAGCCTTGGACACTTCCAGAGATGGAGCAGTCACAGCTTCTCTGGGCAACCTATGCCAGGGCCTCACCACCCTCACAGTAAAGAATTTTCCCCTAATATCTAATCTAGACCTGCCCCCTGTCCATTTAAAACCATTCCCCCTTGTTCCTATCACTGCACACCCTTGTCAAAAGCCCCTCTCCAGCTTTTTTGTAGCCCCTTCAGGTACTGAAAGGCTGCAATAAGGTCATCCCAGAACCTTCTCTTCTCCAGGCTACACAATCTCAATTCTCTCAGTCTTTCCTCACAAGAGAGCTGCTCCATTCCTCTAAGCATCTTCATGACCCTCCTCTGGACTCGCTCCAACAGATCCATGTCCTGCCTGTGCTGGGGATCCCAGGCCTGGAAGCAGTTCTCCAGGTGGGGTCTTGCAAGAGCAGCGGGACAGAATCCCATCCCTCGACCTGCTGCCCACTCTGCCTTGGATGCAGCCCAGGACACACATCTGGCTTTCTGGGCTGTGAGTGCACACTGTCAGCTCATGCCAAGCCCCTTATCCACCAGCGCCCCAAGTCCTTCCCAGGACTGCTGTCAATCCCTTCATCACCCTGTCTGCACCACTACCAGGAACTGCCCCAAACCACATAGAGTCCACTCTACACTTGGCTTTGTTGAACCTCCTGAGGTTCCCATAGGTCCACTCCTTGAGCTTGTCCAGGTGCTTTTTACTGCCACAAGCACACAGTGCTGACCGATGCTCAACCCGATCTTACCTCGTTTCTTTCAGGCACCTTGACACCCAGAGAAGCAGGAAAAATGCTTTGGTGATTATGTCTGCATCAGCAGGGCCAGACAGCAGACACTTTTAGAGACAAGCTCTGTACCACTGGCTGTGGTGGGTAGATACAGAACCCAGCAATGGAGCTGATAGGAAGATCTAAGACAAGTCACAGACAGCTCACACGTGACACTTGCTAAATCAAACCCCAGCTTTAGAGCTGTAGATAACTTAGGGGAAAGAAGCTTTGCTATGGTATATTTCATTCTTACAAAATACACACCTTCAACACTAAAAAATAAACCTCTAGCAGAAAATAGAGGCCTTTGATCTCTTCAAATTGAAATCTCAGAGTGACAATTTTCTTGGCAATAAGGACAATTGATGAATGACAGCCCAGAAAATTCTGTTTCATGAACTTCAACACCAAGATCTGAAGCACTATCAAGATTTTTACCTACTGCAAATATCATCCAAGATCCACTACTTTTCACTGAAATGTTCTTATTTTCTGTGAATAAAGTCTCTCTACACTCACTAAAATTAGACATAAAACATATTCCATCCTTTACTCATGCAGGTAAGTGTTGCAGAAGGAAAAGGAAGTGGAGTAAATCTATAAGTTTGCTCTAAGACAGCAACTGAAATCCCTGTTGTACAACAGCTTGCAGGGACTTTGCTGTAGTTAATATTGACAAATGCAAGAACTACTTTCTTTTCTGACACCTTTTTGTATCTTGAGCAAAGAAACAATTCAGAACCTGTTGTGCGATCAGAGTACCAGAACACCTTCTGTAGCCAATTTCCTATTTGTTGTTCCACAGGGTTTTTTGAGACCAACGAGATCAAACTGAGCAAACTGGTATGAATAAGAAATTCCCCTTCTTTTGGATTCACTTCTCACGCAGATGACAAAACATCACAGACACCCGCGATTTCAAAAGTCTGGTGGTGACATTTAGGAATTAAATTCCCATGCTGAATGTACTCATGAAAGAGACCCTGGAACGTGAAGCTGTTTTGCTGTTATCACTTAAGAGGCTGACATCAGCACAGGTCACCTCCTGAGCGAGTAAGCAAGCAACCAGCCCAACAAAGGCTTCTTTATCTAGTGCTATTAGAGCGCGCAATCAAATTCAAGTTCAAGCAAAACAGCTGGGATCCCTGGGAGCTGCTTGGCTTTTCCCCACGTGCTGGCACCGCAGCAATTCCCAGAGCTCGTGGGTACGGAACAAACCCCTCCGCACACCTGAAGCAAGCAGAGTCAGGAGGACTCTCAAACGTGAATGATTATATCCTTACAAACAAATTATAAACCGCATATTCAAAGTGGAAACCAACCCATCGGCTCCTGCCGTATCCCAGCGGCTCGGGTTGTGCCAAACTGAGCTCACGGGGGCTCACACCTCGTGTTTTCCTGAGGATACGAGTTACCAGGCTTTATTCCTTTTATCTCCAGCGGAACACGGGATGTGGGTTATCATCCAGCCGGGGACACGCGTTGTTAAGCATTTTGCTGCTACTGCTTGTATAAAGCCTCAGTGAGTTCTCCACCTGAGCTGAGACCTTTGGAAAAGTGCCATTACCTCACACGGCCACCAAACTCCCCCTGCTCTGCTGACACTCGCCTGCCAAAGTAAGTTTCTGTTGGGGGTATTTCAGCTCCATCCGCTGACAGGGGATGGTCCACGTACCAGGAGATGCCCCCCACATACACCGAGGGGATGCCCCACATACACCGAGGGGATGCCCCACACACACCCCGGGACATGCCCCACACACACACCGCCTCTGCCCCACACACACACCGCCTCTGCCCCACACACCCCGGGAGATGCCCCACACACACCCCGCCTCTGCCCCACACACACCCCGCCTCTGCCCCACGCACACCCCGCCTC
>JAWWEE010000074.1:147308256-147320993 GCA_035221455.1 Xenops minutus | reverse complement strand
GAGCTGAGATTGAGGGGTGAGGGATTGATGGCTGAAATTGAGGGATGAGGGGCTGAGCGATGGGCTGAGGGGTCAGTGGTGCAGTTCTTGGAGCTGAGATTGAGGGGTGAGGGATTGATGGCTGAAATTGAGGGATGAGGGGCTGAGCGATGGGCTGAGGGGTCAGTGGTGCAGTTCTTGGAGCTGAGATTGAGGGGTGAGGGATTGATGGCTGAAATTGAGGGATGAGGGGCTGAGCGATGGGCTGAGGGGTCAGTAGTGCAGTTCTTGGAGCTGAGTGATGAGGGCTGAGGGACTCAAGGTTGAGGGGCTGAGGGATGAGCTGATGGCTGAGGGTTTCAGGCTTGGGTGCTGAGGAGCTGGGGGATTGAGAGCTGAGAGGCTGAGGGGCTTAGAGTTGAGGAGTTTGATGGCTGAGGGGTTCAGGCCTGAGGGATGAGGGGCTGGGGGCTCAGGGCTGAGGGATAAGAGTTGAGGGATGAGAAGCTGAAGGGCTGAGGGATGAGGGGCTCAGGTTTGAGGGATGAGAAGCTGAAGGACTCAGGGTTGAGGGATAAGAGTTGAGGGATGAGAAGCTGAAGGACTCAGGGTTGAGGGACGAGGGGCTCAGGGTTGAGGGGCTGAAGGCTGAGAGTGCAGGGCTGAGGCACCACCAGCCCTGTTAAAGACCACATCGACCAGTTGGTGATTTGCAGTCATGAGATTTACAGGTTGGCGTGACCAAAGACTGTAAGATTTGCTAGTTTTAAGCAACAAGTTGAGGACCAAAGTTGGAATGAGAGGAGTCCGCAGTTGTTGCCCCATCCCTGGAAGTGTCCAGGGCTGGGTTGGATGGGGCTCTGAACAACCTGGGATAGTGGAAGGTGTCCCTGCCCATGGCAGGGTGTTGGAACTGGATGATCTTTAAGGTCCCTTCCAACCCAAACCATCCTGTGACTCTGTGCTTCATTTCACTGCCCCACTGGGACAGCCCCAGGGAAAGAAGTTTCCTGACCCAAGGGCAAGTTAATTTTTCTCCAGGGGCTGTTTTCCCAGAGGGGATGTTGGCCCCAGGGAGCTCAGGTGCCTCAGGGCTGCCCATCACCCTGTCAGACATGGGTGAAGTCACGGTCTGGCACTTGGATAAGCACAGCCCTTCACTCCTGTTTGCTCCAGGTGACTCAGCAGGACTGTGTCATTTCAGAACTGTGTCACTGCCACTACACCAGAGTCTTCTATTTATGTTGCCATGGGTCACAGTTTCAGTGGGCTGTAGGCACAGAGCTGGTGCAGGCTGCGTGGTGCAGTGGTGCCTGCACAGCAGAGACACAGCACAGGGAACTCCACCATTTCTTTTCGAGCTGTTTAATCTAAATATGCCATGAGTCACTCTGTATGTCTTGGCTCTGTGCAGATCTTCACTGAGAGAATGTGTTTCCTCTGGGACCGGTGAATAAAGTACCTGAAACTAAAGAGTGGTTTCTCTGAAACTGAAGGTACGAGATGTAGTTTCATCACAGCCACGAACTTTTTCTTGTATAGCAGTATTCACGTATTTTAAATGCAAAAAAAAATCCCAGTATTAATGGTTCCAGGCTTTCTCGAGTTTCTTGTCAGGCTAGGGGTCAGAACAGACTTCCTCAAAAAGTACAAAGCATGCGGGGATTTTATTATCTCATGGGGATTTTATTATCTGAATTCTTGTGGTGTGAAAGCTCAGGACTATGTGGCCTCTAGTGTTCTCACATTTAGAGGAAGACACACATGCAGAACATAGGAAACTCTTTATATAGCAGTGACTGAAAGAAGGAAATTCTTGAAAACCTGGAAGTTCGGGGATCACTTCTTCAAAGTGAAAGCTCATAGGCTCAAAGACTTCTGTTCAGGAACTTTGAGATCATAAGGGATTGCTAAAATGATCTTGTTCAGCCTGTGTAGCCCAGGTCACAGAAGGAGAGTGATTCCTGTATTAACTCTGTGACTTCTGGCTGAGGCCATGCAGCTGAAATCTGTATTAACAGTCACTCTTCAAAGCTGGGCATCTCATTTTCAGTTTCACATTTTTAGCTCAGCTCTTTGTCACTGGATCATGTTACTTTGGCTGCTGATGGAACAGCCTCTTTTCTACCTAAAGATTTCTCTCTGCTGAGTTAGAGATTATTAATGTCTATTTCTAAAAGATTACACAACTCATACTTTTAAAATTTCTTTCCTAATCACTTGTGTACATCCTTTCCCAGAATTTTCCAATATTATTTTTGAATTATGAATGCCAAAGCCAAGCCTTATTATTGCTGAATATACAGTGGTAAATCACATTGCTGTTTCTGGCTGATATCCCCACCTAATTAAAACAGAGACAGACAGATACATGAATCATTCAGAATGGGTGTAGTAGTGTTTAATTAGTTATCCACTGCAACCCTGTATGGTTTTCTTAGGGTTATTACTTCCAACATGACAGTCCTACATCTTACATTGCTTGACCTATGACTGTGACTGAGCATTTGACCATATTAAAAAAAAATTACAAATTAGCTGAATCCATTAAGCAATCAGGTCACTCTGTAGTTAATTAATATGTATCATGATTATTTTCTGATTTCTCTGCTATATGCAATGATAAATACTGGATGATTCTTTTTCATAATTAATGTAGCCCTCAAAGCAAGGATACAGTGAAGTTATTATCAAAACAGTACAAGATGAAAGGTACTAATGTGAAGCTGATAAAATTTGAAGAACCCTGGGAAGTAGGAAACCTGCTTTATGGGGTCACTGGTAAGAGACAAAATATTTCACAGTGAGGAGAATCCCTCTGTGCTACAAAAAGGTTCATGCAGTTGAGTAATTTTTTCCTTAGAAAAATTGTCAACTGAGGAAGAAATGCCAGCTTTTAATATGTGTTTTCTTTTTGTAAGATCACAAATACAGTAAATGTTTGTAAACTGTCTGATGTGATACTGGGCTGCTTAAAGCTACATGCAGAAAAAACTGCTGTTCTTGATATGTCCTCAACATGGGGAAGGCTTTATCAGACCTGCAGGGCTGTATCTGAATAATTAAAGATTCCCTTGACATAGAAATCTAATTTACCTTCCAAATACAGTGTTCCTGTTTTAGCCAGACTGCCTCCACTAAGGGGAGAAAATAATTTCACAAGTTGTGTTTCTTTGATGTGATCTTGCTTATAAAATAGCTCTGAGTGACTTGTTGAGTTGCAGTGAACACTGTGAACACCTCAATCCTGAGGGATGTGGGCTGGGCAAAGAGACAGGACTCTGAACTCCAGGAGAGCAAACTTTCCTTTGGTTAAGGAATTATTGAGTGGGACCCCCTGGGAAACTGCACACAAGGAGATGGAAAGAGCTGGCAGCTCTTTAAGGACATTATTCTTACAGTTTAAGAGTGATTCATTCCCATGTGTAAGAAATGAAGCAAGGAAGGGATGAGACTGGCATGGGTCAATCAGGACCTCCTGGTCCTGACTAAAGTGAAAGAAGGAAATGGCACAAGCAGTGGAACAATGGACATGTATCGTGGGAAGAATATAGGGACACTGCCCAGATGTGTAGGGATGGGATCAGGAAAGCTAAAGGCACAACTGAAGCTGAATTTGTCAAGGAATGTGAATAGTAAGGGCTTCCACAGGTATGTTGGCCAAACCTGAAAGATTAAAGAAAGATTCCACACTCCCCCAACACATAGAGATAAATAAGACGCAAGAACTGGAGAAAAACATGAGGAAGCCTCATTTTCACGCATGCTTGTGCACCATTCTAAACAGAACACAGTACTAAACATAGGGCTTGTACATGAACTCTTACAGAGTTTCCCCATGATGGGTGTAAGGACTGCAGGAATTTTCATTTTGAACCTGAGTATAGACAACCATGTGTGTTCTGCAGGGTTATTGATTCTGCTGCTCAGTTACAAGTCCTGTCTTTGACTTATGATTAAGGCTGTGGCACAGCAGGATCTGTAGGTGAGAACTGAAACTCAGACCACTGCTTCCTTCCACGGCCTGGCTCACAGAATGATACATTGCCCAGAGAGGTGGTGAATGCCTCATCCCTGGAAACATTCAGGTCGGGTTGGATGGGGCTCTGAGCAACCTGATGTCGTTGAAGATGTTCCTGCTTGTTGCAGGGGGGTTGGACTTTGGTCATCTTTAAAGGTCACTTCCAACCCAAAGTGCTCCATGATTCTGATTTCTGTGTTTGTGCTAAGCAAGATTGCATTGAGTACTCTTTATTCTGTCCAGTGAGAACATTGTACTCCAGCCAAAGAGAAGACGGGACATACAGCATGAGCTGTGCTGCTCTGAGACATCTCAGACAACTCTTTGCTCTCTGGAAGTCAATGAAAAAGCACAACATCTCAGGATTTTAAACCCCAGTTCTTATCATCAAGGTCATTCACAAGGCGGAGGATTTATTTTGAACAAAACTCAGGGAGTCGACTTGACATATTCTCTCCAGCTCCAGCATTTCTCATTTCATATTTCTTTTTCCATAATAATGAAGCAGGAGACTTCTGGGAATCTGCAGAGAAAGATCTTTGCTGACAGACATAACACTTCTTTCATTCAGAACAATTTACTTTCTAAATTTACACCGATATTAGCAACCAAGCAACCACTGACTATGCAAATCAAATAAAGATTTTCAAATTAGGGCCCTGCACAGACTTAAAATTCCTTTCTCAATGTCTCAGACATTTATTCCCATTCTTAATAACACTACAAAAGCCTACTATGAAAATTCTTTATTGTTGCAGGAATCATCCAACTGAGTGCAATGATTTTAGCCCCAAAATTATCCTATAAAAGGTCACCAGGTTCAGCATAAATATGTCAGAGGGGAAGGAGGACAGTTCAGGGATATCTGTGTCTATTAACAGTTTCATTTGCATCTTCTTTCTTTTTCACTTGGCTTGTGGGGTTTGTGCTGCCAACATTTATGGTATTACAGGATACAAATTTTCTGCAACTTCAACTGTCATCTGTCAACATCTCTCTAAAAATACATAGATTAAATGCCAGCACAAGAGCAGGTTTTACAACATGTCAGCATATGGAATTTGTGTTCTCCTTGAAAACAAAGCTTGAACCTGCTTTGTGCAGGAGGTTGAACTACAGGTCTCCTGAGGTCCTTTCCAACCTGGATGATTCTATCATTCTCAGGGTCTCTGTGTACAAATACAGCAAGAGAGTTAAAAAAAATTTATATGAAGGAAACAAAACCTTAGAATTACAGCCAAGGAAGTAGGGAAAATCCTCAGCTAGTTGTACAGTCCATGACCTTTCAATTGAACATAATTTTTCTGTGATGGGATAACTGAGTGCCAATGAAATAGCTTTGGGTGTCAATGCAGCACTTATTCCTCATCATCTCTGTATTTCTGATAAGGAGACTAGCTGTAGTTATATTTTTCAGAGAAAAAAATAATATGTTGAAAGTCCTAGGAGGAAAAAAAAAAGAGAGAGAGATTAGCTTTATCACAGCCCCTGCATCTAGAGAAATGTAACAACACTGAGCTGTCAGGCCTTGGCAAAGAACCAGACTAATGTGAGTGCTCTGAATATTAGAAACACTTTGCATTGTAGAAGCTGTGAGATATTCCTAAGGCTACAGAAGAGCTTATTCCTGCATCTCATCACTCTAGGGGCAGTTTTAACAGTGTTTTATTTATGTGGGATGCATGACATGCCCCTCAAATCTGACTGACATTTATTATATTTCCAATTCTTTACCATCTGGCACATCTCAGGCAGCCAAAGAGATATTGCAGCTGCTTTTTATAGTAGCATTAAGATTTCATAACATTTGTTCTTTTGCAGCAATGCTGTAAAAGAAATGCAGATTCACAATTCCTGAAGTGGTGGGACAAGAGAGAAGAGAGGGCAGTTATTGCACAGAGATGGACAGTCAGATACCGAAAATGAAATTTCACATAGAAATGGTTTTGTAACAGCTTTTTGTATATGTGACTGTAAGAAACCTTAAAATGCATCAGCACAGATATCATCATTCATAACTATGAACACCTTTTTCTCCCTGAATTTAATAAAGCGTGCTTGGTTTTCTCCCTGGAATCTGAACAATCTCTTGGGATGCTCCACTGTGTTTGGGAAAGATCTATCAGCAGTTCATAGCTCAACAAAAGCACCATATAGTAAACTTCACCCTTACTTTTAACTTAGTGAAACACTAATTAAAAGCCAAACACTTTCCATCTCCATCTTTTCACAGCTGCCCCTGCATCACTCTTTTTATGAAAAAAACCCCAGCATATGTAAATAAAATGAGCTTTGTTATATAAGAAACAATCTTCTCTAAGCTTGGGAGCTCTTTATATATGAAAAGGTTGTTAATTTTCAGATATTCACATTACAAGCTGTTGAAAAAGATTAATCCAGGCTTCAGTGGTATTTTCCATGTGACCTCTGTTCGTGTCCAGATAAAAAGTGCATCAAGAAGAACCACAAAAAGGCAGCACAGAGGGAGCATCCTTTAGAGCAGCCTAATGTCGTGCATCCACGGGTGTCAGCAAGCATGGATAACCCGAGACCATCCTGACTTTGAGCATCCCACACGGATGCTCCTCAACTGGCACCCACCTAAAGAGGGCTTATAAAGAAGAGCAAGGCAAACTCTTCTCAGGGGCACACAGTGAGAACACAAAAGGCAACCCTTGAAAGCTGCAGCAAGGGATATTCTGATTGATTAAAGGAAAAACATTCTCACCATGAGAGCAATTAAGCACTTGAGCAGGTTCTCCGAGGAGCCAGTGTGATCTCCTTTGGAGATTGTAAAAGTTGGCTGGATGAGAAGCAGGGCAACCGGATTTAACTTTGAAGTTGTTTATGCTTTGAGCAAAGACTTGGACTAGAGACCTCCAAAGGTCCCTTCTAAATAACATTTGTCTTTGATTCTATAATTAATTGAGCCTATATTGCTTTTTTTGCATCCCAGAGTCCTTAGAGATTTAACAGTGCAGCAGACAGAGAACAAAGTTCAACCATTTGCATGGCTAAACATATCCTCTATTTGTAGGTGTATTGCTATTGCACTATAAAAGGAGTGTATTTAAATATTGCCTGGCATGTCAAATATAGGAATTAAGCACATGTTGCTGTGTCATGTATGACTGAAACTGGACAGAACATAACCTCATAAATAATTAACTCCTGTTTAATTATGGGGCAGCTTCTACTGAGAGAGCAGGCCAGGGAGGATTCGTACAGCTGACTATATAGAGAAAAGGGCACTTGTACAAACATCACCCAGCACTCTGGGCTTGTTTTCCATATTGCACTTCTCCTAATGTCAAAAAAATTACCAAATTTCAGGTTGGAAAACTTAACTGACACTGTGTTCCCCCTGTCTCGATTTCTATGGTTCTTGTTTGTTCCTCCATAATGTCTATTTCAGTTTTCTGCAGGGCATCCAGTTAACTGAAGAGCAGAGAGAATATCTCACCTACCAAGGTGAATTATTCATCAAAGATATTTTAAGAAATAATTTTAGAGCAATTTAGGCTTTCTTTTCTGGCACAGCTGAATTTAATGTTGTTTTTCCTTATTTCAATTTATTGTTCTTTGGTGTTCAGAGGATTTTTCAGAGTAGATTCACCTAAAATCTTCCAGTAGGAGAGACCCACCAAAATATAACATTCCAACTTGGGGAAGGAATATAACCTGACATAAATGGAAATGACTGAAAATTATCAAAGTGGGTTCACATTCCACAAGGATTAACCTCATGCCCAGTTTTCACGTGTCAGAAAGAGCAAACCATTTATGACATCTAGCCTTCCTGGTGCCAGATGATTCTTCTGAAGGGTGGCTGTAAGTTTTCTGTGTTTGCAGAGCACACACAACACCAGGAGCCCAGCTTGGTCAGCTGCCAAATACTGTTATGTTACAGGAGTGCTCAGGGTGATTGTGGAAAAAAAGAGTTCTTTTATTTTATCAAGAATTGTTATGAAGGCAATTACTGGAGTGGAAAAGGACTTTGTCATGTGATTTGGGAAAGCTTCCTCTTAAGGGAAGCAATGACTCAGAAAACACTGCCCATGGCTTCTGTAATATTGTCTGTAGTACATAAACTGTTTGCTTACAGAGGGTAAATGACGTCATATAAAAATATATAGAATTTTCTGTGTTTGTATTCAGTATATTTGTATGAAAACCTCAAAATAGATACAGCCCCAGGTTTATTTGGAAACAAATTTAATAGTACTTCCACAGAGAATAGTACTTACTTTTAAGTCCTGGCTAAAATTACAGATTCTTTTGAGTTCTCACATTATTCAGACTGAAGGCTTAAACAACAACCTTTTCTTATTAATTCTGTTCTCCACTACTTTTCTTTTTTTTTTGTATTGGCAAGTTCACTTGCTGCATCTTTTCTAAAACTAAGCCTTTAGCTCTCTTTTTTCTGTTCTTCTTCAGGATCAAGCCCACACAACCCATTATCGCCCTGCAACCTGAGCCTGGGAATGCCTGAGGACGGGGGTAGAGCGAGGCACCGGTCCAAGGCTGCGGAAACGCCACAACAATAACCAGCTGCTTTCTGGTACCACTTTGTTAAAGTTCTCCATTGTTTTAAAGGAAAGCTGGCTTACGTCTCTCAGCAGATTGCATTTTGGCCCCTTTGGCAAACATGGCTGGAAGGGATGTTGATATAAATTGGGAAGCACCTCATTCTGCACTATTGCACCGAAGGAGAGGTGATTTTTAAAGCATGTTAGGAATGTGTAGTTCAGCACAACCATGTGAGGCATTTCCTTTCAGGCCGTTCCTCAGGCAGTGCAAGTTGCTCATAGGTCGAAAAGCTAATCATGTACTGCTAGAATCCATGTGTCTTTGATGACCAGAGTACATGCTGCTCATAAAAGCTGGTTCAACAGAATTTCTTGTGTCTTTCCTTGGCTATAGTTGCAAGAAAGCCACATTGTTTAATTGAGAAAGCACACTAGCAGAATTCATAAATGAATCTATGAACAGATTTTCCTGCCAAGCCTTTTCTATAATTCATATTTCCCTGGGTTTTCTCCCAGATTTAACAAGGTTTTTCACAGAAGCTTTCTTACAGTGATTTGCTGCCAATATAGTGCAGCACCACTGGAGAGCTGACTGACTTGAACAAGACACAATCACCTCTTCATCATGACATGCATGATTGCCTCTGCAAATCATGTAATTATGATAAAGATTTCAAAGGAAAGAAGGTAATTTATTTACATGCTGTCCAGAAACATTCAGTCTCTTGTGAAGCAAAACCTGAATCCCAATATGGAAGTCTTTAGAGTTACTGTAACATGATCAATCAATTAACCAGGAAGGAATCAAAGAGGTTTTTAATAAAGCGGTGCCAAGAAAAGTGCTACAGGGCACTGTGCTGCAGTATATAGTTACAATGTGCCATAAAGGCTGCATTGATTTCAAAATTAACGTCTTTAAAAAGCAGCAAATTTTCTTCAGGAGAAAGCAACGCTCAAGTTTCCAAGTGATCTGGACCTTTCTAAATCTTGTCAAATAACAACAGTCAAGCCTTCTGTTTTTCAGCTCAGCCAAAAAGCAAACCTTAAACATAAACAGCGCTAAAGCTTTGGCACAAAGTGGAATTTGTAATTCAGCACTGAGCCAACTATTGAATTTATTTTTCCTAACACCTAAATACCCCTTTGGGCTTGTAACACCATGCATGTTTGGTGCCCTACAGCCCCAGTCTTTTCTCCAAAGAGCTTACAGAACCCACAGCCAAGAACCATGGGCTTGTTTTGTCTTTATTCTCTGAGTACAGATGGTGTTCAGTTCTGCTAAGTTAAAATAAATATCAGAACTTAAATATAACAGCCACATCCTCCAGACAAGTGATTGCATAAATATGCAGAGTTTGCGGCCCTGCTTTCTCATTAATTCTTACTGCATCTCAGTTACATCATCAGGCAAGGTTTTCTCCTTATTATCTTCCACTACTTGTCTCATTTCAGACAGCAAAGTCAACTCCAACACACACCAATTGTATGATAACACAACATCCATGGCTACCTCTGTAGTCTATGGCAGAGCTCTGAAAAGCTGTGCTTACCCACCCAGCTGCCAGCAAGGAAAAGGGAGAAGTTGCATGAGATGAAGATTCAGAGACTGTCTGTGCATAAGCAACAGCTACTGACCTCTGCTTTCCCATTCTGTTCCAGGCAGAAAGAGCATGCCCAGCTCTCCACAGCTTTTCCCATGAGTTTTCTACCTCAGGTCATCTCCTTCTCCTGTTCATCCTGTTTCCCATGCCAGGGAGCAATTCATCTCAGTCAGGATCTGCTTCCGCTCCTTAGGATGGGAGTTCAGACTGCCTATGGCCACGGCAACCCTGAACTATCTGTGCCTGAAAAATGGGGGGTTTGTAGGTATCCACTGGTTTCAGTGCTTAACATTTGTTGAAGTTGCTTTCACCCTGTAGCTACAGCACCACTGAAAATGAAAATGCCCAATGAATCATGTTTTCCTTTTGTCATGTACAAGACATTTTCTGATTTGCAGCAGGGGAACATGATGGGTTTCTCTGAAAGCAAAGGGTCAGGAAGGAGGGCATCATGTTTTTTCAGTTACATGTTGTTTACTGACTGCCCCTTACCTTTGGTCTTGGAGCTCAAAATGGTTCCCACAGAAGTCATTAGTGGTACCTAAAGCCATCAGACTTTGCTAAATGCAGTATAAACCCCAAGTCTTTGCCCTTTCCTCACTCTCATTGCATATTCTGCCCCAAGGCAGAATGGAAGCAGTTAGAAGCTGTAACATGCCTGCTGTCGTGTGAACACTTCCCACTGCAAACTGTGGGGCTCCAAAAGTGATTTCTCTTCACAGAACCAATGTCAAGACATTCAGCCACCCTCAGTGATGGTTAAGTCTGAATTGCAAAGTAGGTTCTAATCTCCCCTCCTGCAACCATCTATCCATCCAGTTTTAATTCCTTCTAATTCATAAAGAGATGTGTTGAAATTCCCATTCCTGGACAACCTAGTCTAATTTCCATGTTAGCCTTGCTTCGAGCAGGAGATTAGTCTAAAGACCTCCAGAGATCCCTTCCAACTCGAGTTTTTCTTTGATCCTATGTTTTCTAAGAGCAGGTGTATTGGGTGTCCTTGCCCAGGTGTTGTCAGTGGAGAGACTGCAGGGGTGGCCTCTGAGAGAAGAGGTCAGGGGCTGCCCCTGCATCAGAGCCAGCTCCAGCCAGCTCCAAAACAGATCTACCACAGGACACCACTGGGACAATGAGCTACACTGGCAGCACCTCTAGGAAAACAGTTAAGGACAAAAAGTCTGTGCAGCATCTGAGAGGAGTGACATAAATGTGAGAGAAGCAACGCTGCAGACACCAAGGTCAGTGAAGAAGGGGGAGCAGGAGCTCCAGGTGCCAGAGCAGATTGGCCTGCAGCCCATAGAGAAGACCATAGTGATGTAGATTGTCCACAGAGGACTCCACTGGAGCAGGTGGATGTGCCCTGAAGGAACCTACAGCCCATGGATTGTCCACACCAGAGGACTCTCTGCAGCCTGTGGAGAGGAGCCTGTTCAGAAGAACATTTTCTGACATGACCTGTAGCTCATGGGGGCCCCATGTTGGAACAGTTTGCTCCTGAAGGACAGTATCCCATGAAAAAGACATGCCCTGGAGCAGTTCTTGAAGAGCTACAGGCAGTGGGAAGGACCCACCCTGGAGAAGTTCCTGAAGGACTCCACACTGCAGGAGGGCAAGAGCATGAGGGGGAAGGAGCAGCAGAGAGGAAGTGTTATGGATCAACCACAACCCCTATTTTCCATCCCCCTGCACTGAACAGAGAGGGGGAAAATAGAACAGCTGGGGAGAAAGATGTGGAGTGCTTATTTTTAATTGGCAGTAAATTAAATTAGTTTTTCCCAAGTCTGTTTTGCCTGCGATGGTACCTGGTAAGGGATGTCTCTCCATCCTTAACTTGACCTGTGAGCTTTTCCATCTCATTGCTCTCCCCATCGTGTTGAGGAAGGGTAGGGAGAGCAGCTGGGTGGGGTGTGTCAGCCAGCCAAGGTCAAACACACCACAGCAGGTACTGAACTGCCCAAGCAATTGCTGGGGTCCGTCAGTGCTGATCACTTTTCAAACACCACCTCCTAAGGGCACAGGAGCAGCAAATCACAAATATCAGAAGTCAAGCAGCTGGAGCACAAGGTGGCTTGGTCGAACAGGGATCTTCTCTAGGAAACAAGGCAAAAAAGGAAGGTGTGTGACCAGTGGAAGCAAAGTCAAGTGACATGGGAAGAATTCCAAGATGCTGCTTGTGGCTTTAGGGAGAAAATTCATGTGGCCAAAGCTCAGCTGGAATTGAAGCTGCCAGAAATGTGGGGGGAAATAGATTAATGGCAATAGGCAGTATAGAAATATCATTGGCCTGTTCCAGGATGAGGATGGTCACCCCACAAACAGGGACAGAGACAAGGCAGAGGGGTTTGATGCTTTCTTTGCCTTTGTCTTCAACACAGATGATGGATCAAGGGGGCCTCAGTGCCCTGAGCTGTGAGAACGATCAACTCCCAGTTGACCCTGAACTTGTACAGGATCTGCTGCTCCAGCTGGATCCCTACAAATTTATGGGACCTGGTGGAATTCATCCCAGAATCCTCAAAGAACAGGCTGATGTCATCACAAAACCTCTCTTGGTGATTTTTGAGTGATTTTGGGAATCCAGAGAGGTCCCAGCTGACTGGAAGCTGA
>JAWWEE010000074.1:147271897-147308156 GCA_035221455.1 Xenops minutus | reverse complement strand
TTGGACACTTCCAGGGCTGGGGCAGCCACAGCTTCTCTGGGCACCCTGTGCCAGGGCCTGCCCACCCTCACAGGGAACAATTTCTTCCTAATCTCTAAGCTAAACCTACTCTCTTTCAGTGTGAACCCCTTGTCCTGTCACTCCAGATCCTCATAAATAGTCTCTCTCCATCAGTGTTGTAGCTCCTTCACATACTGGAAGGCCACAGTTAGGTCATCCCAAAGCCTTCTCTTCTCCAGGCTGAACAATCCCAACTCTCTCAGCCTTCCCTCACAGCAGAGCTGCTCCATCCCTCTGACCATCCTGGTGACCTCCTCTGGACTGGCTCCAACAGGCCTTTTTATGTCCTTGACATGGGAATTCTCAGGTGTCTGGGTTTCAAGTCCCTCATTGCAGTGAACTTAAAGTGCTTGGAGGCCAGAAAAGGGTGGGGCAGGGAGTGGCTTGGTCTGTGCATCCTCCTGGGGGAGGGAGGGGCTGGCATTTTGGGCACAGATAAAGGACATCACTCAGGTATGAGCTTTCTGCCTTGAGTATAATTGTTATTTCCTAACCCTGGCAGATCCTGCTGGGTTTTCTGAGCCATTTTCATTTAGACTGGATTTGGAGTCTGCTCAAGCACAGCCCTGTCCTCCTGTGCTCACAAGGGTGATGTCCAGGAGTGCTGGAAAGCAGGTTTGCTCCGTGTTGGGAAGCAGGGAGAGCTTCCCACGCTGCAGCTGTGTGTGTGCACAGATGAGACAGGCTGAACCTTGTGTTCTCCACTGAAAGGCCCTCAGTGCTGCCAGGACACACGTCCCCAGGCTGGAACACCTTTTCCTTTCATCCTTACAGAACAAGCAGAGCCAGATGGAAGCAAATCTCTGTTCCTGCCTCTGGGATCACACAAAACTGAAGTATCTCATGACTGGCACAGCCTTCACAGTGCTGAGGAAGATGAGTGCTGGGCAATGCCTTGGATTCTGCTAGAAAAGAACACCATGTTTTTATGGATGTCTGGGAGACATCACCTGGCATGGTGGTGCTGGGGGCAGTTTTCAATGTGATAGTCACAAGTGTCAGTAACAGAGGAGAGGGAAGACCTTGGGGAAGCCACTGTCAACCCTGGGCTCTTATAAAGTGAAGAAGGCTGGAGTTGGGGTTGTTTGTGTTTTGGTTTTGTCTCTGCCTTGAGAGACATGAATGTACTCACATACAAACAAACAGCCAAACCACCACTGAGAGTCTCCTGTTGCTCCAAACAATACACAGATTGAAGAAGAACAGTTTGCAATGGCAAACAAGGGAAGAAACCCAGGGATCTGTCCTGTTTCTGGCTGCTGCTGCCACGCAAAGCTTTGGAAAGTGATACTTAGAGCTGTCCTAATGCTGCAACTAAGCACATAAATTATCTTTCTGCTGTTCCCTCACTCCCAGCCCTCTTAACCTTTACCAACTGTGCCAGGAAACCACTGGAAAAGATGGAAAGACAGAACAACCTCCTTAGTAGTGCTGGAGCCTAAGGTGATGCTTCCTGCAGAAACTCTCCCAGGCTGCTGTCTTGGGGCTGGATGCAGATGAGGAACTCTCACCTTTGGCTTGCCTGGCTGAGGCTCAGAGCTGGGAAGAGTTTTCCAGGAGGTTTTCATCTCTTGCTGCCACATTGAGGGTCCCCCTTGCAAGGTGCTTCTCCTGCTGCCAGGGTGCTGCAGCACACAGAGAGGACTATTAGCAGAGATCTCTGCTTGCTGGGGAATGGTTATGATCAGGGGTGGTTTCACAGTCTGGGCAAGACCATGGCAGAAATCACTGGAGTTGTGGGGAGGGGAGAAGAGGAGCCCTCAGTACTTGGGAACTGAGCTGCCTCTGCCTGTGGCTGGGTGGGGGCTGCAGCATTTGTGCTTTGGGTTAGTAGAGGGCCCCGTGCCTTAGAGGAGCTTTTGTTTAGAGGTTAAATCTTATCTCTTGCCATAAAATGAAGAGAAATGCTGGAGGAGCAGGGACACACAAATTCATGGAGCACCTACAAATTTGACAGGCTGAGAGAGCTGGGTCTCATCAGAGAAGAGAAAGTTGTGCAGAGAACTCACAGCACCTTCAGGATCTGAAGGAGCTACAGGGAAGCTGGAGAGGGGCTGTTCTTCAGGAACTGCAGTGATTGGACTAGGAGCAATGGGTTCCAACTGAAAGAGGGGAAATTTAGTTAATCATACGGAACAAATTCTTGTCTGTGAGGGTGGGCAGGCCCTGGCACAGGTTGCCCAGAGAAGCTGTGGCTGCCCCATCCCTGGAAGTGTCCAAGGCCAGGTTGGATGTGGCTTGGAGCAATCTAGGATAGTGGGAGGTGTCCTGCCCATGGCAGGAGGTTGAAGCTAGGTGATCTTGAAGTCCCTTCCAAGCCAAACCATTCAATGATCCTGTGACCTGTGCTGAAGCCTCATGGCATTGATGAGCTTCCACCTTCCGTCCCACTGAAGCACCAAAATTTCCCAGTGGATCGTAAGGATAAGGAAGGACAAGTTCACATGCAATAAGGAGGGACAAGTCCACACCCCTATGTCACTCAATGTTTCCCAGCTCTTCACATCCCCACACAGACTCCTCCCTGAAGCCATTACAGCACCCCAGTATTGCCAGATGCACAGCTCAATGAAAGTACAAAATAAATCATTGCAGCCAAGGTTTCCCTTAGCTGCTGCTATTAATCATTAGCAATAGCTATTGCTAATTAATGTCATTACACATCATGATTATTAATCACAGTGTGCTGATGCAAGACATATTGTCTCTTGTAGATAAGAAAGAGGGGAAAAAAGCAATTGAGCAATAACCAAACTTGAAATTGATGATGGGTAATGTTGGCAAATTCACATTGCAAACTTCATGTTAGAAGACATGAGACAACATCCCTGCCCCAGTGGCTGCATCTCAGCTGTGCTTGAGCAATGCTACTTGTCACAAACCCACCAAAACTGGGCCGAGCGCTTTAATACATTATTTAGTGTGTGACATCTTTTGATGATACGAGCTCTTAAACCATGTGGGAATGAGATTTCCATTCAACTGTCTCTTCCACAGCACTGCACTGCTCCTCACCCCCTCCCCAAGGACACCCCCACGTTGCCAGCTTTACCTCAAGGTCCTTCAGACAGGGTTAAACTGTTCACATCCAATACAAGCTGTTGAGCTACATTCAAAAACCACCTAGGAAATGCCCATGGCCTTTGCTAGGTAGAAGGTGCAATTAGCTGACCCTAAAAATCTTTTGGTCCACGAAGCCTACAAAATGCTATGGTGTAGCAAATCACAAAGTGCTGGGTCATTAGGATGTGTTTGTCATTAGGATTTAAACACTCATTAATCACTTTTTTTTTCATCACAAGGAAGGAAAGGGAGATTTCTTTCATTTTATGTTTTAATCTCAAGTGGAAATTTAAATGCAAGAGTGGAATCAATTCTGTAGCTCATAAGATTGATTTTCCCCAGACCTGAGTTTGCAATATTTCCCCCTAGGCAGGCAGGCTGAGCTGTGAGCACTCCAGCACTCCTGGTTTCCCCGTGGCAGAGGAGAGAGCTCACACAGAGCCTTTGGTCACTTGCCTTCATACTGGTGGGCCTGGACATTGCCTGCTCAGCAGGGAAATCTCTAAGCAGGGAGCTCTTGGCAGCCTTTATACAGCAATTCCCTGCAACAGGAACATCACAGAGGCACAAAACACAAGGCATATTTGCAGGCTGTGGGTCTGCAGCCTCCAGGGTAACAGGGCACCAAGGATGGTTGTACAGAGGAGAAGGTGCCAGTCCTCCTGAACAAGGTGTTCCTGCCACACGTTTGGATGGCCACGTCTCCGTGTGCTGCGGCAGAAGGGGCTGCTGGTCACGGTGGTGAGCTCATTAAAACGAGATCAATAGAGATTTAATCTAACGCCGAGGATTACTCCAAGTGGAACGCTCAATTAAGTGTGCAGGGAAAAAAAAAATGGAACACATCAAATGAACTGCCAGCTGATTCCCCTGCTTTATTTGGATTTTAGCCCAGTACCAGGGAGGGCTGATAAGCTAAGGCAGAGCTGTGAGAAAACAGCTGGTGCTGGGGGGCAGCGGTCAGAGGACAGCAGTGAAATGTGCCACATCACTGCTCACACATTTGTAGGGAGCTCCACAGGTACGGAGAGCTCGCTGGGATTTTGTACCTCCAATTTCCACCTCCGTTCACACCAGTGGCTCCAAGAATATTTGAAAGCTGCTAAGGTGAGGATTTGCATAAACAGGATTTGCCACGGCTCTCGGAAAATGGGAAGAGTTAAGTGAGATGAGTGCTACAGAACTTGTCTTTTCTTTGCAGTTTTTCTGTAATCCGGCCCATTTCTCCCTCCCTGCTCCTCCACCCCCAAAATTTAAACCACTGCCGTCTCCCCAACTCCCTCACCTCTCCGAGCAACGGCCACACAGGGACAAAGAGGATTCTGTTTTGAATGAAATGTTTTATTCTGCAGGCACGAAAACGCAGGGCCAGGCAGGAGGCCAAGAAGCAAGAAAAGAGAAACATATCCGTTAATTAAAACAAGCATTGGTTGCTTTGAACTACGAAAGTCACGTTACAGAAAAATGGGGCGATGAGTTCCCGTCCCCTGGAAGAGAAGAAGGCACTCGAGCCCCACGAGGGGCAGCGGCACGGGGAGCTGCAGGGCTGCAGGAGTGGGGAGGAGTGTAGGGATGCCTTCCCCAAAATCAATAATTGGCAGGCGAGGGCCCCGTGCCACTCACAGGGAGAATTCATGGCCCTTTGGCACAATATCACAGCGAGTTTTCCTTCCAGCAAGTCACATTTAGTCTCTGCCCAGACATCTCAAGGCAGAGCTGTCTTATTTCTCCTGTTACGGCAGGACACCTTCCCACGCCGCTCCCTAAAGTCAGAGCTTTTGGGAGCACAGCAGGGTGAGGTCCAGACAGTCACAACCTCCCTCGTGTGTCTTCTTCTCTTCCTCTGTGAGCCTTGCCATCCCTAAGGCTCACGGTTGCCTCTGAGAAGCTCAGCAGTTTGCCATCCAGAATATTCCACCCCAGCCCCAACACTCTGCCCTCCCTTTCCTGACCAGGGAGGTTAAAAACACCCCGAGGCTGCACATTGTTGTGGCATGTGAAGCAACACTGCCTGCAAGGCTCTCCATTCCTCTGTGTCCTCCTGGGAAAGGCCAAGCACAGAGTTATCTTCTGCTGCCTCTTACCTCCTACCCATGGCCCAGTTTCCTTGCTATTTACCACTGTTATTATCACTATTTATCACTATTATTATCATCTCTCTTTATCTGTGCCCGGGGTACACAACAGGAGTCCCCCTTCTGCTCCCCCTGTGCTGTTCTGCACTCCAAAGAGGGTGTGTTTTGTAGAGTGGCTCATGATGGACTCATGGGTGGGAAAGCTGGAATGTCACCTGTGGCTATGGAGTCCTCAAAACAACTGGCTTTGGTATGTTTTGTTGCAATTCCCCACCAAGTGGGGACAGTGTTTTGCAGGGCCCCAGCAGCAATCCCTCTGCTCACTGTTCTTCTGCCTCTGCAAAGCTTTTCCAGCACTTTGGACAAAAATTTTTGAACTCTGAGGAAGAAGAGCAACACTGGCACTGGTGGAGTTGCATTACCCCATCTGGCCCCAAACTGGGGAAGATGCCTGTGGTATTTGTAGGCTCTCCTGTCCTTGCCCTCAGGAGCCTCCCAGCTGATCCTGCAGAGAAGAAACACAGTTCTTCTGGGGTTGTAATGCAGAAGGTGCTCAGATGGTCACTCCACATTGATGCCTCTGTAGCAAACTGGCAGAACAGCACAAAAAAAAAGGCTGTTTTAGGATGAAACAGAGGGATTTGATGGAAAATTTCCTCCAAAGTCTTCTCCTATGCTTATATAGAGCAAGAGCATCCTGCAGGACACACTGTGGGATGTGGGGCACAGCATTCTGTCTTGTCCTGGCAGTGCTGATGTCATGGGACCTGCTGAGCCTTCGAGGGAACCAGCAGGGGCAGCAAACCTACCAGAAGAGTATCAGTGGCCAAAATCCACACCAGTGCTTCTGGAGGCAGCACATTGTCCATAGCTTGTAAAGTCTGGACTGAAAGCTCCAAATGAGTGGCATTTTGAAACATACAAAAAAAAATAAAACAAAATAAATCCTACATTGTGGAATCCAAGCTCCTTAACCCCATAATGAACACATTCCAGATGCCAGCAGGTATGATACTTTCTGTGGCATGAACAGATATGAAAATGGAATTTGGCAGGAGCTACCACAAGGTGCAAGGCAGAAAAGTTTGAGGGACTCACTAGTTGAATGACAGTGACTGCAAAACCCAGAATGCTTTAACTTTGCACAAATACAGCAGATAAATACAAAGCAAATAGTTCTCCCTGGGAAAAAAAAAGGTAAATTATGAGGGGAAAACCCAACATGACTTATATATAGCATAGATCTGTATGCCTGGTGTTTTCACAGTCATAAATTCAAGCCTTTCTGTAACGTTCTGGCAATGTTTCATCTTGGGGGTATTTTGAGGCTGGTAGAGACAGAGACTGCCCAACCTCAGTGACATTTGAAGCAGAGCTGGGGAGTTCCTGGTGCAATTCCACCCCAACCACACCGTCCCCTTCCAGTGGCCAAAGGGAATGGGCACTGGCCCCAATGCCTGTGTGACATCTGTCAGGTGCCAGGATTAATATCTTCCTACAGAAATACCCCTGTGGCTCAACACCCCTTTGAGCAGCTCAGCAGCATCCAGTGCTTCTGTTCACCATGTCCTGGCTACACCCAGCAGGAGGAGAAGCTTTAGGAGGCAAAGACAAACACCCAGACCAGGATTTCTCAAGGAGAAGAGCAAGCAGCAGAATTCAGGCTGAAATTGATGCAAATCTGGTGTCTCAGCACAGCCCTGGGCACCCCTCGCTGTCCCCAGTCATGCAATTCTTTAAAAACAAGCAACTTTTTGCAATTATTTGCTGGCACTCCATGAAAAGCAATGCCCCCTTCAATTCTTTCTTTCCGGGCTTTTTATTGAAACCAGGCAGTCAGAAAAATTCCAGTTCTATTGGAAAAAGGACATGAGGATGGTTTTTGCCTGTGTGGCAATTTTCTTCTTGCGAGTCGCTCCCGGCGACAGCCTATTCTTCTCCAGGACTTGAACAATAAAGGTCTTAAACAAAGGCAGGTCTCACAGCTGGGGAAAGGATGCTTCAGGTCAGGGCTCCTTCCTTAACCCCCGGTGAGGTCAGTGAGAGGGGTTGTGCTGGTCCTGCTTTCCTGGGTGACTCTCCACAGCCTCTGGGAGGTGCTTCCCCAAGCCCAGGGGTGAAGGAATTATGAGGTCTCCTGCAAGACAAGGTTCCCAGTGCTCTCAGACCTGTGGGATTCAGCCTCCACCAAGATCAGTGCCAGCCCTGAGCTGAGGGACTTCCTCCACCACCCTAATCTGACTCCTCTGCTTCAAAGTAATTTTTAAGCCACAATTTTAGACTTCCTGGCCATGTTGGGATTTTTTTTAACAACATTTCCTGAGCCAAATTCCACCAATTAAGGAAAACTCACACACAGAGAAGTGCACAAATACCTACTCTGTGTGCAGCTCTGTACCACCCAGTAACACCTTATTTTTCCCTTTGGACTCCATGCTCCTCTTTAACATAGAAAACCCATTTGTCTCCCTCACTGGATGCTGAGTGGATAAATACATTAACTACTTTGAAGCATGTTGGCCTGTTTTATTCCTAGTCAGGGCACCAACATCTCTGCACCTCAGCCAGACTTTGGAAAATCAGCATAAACCACAGCACCGTGGGGAGGCTGAAGTGACCTAATGCTCCGTTCATACAAACCACGTGGTGGTTGACACTCAGGATGGAAAACAAATGCATGACAGAGCCAGGTAAACCTGGCACAACCAGTGTATTTGTGGAGTTAAACACCCATTTTTCCTGGCAAGGCGAGACACAAATGGCAGACTGTCGTTTCTCCCTGGTTTGATTTCCTCCCTGTCACTCAGTGCCAAAATGCCCTTTTTTGTTGGTGATTCTGTCTCGTCCCTCCCAAAGGTGGTGCCTGGTCCCTCCTCTTGCTTTTCACAGGCACAGATGTTTTCATAAAATAGCAGTGAACAAAGCCCCCAAACCAGCCACCACAAGCAGGCACATCTCATTCTGCTGTGTAACTTGGGAGGGACTTTGTTCTTTCAGGGCTATCATTTCAGTCCCCGGAATCTTCCATGGTGGGAGTTCAGCAAGAGCCAAAGGCATTTCTCCATGCAAAGAGTGTTGCAAGGCATTTCTCTCTGCCCACCTCACTTACAGTGGAGTGCCCACTTTCTCACCATGTTCTTTTTACCCCGTTTTGAACTCACGTGGCACCACACGTCTTCCCAAATGGTGGCTTAGTAATGGATTTGGCTTTTTTGCTTTTGAGTGGTTGGGTTTGTTGAGGTAAAATACACAGTGTTTTCACTTCCCAGTGCATATCCTTTTAGAACCAGTTTCCTAAAATCATCACAGAATGGTTTGGATTGGAAAGGACCTTAAATATCATCTCATTTCAACCTCCTGCCATGAGCAGGGACACCTTCCACTGTCCCAGGTTGCTCCAACCCCCATCCAACCCAACCTTGGACATCTCTAGGGATGGGGCAGCCACAGCTTCTCTGAGCAACCTGTGCCAGGACCTTACCATCCTCACAGGGAAGAATTTCTCCTCAACATCCAATCTAAATCTTTGCTCTTCAAGTTTACAACCATTCCCTCTTGTCCTGTCACTCTACGCCCTTGTCCAAAGTTCCTCTCCAGCTTCTTTAGGCACTGGAAGGGGCTCTAAAGTGTCCCTAGAGCCTTCTTTTCTCCAGGTTGAGCCCCCTCAGCTCTCTCCACAGGCACAGAATTTGTTTCTTTCAAAAAACGAGACTTTGTTTAGGAGCTGAGAGGTCTTTGGCTGCTTCAGTTCTGTCATTTTGTAAGATTTCATGATTCAGAAGTGCCCTGGAGCAGATTCTTGTGGATTCATTTGGCATCAGCTTACTCTGAAATCTGGATGTTGGTGACCTAGAGGGGAGTTTTGGCTAAAGGAATGGCCAACATTAGGCATCATCACTTTAACTGTGGGTGGCTGTGCCATTATTTGTAGATAAAACCCTGGCTGATTTCAACTGGCACTCAAAGCCCTCGTGTCAGGTGACAGTAGTCCAGAATGGTAGAAAAATGAAGGATTTTAAGGCTTAAATGTGAGAAGAATTCTTACCCCAGTCTCCAAGTGGACAAGCATGCAGGCATGTGTTCATGTGATCAGAGCTGAGTGGAAAATCCCCCTGTGATGGGAGCAAAAAAGATTCCTTCATGCTCATACACCAAGAAGTCTGTGCTCTTGTCCTCAAAAAGTGGATCTGGAGCAGGATCCTGCAGTTCAGGATGGAGGGATATGGAGATGCCCTGTCTTTGTCCCTTGCAAAGAGGCAGGTTGGGCTCCTCACCTGCAGCACTATTTGATATATAAATCCATTTTGTGGCAGCAAAACCACCCACAAGCACTGGAATGGCTCCATCCCACCTTGGGACTGTCCCCTCACCTCTTCTACTTGTGTACAACTGGAAGCATCCCATGCCCAGTGAGCTTCTATCACAAAATCCTGTTTATTTTTCTTCCGCTGTGTGTTCCAGTTGGGATGTTTTGGTTTCTTTCCTGATTCACAATATTTAACATATCTGAACCTTTGTGACAGAAAGGAGTTTGCTATTGGCCATTACACCAGAAATCAAGACAGCACCTGCTGGGTTTGGCTCGCATCGGTAACTCGACTGTGTGAAGAATGGAATAGAAACAGAGTCCCTGAACAAAAACCCATCCCTGCCTGCAAGGACAGCTCCCCCAGTGCCTCTTTGATGGGCATGACCCAGAGCAGGTGGCAGCTGAGAGGACAAGCACGGGGCTGCTTTTCTCTGTACAAGACAGGCTGTGAAATGCAGCCCCTGATGCTGGCTGGGGGCTCCCTGGTACTCTCACATTTTTTAATCACCTCCTCGAGTGGAGCCAGCATCCCCTTTGATGTGGTGCTGGTTTCATTAGTGCTTGTTCAAGCTGAATACCTGATTAGCCACGGGGAGCTGAAGGGGTCTTTCTTCTCCTTTTTATTTCTACTTTCATAATACTTCCCACAAAGAGCCCCTGTGCCCTTCCCTTGTTAAAAATCCAAAAGGTGGTGCTAGGCCAGAATGAGTGAGTTTGGGTGTGTTTGGCAGCTCAAATGAATCAAACCTCTCACTCACAGCCCAGCTTTTAGTGAGAGTTATTTCCATGCTGCCCTTCGTGGTGTTTTCAGCCTTTTTGGGGCTCTTCCCTCTCTCTCAAATCCAGGGCAGCTGCAGAATGGCTGAGAAGAAGTATTTCACTTACCCCCCTTCACAGGGGCTCCTCTGCATGAGGGCTGGGAGGGATCTGTGAGCACACGAGGTCTCACTGATTTCTGCCCCTGCAGAGGGATGAGCCTCTTATTCCAGTTACCTGCTGAAATAGACCCATCGACCCACTGGGAAATGCTCCTTCTGAAATGCCACATAGATCCTAAATGTCTTTGTATCCCTCTTTTCCTGCAGTAAGAGACACATCATCCAGTATTATATGTGAGTTCAAGAAGAGGGCTGCAGTTTGGGGGGGAAAAAGATAAGAAAGCCTTGATTACCAGAGAACTGCTGAGAAATAGAGTCATCTGACCACTTGCAAAGACTTCACAGATTTCTGTCTTTGATTTCCTTCATTATTTTGAAGACAGAAGACACAGTAACAAGTACTCAGTGGCTTCCCAGAGATGCTACAAGCTGTTGACTGAATTTCAGGCCAGTTTAGACATCACTCCTGGTCCCCTTCCAGAGCCCATCAATTTGTCATTCCAGATAAGCTCAATTATGGGTGCAAAGGGAAAGAAACTACTTTCTCCTTCTTTGGAATCATAATATAATCATAACAGCAAGCCCTTAAAGAGCTGCTCTGCACAGGAGGTGCCAATATGCTCTGCAAAATCCTGTGTTGCAGCCAAGGCAATGGACACACGGGAAGGCAGAGACTTGCCTGCTGTAAGAGGAGGATATGGGTCCCCCGAGGGGGATGTTGTGGCATAGCTAAGCTCAGCTCTGCATGAAACCTCCAGCCTTTTCCACAATATTTTGTCATTTCACAGTATTTCTGATTGCGAACTTATTTTTTCCTGTTCTCCTACTAGCATGCCAGGACTCCAGAACCCCAAATTCCCATCTGCTGGCTCAAGCCTGGCATTTCATAGCCCATGAGACTCCACACAAAAGCAGAGAGCCTGTGATTGCTGTTCCCCAAAGTGTGTCTTGCTGGACCCAGCTCCTCCCAGCACCCTGACAAGTCTGACAGACAGCACTGCATCACTGCAGGAAATGGTGTGGAACATTGAATAGACTTTGTCTAATCAAATATCACCAGTGTCCTTACCAGCATCTTGCATGTTCAGAGGTTTTTTAGGAGCAGGAAGAACCACCAGCTCAATTCTGAGAGCATACAGCACAGTCTCCTCCCCTAGACCTGTTCTCAACCCATCACCTGGTGCTTCCCCAAAAAGCCCACGAGCAGATAACACATCACCCCTTGATCTTCTTGTGATAAACTCAACAGACAGAGATCCTACATCTGGCTACAAAACATTTTTGGTGATCCTTGGGCTGTCTCCAGCTTCTCCCTCCCACCAACACCAGCCCAGCCCAGCCTTCAACATTTTCTAAACCTGAACATTCGCAGGTCTTGTCTCGCAGCATTTCAGCCACCAAAGGCCAAAATTCCCCGCCAGCTGCCCCCCAGCTTGCCCTGGCAGAGTGGGAACAGTGTAGCTTTGGACTTTAAGGTAGATTTTTTCTGTCCCAATCAGTTTATTAAGTCATTTATCTCACAGTGAGTGACATTCTCCCTTTTTAGCAGGATGGAATTTTAGTCGAAATTGCCCTCTCACATCACTGCGAAATCAAGGTGGTCAGTCAGCTGGTAAAATCCTCTTCTAGAAAGCCCAACTTTCATTCTTTTATGCTGCTTCAGTCCTGGGAAATTATCCCTTTGGAGCTGCCCAATAGATTCATTACTGTGCTGGTCCATGTCTATCCTCTCCCGCCTCCATTGAATCAGAGTCCCAGCCATGTGTTCCTCAGACACCATCAGCTTCCAACACACAGACCAGTCTGTCAGAATGGAATCTGAAATGCTGTTATCTCGTGTTGGGTGTAATATCTCCTGGGCTCGGAAATGATCACACATCATTTGGGAAACTTCAAAGAGATTTATTTCAGGTTATATGAGACTTCTAGCATACATCTTTATGATTGAAATCTCCCATTACCTGGTATTTCTTTCCATTTATTACAGATAAAAGCTCTAGGAGCAGCTCACCTCTTAATGTGAACCCATGGTGTGTAATCCCCTTTACAGGCTGCACACACTCACCTCTCACTACACCCCCCCCCCCCCAACTTTGACAGTCAGAGCTTTAATATTTCTTTATTTAACAACTAAATGGGTCACGGTCTCTTCTCCCTCTGCCTTTTCTCTTGGGCACACACTGCTGTTCACACACAGGTTGTAGTCAGCACTTTTAGTGCTCCAGTCATACAAATCAGCCTCCTCTCACTCCATTTTGGCAATTATATCAAATTTCTTTGAATTACCAAACATTTTCAAATCCTGCCATGGTCAGAAACATGAAGAATGGAGGAGGAAAGTGTTCCTACAGCCACTGGCAATTAAACAACTTGCTTGGGCATGTGATCTGCCTCTGTGGACAAAACAAATCTGCTAGTGGCATTTTGGAAGGTGCTTTTAGGCAAACCACTGCCCCTGCCCAGGTATTCCAGGCAGCATGATGGAGGAGTGCTATTAAACATTGTCAGTCAGACTTCGGGGGAGCAATAAATAACATTCACAGAAGAAATGGGATAAAAGTGAAGAGCTGCAGGGGACTCCACAGCATCTGCAGAAGATATTCAGAGCCAACCTTGCAGCTCCTGCTCAGAGGAAAGCCCTCTGCCTTTGTTGGGCCTCAGCAGGAAAGGATGTTTATAGGTTGTGTCTTTTAAAGTACACCACGACTGAGTCAGAGCATGTGTTTATATTTGGTTGTTGGGTGCTTTAAATATCAGCACCAAGTCAGAAGAATAAATTACTACAGTGGGAAGATAAGGTAAAGTCACTTTCTACTGGTGCAACAAATTTTAGTGCTGCAAATCTGATGGATAACAGGGTGAGTCTGTGCCTGGTGACACACCTGGGGTTTGCTCCCAAGGCTGAGCACTGGCAGGTCCATGGGATTTAGAGATGGAAAGACACACATGGTGGTACAACATGCCACCAGTAAGGATGGCAGCTTTCTGGTCCAGGCAGATGTAAAAAGGCCAGGGAGATGTAGCAGTAATTGTTCCAGGATCAGGAGGCTTCCTCAAAGTCTCTGAAAACCATGGCAAGAAGAGAATGGGACCAGTTCAAACCAGCACTGCACTGTGTGCTGGGATTCCTCCCCCTGGCGGGGAGTGGTTCCCCCTTGGCAGAAAAAAAGACATCTTAAATACCCTTGACTAGTCCAGGAAGAGTTGAAATCTCTCTGCAATTCATAGAATTATAAAACAGTTTGGGTTGGAAGGGAGTTTTAAAGTTCATCCAGTCCCAACCCCCTGCAATGGGCAGGGACATCAACCAGATCAGGTTGGTCAGAGCCCTGTCCAACCTGGCCTGGATTGTTTCCAGGGATGGGGCATCTACCACCTCTGGGGGAAACATGTTCCAGTGTTTCACCTCCTTCTGAGTAAAGAATTTATTCCTAATTTTTAATATCTAACTAATACCTCCATTTGTTTCCAATCAGCTTCTAAGAGCCTGGGCCCAGCTCAAAAGAAATTGGTCTCAACTTAGTAGAGATGCTTGGATGTGTGTGAAACCCAAATGAATGGGCAGCAGAAACAGGTAGGAGGGTTGGAGGTGAGATCTTTCAACAGGATGTCCCTCCCAGTGTCTTCATGGGAAGGGCCTCGTGTGCTGGTCAGAATTATTTCCTTCTGTGGTGTTTGTTTTATTCTGTATTTCACACATCGCTGCCAGGAGTGATGTTAAAATGCCAGGAGGAGGAGAGGCTCTGATGGAACATTTTGGAGTCAGTGGAGTCAGGCAGTGGAGAAGCCACAGGCACTTCTGTTCATACACAAGTTCCAGCCCTAAAGGGCAGGCTCAGGAAGCTGCATTTTAGCTCATCACCTGCATTAGCCCCATAATGATCCCTCATGGCTTTAGGCAGGTGCACTTTTCCCAAGGCTTCTAATTGCCCTGAGAGAGCCGCAGCCCAAAAACCTAAGGGAGTCCCAATCCCTCTGCGAGGCACTAACACTCAGTGCTAATTTCACACAGAAGACCTTTTTTTATTTGTTTTTAACATGAATGCTGTGCTTGGCATCCTATAAGACATGCTATATTCCTGTGGGGATAAATGGAGGTTTGTTGCAGCTTTGACTGGTCTCTTGTCAGACACACAACATCTAATTCACTGCAGCGTTTCTACTTGTCCCACTCTGGTTGGATGTCCATGCTCCCACCATCACACTGCTCCTTCTAGCTGGGAGGGTTCATCTCTTCTTTGATTCCTTTGTGTCCTGTGAGGGAAAGGAAAAAGGGGCAGTACTGGAGATCGGTGTGTGGCTCAGCCCCAAGGCTGAGGCAACATATCTCAAGGGACCTTTCCACTTATACAGAAGGAAATAGCAGTGTCTGCCCACAGGGAGCATCCCTCTCTCTCCCTGGGTGCTCCTCCATCCCAACCTGCAGATCACCTGTAGGTGTGTGTACATCTGAGTTTGGTCTGTGATTTGCTCTTTTAATCAGGGGACAGAAGCAGGTCCAGGAAGGATGTGGTTCATCTCAGCTGAAATTTGGGTATCTGAACCTGCATGGGTGAACTGCCCCTGGGATGAGTCTTTGCCATCACCAGTGGGAAGGGCATTCCAGTTGCTCGACGGGGCTGTTCTCATTGTAGAGCCTCACTTGTAGCTTCAGTCTGAGGAAGGATGTAGAGACCCCCTGGCCTCCAATCATCCTTACTGAGCTGGGAAAGAAAGAATCTCAGACATAGCATGTAAAACACTTCCCTTCCCACAGCCCTGGCCCCCCTGGCTGGTGAGAAGATGACACTGACACTCACACAGCATCCAGCATGAGGCACCCCCAGCCCCGTGTCATCCTTGGACGCCGCTCTATCAGAAATACCAAACAGCTGAATGTGGTGGTGGGCTTTGGGCATGGTTCCAGCTCACAGCCAAAGCACAGGCACGGTTATTTCTCGATGAATAACAGCATTTACAGAAGGCCTTTCCCCCCCGAGGTGCTTCACAAGCCATAAACACACATCACCACATCACAGAGTGGGCGAAACAGCCAACTTCAAAGTTTCAGCTGGGAAAATCCCACGGACAGCCCAGCAGGGAGCGACTCACCTGCCAGACATCAAGGGGCAAGGCAGTCCTACACACCGGGAGGGGCTGCTGCTGCACCTGAGCCTTGTCCACAATGCAAAGCAGGTCACAGCATCATCCTTCTCCTCCCTGGAAATTATCTGTATGCTCTTGAAATGTCTGTGTTTAAACAACATTACTCCCTGACTGCCAAAGTTGAAACCATCTGTGTTTTATTGTGTTTCAACATGTTTGTAAGGTCCATGTGATTGTTCACCTTTATTTCCTCTCCAAACAAGGGTTCCTCTCCATTCCCTTCACACGTGCTCGTGCCAGCCACAAACCACTGCTGGTTGTTGCAACACTACACCAGTGAAAGACCCAGAGGAGAAACTAAAAAGGTGCATAAAAGATGTATAAAAATGGCAGCTGAAGGGACCTTAAAGGAGATGACTCAGGAGTTTTACCTGCGAAAACTCAGCTGGCAGGATTTGCTTTTACACCTGATACCTCAGAGAGTGAAAGAGCCTGAAGCTGAGTGTGGAGGTGAGGAGTGTGCCCCAAAAGTGGGTCTGGAAGGGCTTGGAGCCACCTGCTCCAAGGGTCCAGCACCTTCCCTCTGGCAGCAAATACAGGATGGAAAAAGGCCCGTGCCATGCACAGGCTGCATGTGGGCACTTCCCAGCACCACTGACCACGTGGGTGTTTTTCCACCCACCCTCAGGTGCCCAGATGGGGATCAGCAAATGGAACCTCGTGCTCCAATTGACACTTTTACAGAGGAATCACAGAGTGTGTAAAAAGCCAATGGCCCAGATATAAACTTCAGCACCCGACTGACATCCTTTAGTTGGCATTCATCAGTTTATACTGGGACTTTCTGCTTTCCAGACAGTGCCCTGTGGGTCCCAGTGAAGGGGTTTCAGTGCTGGTGGTGAGCATGGAGGCTTTAGAGCCAGGGCTTTTCTCCTGGCTTAGGTAGCACAGTGCAGGTTCATCCATTCTCGGCTGGAACAGATGGAATCAGCAGATAAACAAGGCAGTAAAAGGACACAATTACAGTCAGGAGTGAGCAGGGAATAGTAAATTTAATTTTGGATGTGATTGTCCAAAGGAAAGTGCAGATAGTGCAAAAAAAAGAAAAGCTTCTCCACTGTGTAATTTATGGCACTAAAAAATAAGCCCAACAATGAAATACAGGAAACCCCAAATTAGAGACATCTAGAAACCACCTGAACACTTTCTTCCTCGCTCTACTTTCCCCAGTGTTCTGACTGCTCAGTTAGTTCTGCAAGGCCAGGTTTGGTTTCAGAGTGATTAATGATTAGCAGCAGCCACGTTTTTTTTTTTCAATCCCTTCTGAAGATCAGGGGAGGGAAAAAGAAATGCAGCTCAGACAGAATTTCTGCCTCATGTTCCATGCTCTCAGCAGGGCCGGACTCTTGGAACACCAGTGGGAGCTACAGGAGCAGAGAGAGCATCACCAGGAGAGGGTTTGCTCCATCTCACAAGTGACCACCCACTCATCTGATCAGAGCTGATTCTCCTTTCCTTCTCTGTTATTTCCATGAGTGGACTCCTCCCCAGACAGTTTGCTGCGTGATAAGAACTCAGATCATCCATTACCCACCTCTCCTGATGCTGGAAGGAGATTTGCATGTGGTCAGGCACACGGTGCTGCAATCACAGCCTCCCCTAACTGCATCTTGTCATGAATTAAAGCCTGGCTGCAGGGGTGTTGCCTCCCTCTTTCATCCCTGTAATGGTTCCTGTTCTGGCAGCTGCTGCCTTTGAAAATCCCCTGCTCTGGCAATCAAAGTGAACCTGGAAGTGTTGTGGGGCTGCACCACAAACGAGCCCATTTTAGGCAGCAGACACAGTTTCCAGAGGAACAGCATTGCCCTTGCTGAGTTACCCTCCCTCTGCCAGAGCTTCCTGTTTTTTTCATTGTCCTTGAAGCTTTGCATTTAGTTGTAAGCATTAAATCAGAATTTAATTCCACTAAGGAACATGGAAATTATAAATAATCTAATCCTAATAAATGTATAGAAAAAATGAAGTATGTAATACTGAAAAGGTAACACCAGAGTCTGTCCTTTTAAAAAGGCAGTGCAGAAGACATAATTATACATTCTTGTGCCAAGGTGTTGAGACCACATCATGCCTAGACATTATCTCATTAACATCCTGTTCATTCTCAAATCTAAATCCAATAACAATTGTTTCATTTTGTCTGTATATACAATTTGTGGGTTGTCTACCTTTTGGTGAAATCAACACACCCAAGGCTGCTGCAAATACACGAATTTCATTCCCACAGCATGTCCCTTCTCTGAGTTCAAAAGGTGTGTTTGAAAAGGACAATTTCTTTAAATTACCCTCTTTTGCATCCAGGGAAATTACTGACTTTGTACCACCCATTCCACTTGTAGGTCACTAAAGTATGTACCATGTCCTAAACCCTATTTCATCCATCCCTAACAGGGCAAATACATTAGGAGCATAACATGTGGGATGCTGCTATAGTTGGAGAAAGGAAAGACAGTCTGATTAACCTCATTCCCTGATAAAAATCACACCAAACACTCTGAGAGAAGAGGATAAACATCCTGCCTCAAAGTTTCATTTTACCCACGTTGCCCTCCAAGTGCTTGAGAACAGAAGGCTGAGGTTACCTCCAGCACACCAGAAATTTTTTCAACACCTTCAGCTGACAAATCCTTTATGGAATTACAAACAAGAGATTCTCTGGTTACAAAGGGGTGGCAAAAAACAGACTCTCCTCCAGACCATCACTCAGTGGATTATATAACCCCCTTCCAAAGAGAGAGCCTGGAGCCAGCACCGTCTGCAGCAGCTTTTCACCTTGCCACAAGCAAGGCTGTGGGGGCAAAATAGTTTATATCATGCCATGCTGGTGTGCCCACCTTGCTGCTGATACCCAAACATGGCAGTTTGACACTGTATGTCCCATTTTTAGTGCAGCTCGGGGGAATTTTGCATTAGATTTCAAGTCTGGTTGATGAGGGAAGTGATGCTGGGCTTCTGTAGGAAATGTGTCTTGTAACAGTACAGCACATTGATGAAGTAACTGAAAGAATAGAAAACCACTATGAAACACATTAAGTGCATTAAAAATTGGCTAACTTCAGGTCTTAAATATAATTATAACCAGAGAAATTTTCTTTGAGTGGGTGTGTGTTTGAACAGATCCCGTAGGGACTGGTTCTTGGCTCTACGCTATTGTATTTTATCAACAACTTAGGAAAAAGCCCTTTAAATCATTATCAACAAATTCTCCAGATGAAAAAGGCTGGGAAAATGGTCAAAAGAAGGAATCCAGGTCGCTGATGCAAACGGGTGATTGGCAATCTGAAGGTGAGCGAGTACAACCAAGTCACAAGATCGGAGAAGGAAGGTATTTGCCTGGCAGGGGCTGTGTTGGTTCTACACTGGAAAGCCATGACCAAAAAAGGGTCGCAACTTGAAGTGAGTAATCAGCTGTCCATGGACTGACCTAATCTTTGTATGTATAAGCAGAGGAAATCCAGGGAGAAGAGGATGATAATGTTGTCTGGGTATTCCCCGTCTCCCGAAACTGCTGCCAACCCATTGTGCCCTGATCTCGCATCCACAAAGCAAGGGGGAGGTTGAAAAGCTGGAGGCAATTCAAGGAAGAGGCACAAGAATGTACACAAGTCTGAGAAAGATGACTTGCAGGGAGAGATTTAAGGGGCTTAGTCCATCTAGCTCGTCAAAAGAAAGCTAAGGGGTGGCTGGACACTGATCCAAGAACCTCCAGGGAGAAATCCAATACCCAAAGTTGTCTTCAGCCTCGCCAGCAGGAATGTCCCATGCCACCAGCCTCGGTCCAAGTTCCCACACCAGGTACATGCTTTGGTCATGTCCTGCCACCTTAGTGGGGAACACACTGGCCTTTCTTCCAAGGAGAGATCCAGGTGCCTGGCCCAATGATGGGCATGCCCTGACAGCAGAGCCAGGACTGGCAGCCTGTTGTGCACCAGATTTTGAGTGTGAATGTGGCCAAAGAATTCGGGGATGGGATTCTCCAGCTCTGTTTTTGTTCTGTGGTTTCTGTCTCTGCTCTGATCCCGGTGCCAAGGAAATGTTGCATTGTTCGAGGGATGTGAATGTGGTGGCACAGCCTGTCTCAGGACAAGCACTTCCAAAGGGAAGCTAAACCAAGATGCAGAGATTGCAGGCTCAGGGAGGGAACTGCTGTATCTTTTCCCCCAAAATGAAGGAAGGATTATGCACTGACCAGCTTGGGCAAGAGGAAAAGGGAAAGGCTGGAGAGCAGCAACCCTTTGGAATGCTGTACATGAGAAAGACATTAAAACTAAGTAATTTACTGGGCCCATATCTCAGCAGCATTTATTTCCCTTATTCTACCTGCCCCTTTTGGAGACCTCTTATCCCATCACTTCAAAGGCCAGTAGCCAAACACGACAATTACACAAAGGTCAGACAGGGGTGGTTCACAGCAGGATGATCCATCTGGCTGCAGATCCTGCCTGAGTGCAGTCCCTCCCTTTGTGTGGGGGTTTTCTTCCCAACTCTACTGGGAGATGGCTGGAAGCACAATGAGGGAGAAAAACAGAAACGGTGAATACATAACAGGAACAATTTGTTCTTGGATTTAGAGCCGTCTATGGACAATATGTAAGACAGTGCTTTGAGTGAAGTATTTGATTAATGATCCCTACAAGAAGCATGGAGTAATTAACGCCTGGAAGTGATACACAGGGATATGGAGAAGTTGGGAATGGGTGTGACAGAGGGGGATCACAGCAGTGGCTGAGAAAAGCTCACACTGTTGGAGGTACCTTTTCATGGGGGAGCAAACTGTGAGGAAAGTACATGCTGAAGGACAAGCTCGATGCTTCAGCACACTTTAAAAGTGTCCTTAACACATCATACGAATGTGCTAATAACAGTGTTCCTGTATTTTACAAGCTGCACATTTTTAATTGCAGCAAATAACTGACTTGCACGAGCTTTACACAGCATTGGTCAAACTCAGGCCATTGCACTTCGGAACAATTGCGTGAATTGCTTCAATAGTCAAACCCTGGTGAATAAACAAGTATTGTTCTGTGTCAGGTTCTCAACAAACTGTTGCTTCTTCTGGTTGAACCTTGTGTTCATTGTCAAGATGACTTTCTTACAGCACTTCCAAAACTGATGTGCAAGTGCAAGTGCAACGTCTAATTTGAGGTCTTTCTCACTAATTGCCCACACAGCCGAACTCTACACAAGAGCTACGTTCCAAAAAGGCAGAATCTGAGCTGTTTGTTTATTTTCCCTTCAGTGGGAATGAAGCTTTCCACGAAGGAGTGAGTGCAGCTGAAATGAATTCAGCATCACAATGGTAAAACAAGAGGTGCATTCATGTAGCAGCACGCTCAGCGTTGGAGCCCCTCCATGCTGGGGTTGCTATGGAGCCTGTGGGTGGGGGGATGACAGGAGATTCTCAGCATAAATGCCAAACCACGCTCTAATATACCTCATCTGACCCACTGTTAATTCAGGGGCTGCTCTTTTATCATTAAAAAATACGTATATATATATATACGTATATATATATATATCAGCTCAACTTTCACTTCCAAAAGGGATGTGAAATTCAAACCAGCAGCGGCAGTAAGAGTGTAAATCACACGGCACAAACTTAAAAGGTTTGGGGCTTTTTGTGGTGCTGGGGCTTTCTGAACCTATAGAAGGATTATAAGGAAATGGGAATAAGCTGATAAAACGTGGGGCTGTGCATTTGCCCATGGACTTTCATCTTGCCATAAAAAGTAAGGATTGTCAGAAATGCGTATTGACTGAAATAGGAGGTTTTAATTCCCTGTGAGTTTTTTCTAGGTGGACAGGAAACCTGTAGCAGAGCTGGGTATTTCTTTGGTCCTGTTCTCTTCATTTACACAAACTTTGGGGGTTTCTTTTCCTTTATCTGGAGAAGAATCAATAAAAAATGTCTTTCATGGTCCTTTTCCTTGGGACTGTACTTACCATCTTTGCGCCAGAGGCTGGGACTTCTTTACTCAGCTCCATGGAAGCCATTCTCCATCCACATGTCCTGCACACACCTTTGTTTAGGTTTTGTGCAGTTGCTGCAATTATTTCAATTATCTGTGTCTTTAATGAAGACCACTGGCTGCTTACAGTTCTAGTAACTCTAACAGGGCTCTAAGACAGTCTTGTGAAATAGAACATGATAATATAGGAAGCAGAAGGCATGGATTTGTGTTTTCTGCTCCAGGTGAGCCCCCCATGAGCATCCTGTCCGGCCCATGCCAGTGACTGGTGGCTTTGTGCCCATGGGGAGGTGACACCCTTCCTGCAGGCACACATTTCTGGGATTGCTCTGGAGCCTGGGATCAATGGGAGTTTAGAGTCTGTGGCACTGAGCTCTTCCCAGGAGAGCAGCCTGTGCCTTAAACCTGGGCTTATCCAAGGCTGTCATAGGGGGAAAGGCAGAGAGTAGGACACTGCTGCCTGCTCTGGGGAGTAAAATACCACCAGCAACAGGCTCAGCAGAGGATGTGAAACTGGCCTGTAGGTGCCAACATTGTCCTCTTGTCTTCCCCTGCATTGTTTGCTGCCTGGCAGATCCTCACCAAGGTCACAGCTGGAGATATGCCCGTTTCCATCAGCCCCAAGCCCTGGAGCAGGGAATACTGGGACTATTCACGGAGAGCACATGAGGCAGCCAGGGTTTCTCCTGTTCTGTACAAGCGTTTCAGCTCATCTGGCATTTTTCATTCAGGAGCATTAACCTACAGTCTAATATAATTATGTACTATATGCTCTTAAATTTTTAATTAGTTACATGCACTTGAGAGCAAATGGTCCCTTTTTCCCCTGATGCACACAGAAAACTCCTCTCAGCTTTAATGGGGTTTACATGGGTTTATCAAGTGATAATAAAGCCTAAATGTTGGCTTCTGCTAACATTTACTGGGTAATTCCCTGCTCTCTCAGCACATGGGGAGTGTAACTGTGCACTGTTAAGTGCAAAATAATGAGGAGAAAAAACATTTCAGGTTAATGCTCAGCTTTACCCATGTTACATACATGCTTCTTTTGGAAGTGTTATGATAAATCCCACAGAAGGGAAGCAAATCAAAGGGAAACTGATTTCAAAGTCACAGGTGGGTGTTTTCTCCCCTGCAAAGGGCACATCTGTACCCGGAAACATCTGGGTGAGATGTTTCTGTAGGAGGCTGTGTGTCAGAGGCTGCAGCATGGAGAGGGAGGGTCTGTACAGCACCTCTCTGCTGCTCCAAGGGGAACACGTGAAGGAGATAACACAGCTGGGCTCATTTCATCTGCCCTCATGCCCTTCCAGTCTCCTGTCAGGCAGGCGTGAAGCAACAAGTCCTTTGGTGCTACCCTGGCATTCCTTGGGGCTGGAAACAGGGTTTAGTCCCAAAAGGTGGGGCTTTCCTCTCCCAAATTCAGCTGTCTGCAGCCCAGGTGCCTCCCATGGCCTCCTTGTCCCTGCAACACCTGCCTCTTTCCCCCAGTGCTAAGAAATAAAACTCCTGCACCTGAAGTTCAGTGACAGCAATTCCACCTGAGCTGGGTATGAATGTCCACAACATCTCCATGATTTCTACACAAAGCTGTGCTCTTTGTCTTCCCCTGAAAGTGCCATGGTCTTTAATGGTGAGAAGAAACCACTATGAGCAGGTGTGCACAAGGTGTGTCTCACCCCTGCTCTGTCCAGGCAGCTTTGGGGCAGAAAGGACTATATTATAAACTAGATTGTTGAGCCACAGCCATTGCTACAGTTGTTCAGCACAAACCAGTTTAAAATCTCATCATAGCACCAGTATTTTTTAATGCCTTGAGGGCTGAATTTTGCACTCAGAACTTAGTTTCAGTGAAGGTTTCCTGTGCAACACACACAAACACACCCTCTGGGTGTATTTTCTATGCAGGTTCAGTGCAGAGTCTCACTATTGCTCTCCCAGCCATTCTGATGTGCCACACCAGAGGTGACTTAGAGAATCACAGGATGGGTTGGATCATCTCATTCCAGCCCCTTGCCATGGGCAGGGACACCTTCCACTACACGAGGACCTGTGAAGAGGAATGGAAACACCAGCAATTTTCGTCACCATTAACACAATTTCTCGCCACATGGTTAACCACCTCCCAGAGAAAACCAGACTGGCGTTCACAGCGACACCATGCAGACCTGTTTATTGGAAAAATCGAAAAGGAAAACCTCTGTAGAAGGGTGAGTGCTCCAGGCTGAGCTGCTGTTGGACAGATGATGAAACCCAACCTCCCCAAGCACCCCACAGCCAGGAGGGACAAGCATTTATTGTGCCACCATAATGCAGCTCCAAGGAATTTGCTGCCTTTTATCCAGCAACTGAAATAAAATAGGAGAGGGTTGCTTTTGTTTTAAACTTTCATACTGGAAAACTTGCCTGTTCTAAGGGGAATGTGGTGCAGGCTCAGCTGCAGGGAGATACAGCCAGAGGCATCCCACACACATACCAGCACATACACAGGGAGCCATACACAGTATGCAAACACCCTGAAACCCCAAACAAATATCTTAAAAATCAGTTGTGCTCCAGAGGGAACAAGGGGCCTGCCCACACACAGAATGAAGTTAATTAGTGTTCAAATATTTCCTTGCAAGCTTTGGCACTATTGCTGCTTCAGTGAGTGTAAAACTAGCAAGAACAAGTGACTAGTGGGAGAAGAATGGCTCTGGTTTTCAATATGCTCTGATAAATGATAAAAATCATGCAGGTAAACTGTGCATGTTCTTTATTACAGCTTTACTGTGGCATGATTGGGAACTGAGGGACATACTCCTTTTTAAAAGCATATTCATTTTGATCCAGCAGTGACCTTTTAATATCTTCAGGTCCCTGCAGGGGAGATGAAGCTACTTGTGGTCTTGTGTAAGAAAGAATGAGGGAAAAAAGGCACTTCAAGAGGACATAAAATCAAGGATCAGCCACAGGGAAGGAAGCTTTCACCGTCTGAAGCACTTGATGATCTATTCCTTTTGATACATCCCCTGTATGACCCCACGGTGGGATGGGGTTTGTTGGCTCTGCCAAGAGGACTCACCAGAGTTAGGGAAGACCAGGGTGTCTCTGCTCCAGTTGGCTGTGGGCAGTGAGATACTGCTCACCATTCCTGCAGTCATTTGTATATTTACCCCCTGAGATGGAGCCCAGGATTTGTTTTGTTACCTCCTCTGAGTGCCACCAGCAGACAGCAAATGTAGTGCAGGGGGAATCAAAGATATCCAAGGCACCTTGCTGAGGTTTCTACTCTCCCTTGACTGCTACTGTACAACTCCAACATGAATAGATGGGTGGTGGAAAAGTGTGTGGAGTTATACTATAATCTCCACACCTCAAAGCTTTTGGATTTTCCTTCTTTGAGCATAGAATAGGATATTTCACTTAGAGGAGAAGTACAGTGAGCACTTAGTCCTACTGCCTGACCACTTCAGGGTTGTCCAAATGTTAAAGCATATCTTAAGGACACTGCCCAAAGTTCTTTAACTCACAAGTTTTTAATTTACTCATAGTTTGCCAAGTCTGCAGGTTGCTTCTGAAGGCACAGCAGTATTGAAGCTGTACATTCCTCTTTTCAGGCCTCTAGGGACTGAGTTATAATTTAGGTGCTTCTGCTTCCAGAAACATGACTAGCAAGCCAAAAGGGAGAGATCCTTGAACACTGCATTGAAAAGAGGTGTGAGCAGTGAAGGGCTCGCAGGCTGAAGCACTCTGTGATCAGAATGCTCACTCCCCAAGCTCAGAGCCTGGCAAATAGCTTTGCACAGCACCAAGGCCCTCTGGAAACCTGCATTAAGGGTGGAGGGGGAAAACATCACCACCTTAGTGCTGGGCAATTGCTGCCTGCATTACAGCAGTGACAGCCCAAGCTTCACAGTTCACTTCCCTCGAGGGCTGGTAAAGGGTTGGATTTTAAGGGAGATTCTTTGTCTGGGGAAGTTCCCCTGTACCCACAAGAACCAGATCCATGCTTCAAGCACAGCAGCAGTGGGGCAGGATCATCAGGATGGATGAACTCACCTCTCCAAGTTCTCCTCCAGCTTTTCCTGACCTTGAGCAGGACGTTTTACCCATCGAGGTGCCTCCTGGTGTGCCCCCAGATGGGAATCCTTCCTGCCTCTCAGTGACCACTATCAATTAGGTAAACCTGCACCTATAATGTGCTTTGAGCCCTTCAGATGAAACATCACAGTAGGGCAGGTGTTACTGAAACATGCAGGTACAGCAATGGATGAAAAGAGTCTCTCTGGAAAGGATGCTCACAGACTCGACTGCTGCTGTGCAGGATTTGTCCTCAGCACACTCTGGATACAAAGGTTGAATGTGGTTTTTTATTTTGGTCATGCAGAGGTGGATCAGCAATGAGAATATGGCCCAGAACATGAGAATATGGCCAATTCTGTCCTGGGCTGCCCCCAAAGCAGCATGGGCAGCAGGTCCAGGGAGGTGACTCTGCCCCTCTGCCCTGCTCAGGTGAGACCCCACCTGCAGAGCTGCCCCCAGCCCTGGGGTCCCAGCACAGGAAGGACATGGAGCTGCTGGAGCGAGTCCAGAGGAGACACCAAGGTGATCAGAGGGCTGGAGCAGCTCTGCTGGGAGGAAAGGCTGAGAGATTGGGATTGTTCAGCCTGAAGAAGAGAAGGTTCTGGGGTGACCTAATTGTGGCCCTCCAGCACCTGAAGGGAGCTGCAAGAAAGATGGAGACAGAGTATTTACAAGGGCCTGGAGTGACAGGACAAGGGAGAATGGCTTCAATCTGACAGGGAGTAGGTTTAGATAGGATATCAGGAAGAAATTCCTTGCTGTGAGGGCAGTGAGGTCCTGGCACAGGGTGCCAGAGGAGCTGTGCCTGCCCTATCCCTGGAAGTGTTCAAGGCTGGGTTGGATGGGGCTTGGAGCAACCTGGGATAGTGGAAGGTGTCTCTGCCCATGGCAGGGAGCTGGAAAGAGATGATCTTTCAGGTCCCTTCCAATCCAAACGATTCTATGATGCTATGAATATTCCTTTATTTTATTAGAAAACAGTCTTTCCATTTAACTGTGACTGAGACAAAAAGTAAATAAATGAAAGTAAATCTCAAGAGTTTTTTCCTCCCTTCTGGTTTCCAGAACTGATTTGCATTTTCGTGGGCATTTATCTTACAACTTTTAATTATATTTAAGAGCTGTGTAATGGTTGAGAACCCAAACATGTTTTTAAGGCAAACAAGCTCCACAGTCCAGTTCCCAACCCAGCCCTTCAGGCATCTTTACTGATACTATTGTAGAGCACAGGGCTGGAGTGAAGAGCCAGGAATGAGAACACTTTAACTGAGGATTGCTTTGGAGGACTCAGCTTCTTAAAACTCCATTCCAAAGGACTGGTTTCTGTTAGGAAACTGCAGCCATGAGAATACCATGGATGAGAAATGTATCTGCCACAGAATGATCCCTATGCAAGGAGGGCAGGAACAGGAGTAAAGAAGGGAGGGGAAAGAAAAGAACTGTTTAAGCTACAGTACAACCTGGGGAAAAAGCAAACACAATATCACAGACTGTTTTGTGATTGAATTGGACAGTTCAGGATCAGGCTCATGGCCTGGGGTGGTTGGTGACAGCAGGACACCCCACCAATGACTTAGGGGCTTCCTTTCAATCCCAACCTTCAGGGTGGCCCAGGTCTACACATTGCCAAACTTTTATCAGGACACATCCCCAGGCCTGAGTATTTCCTTGTGTAAAAATAATTATGAATGTTCAATAGGAGCATTTATTTTAAAATAAGTAATAAATATGAATAAAAGTAGAAGATAGAAGGCTGGCTCCTCAGTTGGGATGAACAGGGGCAGCTCTGCTCCCTTCTGTGGCCACACTATGGCAAAGAAGGATTCAGTTCTGAAAAAATTAAGCACCAAAAATGGACTTGATTTTCTTTTTCTCCAGGAGTACCATTAGCTCCTTCCTTAGTCCCTTCTTCCACAGTTCTGCTGAAGAAGAGAGGGAAAAGGATGAGTCATTGCAAAGCTGCAAATATTTGGCCAGTCTAACAGAGTAAAAGCCATTCTCCTATAGAATCTCTTCCTCTGTGGGCTCACTGCAGTTTATTTTAGCTCATGAATGAATGTATCAAGCTGTCTCTTGGAATTCAAGACAAATACTTTAATTCAGAGTGAAAAGGCAAAATAATGAAGGATTGTTGCTCTATGTCCTTAAAAATAAACATCATCAGGCCTGTATTTAAGGCTGTCAGATACTCCACAGGTGACTTTCCGGTAATTCTAATACCTCACCCTACAGCTGCAGCATAAGAAAGACAACAGAAGCCTCAATCCCTCATTTATTGTGGTCAATAGTCACACATTTGTGTGATTTTTCTAAGGGGACATTGTTCAGCACAGTAGCTTAAAAATAACACTCCTATTGCTATTGAATTTGTCCTTTTTAATTTTTGTTTCCTGTGGACTATTTCAGGGCAGAGATTAACTGGAAGTGGTGCAGAGACTGGATCTATCCACAGGAAAACCAGTGCTGAGAACTTTCTCTTCATTTCCACTGGGTGTAAATAAAACCCCTGCAACTCTTCACCAGCCCTAGAGAAAGGGTGTTGTCTGCACTGCAGGGAAATCACAGATAAACTGGAAATTCCAGAAGCTCTTTTGCAAAACTTCATGGATGTGAAATTCACCTTTCTATCTCTCCACAATAACACTGCTTTCAAATAGCTCGGTGGTTAAATCCCTCAGGTACCACATGAGAGAAAGCAGTGTAAGAGAGCAACTCTGTGCACAAAATATTGGAGGTTAGATTCAATTTTTTGGGTAATAGAATATATTTAGAAAATGTAAAATAATTCTTTTGAAACTTTCCAACCCACAAAGAGAAAGGCAATGGTACCACTGAACATGTGCATTTGAGATTGAAATAGCACCAAGTGTAAAATTAAGAACTAAGTTTAGTAAAAAATGAACTTTTGTAAGAGAAGAGATGCCATGAATGTCTTTAAACCAGCAGAGAGCAGGTTTAGGTTAGATATTAGGAAGAAATTCCTTACTATGAGGGCATGAGGTGCTAGGACAGGTTGCCCAGAGAAGCTGTGGATTTCCCATCCCTGGAGGTGTCCAAGGTCAGGTTGGATGGGGCTCTGAGCATCCTGGTCTGGTGGAAGGTGTCCCTGCCCATGGCAGAGGGGTGGAATGAGATGGTCTTTAAGGCCCCTTCCAACCCAAACCATGCCATGATTCTGTGAATGTGAACCTCTACAGACAACAATTTACATTTTAAGCGTGAAATCTGTCAAATGTCTTAACAGTGATTTTTATTACATATTTTGTAACATATTTATTGCTTCTTTTTATTACACTTTGGTCACATTAATCTGTTTTAAATTACAGTGAAAGGCAACACTGGGATAAACTAACAGCAGCTTGAGAAATCTCCACACTTGCTGCACCTGCTTGGTAAATAAACACAGCAGCTCAGCCTGTAACTAGCTCAACATAAACAGACTTTACAAACAGTCTGACACCAGAGCTGATCTGGCAACATCAAAACAAAACAGCAAGGAAATTTTGCCTCTCTGTTACGCACAACTCCAGATCCTCATTGAAACTGTAGGAGGGTTTTTATTAGGATACAGATAAGAGGGTTGGAAAAACAACTGTATGAAGAGAGAGAGAGAAAACTTGGCTTGTACACTTTGTTTGAAATGTTCAGCAGCTTCAGGCTCTCTTGTGAACCTCTCCCAAGTGTAACTCCTTCTGAACCTCTCCCAGTCGTAACTCCTGATATCCTCCCACAGGATCACATTACTACACTGATTTTTGGGATTGGAACCAGAGGCACCAAAACACTAAAGGACATCAAACCCCACATGAAGTTCAGAGCAGAAGAAAAGCCCCAACACTGCACTGCTGCCTTAAGCTGTAAAGGATGTGAGTTAAACCCTATGCATGTGTTAAGCTGAGAAGCAACACTCTTACAAAGTTAATATTGTGATATGTAAAAAAATGTTTCTAAATTAATAGAGTAACATTTCAAGAACAAATTCTCGTTGAAAGCTGGGTTAAAAATGATCCAGCTGATGTCATTTCACTTTTCTGTGAATAATAGTGATGTTGGAACAAGAACATCAGACAAAAAATTCAGTGCAAACTGAAATGTCCCTGCCTGGACTAGATGATCTCTAAGGTCCCTTCCAAGCTTTAATGTTCTGTGATTCTAAGTCAAACCACAGGTCTTCTCTCTTACCATTTTTGATGTACAACATTTTTCCTACAAAGGAAATAACCTCAGGTGAGGCATTGAGGGAGTCTGATGCAAAGGCACTTCACAGAACACCTCTGAAAGACACAAAGTTGTTGTCCCTCTGCTGAGAAAACCAGAGGAGGACTGTGTGTGCAAGGTGGAAAAGAAGACTATGTCTTCTAAACATAATGGTAATTAACTCCATATTTTACCCATTCCAGAAGCTCTACTCAAAAACTTTGTGCAAGAGCAGTATCCGTTTTCTGCAGAATCCTAAATGAGGACAAATGATGCATTTTTAATTAGGCAACTAAAGAGCAAAGACCTGAGCTCAAGAAAATTACAATGCTCTGTTATTCCATTTTTATTCCAGTTGTCAAAGCCACACAGGATGAACAAATGAGAGGAATGCCAGAAGCCTTCTGCATCCTGGCTGACTTCAATTTCTGAGGTCACTCATGCAGTGGTTCCCAAGCAATGACTGCGTGTGGACAGCAGGGACTCTCCATGCAGCCAGCCCAGCATGGATTCAAACAGGTCAGCAGGCTCTCGCCTGTAACTCAGAGTAACTCCTTCCACCAAGAGGGAAATGCAATGCAAGAGCATTGTCTCTGAAACAGGAGACAGGATAGGAAGACTCACCCCTGAGAGCTGGACAAGGGACTTTTTCCAAGGACATGTAGTGATAGGAACAAGGGGGAATGGCTTAAAACTGACAGAGGGCAGGCTTAGATTAGATATTAGGGAGAAATTCCTCCCTGTGAGGGTGGGGATGCCCTGGCACAGGGTGTCCAGAGAAGCTGTGGCTGCCCCATCCCTGGAAGTGTCCAAGGCCAGGTTGGAGGGGGCTTGGAGCAACCTGGGATAGTGGGAGGTGCCCCTGCCCATGACAGGGGGTTGGAATGAGATGAGCTTTAAGGTTGCTTCCAACCTAACCCATTCTGTGATTCTGTGAAATGATATGATGTATATACACATGTACGTACAGGACAGTCCTGTATCCCACTCCTAACATCCAAATCAAAGTACTATCAAAGTCTTTTTGATTCTAGGGCAGATTCCGAGATGATTTGTCACCTTATCTCATCAGAACTCCTTACACCTAGAATTAAAAACTGGTTGGTAACAAACTTGTAGATAGTACAGATGAATAGACAGAGACTGGAAAATAAAGAAAACATTAGAAGAATCAATATTCACACACATGTGAAATCATTCACTGAATATGAGATTGGTCAGCAAAAACCATTAATTCCCACAGATAACAGTCTCCCTAGTTAATGTATTTGGGTCTTTGTTTGAAAGTAGATCTTCAGAAAATGATTATCTGTATCTAAAATGTTATTTGAAGTGGCCAAAAGAATTGCAGAAAGATTTTTTTTTTTTTCCCCATTTGCTCAGACATTGAAAAAAAAAGTGAAAGAAAAAAAGATATGTTTTCCCAAATGTGGTCATTGTAACCTTTTAGCTGGTGGGCGTTCAGAACATTAGTTACAATTATCATAAATGGGTAAAGCTTAACCCAGCCTGAAAAACAAAGAAGTTAAAGTATTCCTCACCAGTCATCCCTGCCCTCCTTGTCCCAGGGGCCCAGTAGAGATCCAAAGGATTAGATCCATCCCTTCCCATCTGACTGCTACACGTGTGCTGCAATTTGCATCAAGAACCCCTTTGATCAAAACATTGCACACATTTTACACATCAAGGGGCTCCACAGAAAACTGGGAGCTTCCAAAGCAGCTGGAGGGATTTTGGGAGGGATTTGACAGAGAACAGAGTGATGGTGAGACTATCACAGTTCCTGCAAAAAACTGACTTGATCTGATTAAAGACAAAGAACCAGAACTGTGTAACAACAATATAAAAAAAAGAAAGGGAGTTTTTTCAACACCAGTTTGAATAAATAAAAATAAAAGGATCTTGGGTTGGCTCAGACCTGAAGGAGCCGACAGGCTGTGTCTTCACTGGGAAAGCCAAGAGCACTCCTGGAATGTAAGCCCTGCAGCCCCAGTCCTGGATGTCTCAGGAGTGTGTCCCTCCTGAACACCCTCCTGCCCTCCTGAGCCTCTCTGAGGACTGTGGGCACCACAGCTCAAGGCAGCAAAATGAAGAAAACAGCAGAAGATAAGCCCAAGAATTCAAGCATTTCTAGATGTCCCGAAGAACTCCATCCCTTATGCTGCTGTGCCTCAAGGGAATGCAATTTTAAAAGATAGGGTTTGATCTGGCTCAGCAACAAGCTTGCCTGAGGTGTGGTTGGGAAAGCAAAATATCCAAGAAGTTTACTTCAGTGTTAGAGGCCAAGATAAAATGAGAAGAAAAGACTCTCTGATGGCAAGTACAGCCCTTTAGGACAGATGATGAATTTTACTTCCCCTGCCATTGCAGCAGGGCTCCATCTGAGTGTCCTGACTGCATTTCTTCCTTGGGACCAGTCTGACTAAGCCAGTGTGGGATCTTTCCTTCCTTTCTAGAAGTCAAAGCTACCAGTCAGGACAGGGATTTTGTTTGATTTTTCAGAAAGATAAATAGACTGAATCCTGTGGTTCCACCTGGTCACCATCCTGCACATTAACATTGGTTCAGTGATGCTGCAAACACGCATCACAAAATGAAGATGCAGCACTGGGAGGGTTCCCTTCCTGCCATGTTTGGTTTCAGCCAGTTATATCCAGAACAAAAATTGCCTTGTTTTTGTTTTGTTTTGTTTCCTACTGGGAAATCTAGGAGGTTATTACCCTGTTTCTAATTAACACATTAACATTTGCTTTGGAGGTCTTAGTTAATAACAGCAACTCATCAAGTGGGTCCCCCAGCTGCTAATTAGTTTTTTCCACACCAAATTTTCCACCTGAAATTTCCTTCCTGATCCCGTGTAAGTTTGCCAATTTCTCTTGGAGCTTTCCTTAAGAATTTCTTTGTGTTTTGCTTTGTTTAATAAATTAGAAAAACATCCACTGGTGACTCTCCATTCAGCTCCTACTCCACATGTCGTCCAGAAATGATGTAATGTTTTATCTTCTCCAAAGAGAAGCATAGATGTATCAACATTCACATCTTGATGCCTTTAATTGTATTTACTATATACTTTTCCTTCACCAGTGCCAGAGTGCTATGTAGACTCCTTATGTAAGCAGTTGACCTCTTCATCTGAGGTTGATTTAGATGATTTTTTTTAAAAAAAACCCAACCAAATCCTCTTATGATGAAGGATGTTGTTACTGTGTATTTTGGGAAATATTTAGCATCTTGCCATTTCCTCTTTTTTTTTCCCCCCCCCAAATCCCCCTGCATTTCATCAGCACAGCTCGAAATAGCCCTGCAGTTCAGAGCTACCTGCTCGTTCTGGTTGCTTTAATGAATATTTACCATCCTGCAGAGGGGTGGAGGATGCCTGACTGCAGCTCTGCTCCCAAACACCGGAAAGAACTCCTTGTCTTCAGAGCCATTACCCCCAGCCCCATCACTTAATAACAGGAAAGACAATACATGCCACACTGTAATCAAATTTCCTACTTTTTTGTTTATACCAGTGCAGCCCAGGTTTCATAATCACTGTAAATTAAATGAGGTAATAGCATGGACTGCACAAATAACACCAGTAGTATTAAACTGAATGTCTTACCTCAGTATTAATCTTTCCATAATAAATTATAGGGGATAGGTATCTTTTCCACATACCAACAACCCCTGTGCAGACAGAGCAGGCAAGAAAATTATTTTACTTTTCTGCACAAGTTTCGAGGATCAGAAGAAAACAAGAGTCTTGGAAGACAAAGGTGCAAGTCACAACATATAAAAGTTTAGCTGTGTAAAGATTTAGGCTAATTACCAAGGCTTTCCCTTAGTTAATTGAGAAAAATAGGGGTAATCACAGGGTGATTCATTGGACTCTCAATAGGAAGGATGGATAGATGGATGGGTGAATGAGCTACTGGAAGTGCCTTTCTCATTAGTCCGGAAAAGGCCCTGAAGTTGGAGGGGGGGAAATGGCAGAGATTTGTACCTGGATGCTTTGTAGCCCCTACAGAAGCCACAACCATCACCCTGCTCATGCCCCATGACTTTCTGCTGAAATTACCATTTGGGATAATCAAATAGTTTTTCCCTGGACATCACTACAGTTCTGTGCTCGAATCATCAGCTCTTATGGAACCTTCTCTGTATTTGACTAGAAATTGCTTTCTGTAACATCACAAAGATTCCCTAGCATTTTTTGCAGTGTGTTGCTGAAGGTTTCTGCTTTTACAACCATTTTGCTGATAAAAGAAAGCAACAAGAAGCCAACAAAGTCTCTGAAACAGACACTTTTCAGGAATTGCTACAAACCATCATTTTGATAGATTATTTTGGGCTTCCTTCACCCCATTAAAACTCACAGGAAAGCTCCCAGGGATGTCATACAGCATCCTTCTTTTCAATATGAAAAAGTCTAACTGTAAAACATAGAACAGAATGTAAGAATCAGATTCACAGCTCTGGCTTTATTCTCTCTCCCCCATAAATCCAACAAATATTTCTTAATAGTTTTTCCACCCGTAAAATAGAAAGAACTGGTTCACCAATGTTGCCCAGAGAACCTGCAGAGCACAAAGTTCTAAAACCACAGGAATAATAATTATTTATTAAAGGAAGGGCATTTGAAAAGACACCTAAATGAAGAATGTTTATCAAACCTGTATATAGAATCAATAGGACATACTGTGCATTACAGAAAGTAGGTATTGCTGCTATCCTGAATGTGTAGGATACAGCCCTGGAGAGGAGCTGTTTGCTTTTAGGCCAGTTCATCCACTGAATGATGTGGGGATTTGGCAACTCAAATACTGTCTCACCCTTCCAGTGCGGAAAATGGGGATAACCATCTTCTTCACAAGTTAGCTCAGAGGCTACAGTGCTTTGACATGTTTAGGTGAAGGCTGAGACAGAGAAGAAATGATTAGCAATTGGGATCAAATTCAGGAAGGGCCATTTAGTGCAATTCCCCGCTGTTGCTAAAAACTGTATCAGAAAAATTTATGGAACTCCATTTTCCCTTCTATTTTGTATTTCCAGTATTTATACTACCCCTTCCCTGTCTATGAATCAGAACACAGACTCCTGTTTTACTCATGCATTTCCTTCCATTTTTACTATCCCAGTCCTCAAGAGCATTTGATTTTTCCTGTGTCTTATCGTGAACATCCTCTTTATTGATGTCTCCCAACTTTCTGTCATCAGGAATTTTAATTAGCACATTTCTATCTTTTCTGGCAAGAGCATCAATAGTGATCCCAAGACCAATAATTATAAAATCAATGAAATCATTCTTCCTTCCTTCATTCATTTCTGCACAGTGGTCCAGCTTCAGTAGAAAGGGTAGAGTGTATTTGCTATCCTGTCTCCAGAATATCCAACAGCCTGCTGGTGGAATGACCCTCCTCTAATGGCCCAGCATTTCTGTAGAGGATTGATGGGAATATTGTACTGCTGTTTAAAAGAGAGTTTCTAGGAATTGTTTTTATATGGTGCTCAATGCATTTGTATCCTGTCCAGAGCTTACCTAATGGATTTGCTTGGGACGTTTTGGGTGGGATTCAACTCAAACTTGTATTCACAGTCTGGGGCCCTACTTGTTTTCCATGTTTACCTTGAGTTTCTATGAAGTGCCTGAAAAAATTAGAAACATAGGCAAGTTTAGGAGTGTGATTTGGTTTACCCTGAAGTGAACTGCCCATGTTTGATCAGCAGAATTACATCCCAAATGCCATGGATTGTATTGAGTAATTCTCCCCCAACCCTAAGGCAGCCCAGTAGGCTCAGCTGCAGATGGGCTTAACCCAAGCAAGATGCAGTCCAGGAGTTGGACTTTATGATCCTGGTAGGTCCCTCCAGTTTCCAGATACACTTCCAGAGGTGGAGGTTCAGGATGTGCTCAAGCTCCAGCAGCCTGGGGCTCAGCAGATCAGAGCAGATCTGATCTCAGGAGAACAAAACCCGAGTTCAGCTGCCTCTAGAGGTGAGCAACAGGCTGAGATATTTAAAATGTCTGTTTCACAGAATCACAGAATCATTCAGGTTGGAAAAGACCTCTGAGATCATCGAGTCCAACCTCTCACTGATCACCACCCAGAGCACTGAGTGCTACATCCAGCAGTTTCTTGGACTCCTCCAGGGATGGTGACTCTACCACCTCCCTGGGCAGCCCCTTCCAATGCCTGATCACCCTTTCAGTGAAGAAATTCTTCCTGATGTCCAACCTGAACATCTCCTGGTGCAGCTTGAGGACGTTTCCTCTTGTCTTGTTCCTGGTTGCCTGGGAGAAGAGGCCAATCCCTGTATTTCATCTGGAATGGTGTGTCAAGTGCTGGGCTCCTCGGGACAAGAGAGACGTGGAGCTCCTGGAGCAGGTCCAGTGGAGGACAAATAAACAGGATTAAAGGACTGGAGCATCTCACTTAGAAGGAAAGGCTGAGGGAGCTGGGGCTGTTCAGCCTGGAGAAGAGACACTGAGAGGGGACTCACCCATGTCTGTCAGTG
>JAWWEE010000074.1:147215240-147271797 GCA_035221455.1 Xenops minutus | reverse complement strand
CCCCAGTCCCTCTGCAGCTCTCCTGGAGCCCCTTCAGGCCCCAAAAGGGGCTCTCAGGTGTCCCTGGAGCCTTCTCTTCTCCAGCATGAACATTCCCAGTTCTCCCAGTGTGGCTCCAGAGGGCTCCAGCCCTGCAGCAGCTCCACAGGGAGGGAGGGGGGGATGGCACATTCAGAAATCCCTGAATTCTTAATTACCACCCAGGTCAGCACTGAGACAACCTTGGCTTTAAAGCCTTTACCCCAAAGTAACCTCTGACTCTGAGAAGGGCTAAAAACAAGACACCAACTCTTCTCTGTTGCTGCTGCAGCACCCAGAGGAGCCAATCATTACTCAAACAAAGCTTAAAAACCCCCCAGTTTGGGATAATTTGGGCCAATTTGGGCCTGTGATATTATGCCCCATTTCCACTGCCACGTGCTGAGAGATCCTGCATTGAGCTGGAAACAAAAAGCCAACATTTTGACAGCCCATAGATTTACCCCTTTCTCTTTGACTCCCAAAACGTGTCCAACAGCCCAACCACCACCTCTGCTCATCAGGGGGGTTCATTACCAGCAAAAACCAAATTGCAGACACTCCTTAAACAGGCAGAGCAGCACTAAGGAGAGATAAATACTTAAACGTCCCTTTAACAACTCTGCTTTCTCCTTTTTGAACAAAGAGCCCCTTTTTTCCCCAAAAAATATACTCAATTGGTGCCTCCCACTTGCACATCATTTAGCAGTGCCTGGGTTGTTGGGTTTTCACCCCAAAAGGTCCAATCTGAGCTTCAGAGCCACTCACTTCACGAGATAAATGGATTTTATTGACCTCATCCAAGGGAGGAATGACTCAATAGTTAATCCAGAGCTCAGAGGGCACAGGGCAGGGGGAGATGGAAAAACACAGTCCATAAATGAGGAGTTTATCCCACAAATGCCAAGGCAAAGGGCACCAGAATGGAGTGGCCATGCCAAATTTTGGCACAAGGGAGGCAGCAGATCCCCAGCTCCTTTCTCAGGTCTTGGGGATGGTCTTGGCATGGCCATGAGTTGGATGATCCTTGAGGGTCCCTTCCAACCCCTGGGGATTCCACCTTTCCCCACAAAGGCTCAAGAAGCTCCTGGAGGAGTGAAAATCCTGGGAGAGAGTCCCTAAAACCCCCCAAAAAACCACCCAGGGAGAGGAGTGGAAGAGGATAAAGCAGCAAAGTCCAGAGGGCACAAATTGCTCAATATTACCAAATTACCAAGAGCTTCTCCCAGATCCCTCCAGTCCCAGCTGGGAATGCCAATCCAGAACCAAAGAGGCATTATATGGATTTGGACACTGAACCATGGGAAGATGGAATAAATGAGATAAAAAACCCACACACAGAACAAAAAATAGGGAAAACACCTCTAGGAATTTCAGGAGATCAAGGCAGAAGAAATTCCTGTTCTGAGAAGGGAATGAGCTGCTCTTATTTCCAGAGAAACACAGACAAGGCTGAATTTCTCCTGTTTTTTTAAACTGCTTGATGACATTTGGAGCCCCAAAGTGAAGCCCCAAGAGGAACTGCTCGTGTTAACTCGGGTATTTCCTGTTTCTAAGGGGCCCAATTAGCTGCTGGTGATTAAGACTGGAGCCTGGGAGGATAATGAATGGGCTCTGAACACACCAAGCAGCCCCTGGAGGGGATCCAAACCCAAGGGAACCCAAAGGAGCTCTTTTTTAGCCCATTTGAGCACCTTGCCTGGTCCTGCTGCCCTGGGAGCAGCATCCAGCTCATCCCCTTCCCCAGGTCAAACAGGCAAAATTCAAATTTCTGGGTCCCTCAAGGGCAGGAAGAACAAAGAGACAAAGCCCAGAGGACAGAGAAAGGTTTCTTTGCCAAGTTCAATATAAAGGTCCCCTCTTGGACAAAGAAGGAGGGGATGGATGGGCTACAAAAGGATAAATTATTTTCTCTTCTTGCTGTGGTTTCTCCAAGGAGCCTCCAGAGACCCAGGGGTGGAGAAGGGCTGCAGAGGGCAGGGGGAGGGAGCAGGAGCCAGGAGAGGGGAGTTTTATCTCTCATTTTATCTCTTTATTATTTATCTTTATTTATCTCTTTATTATCTCTTTATTTAGTTATCTTTATTTATTTATTTATGTATTCTTTATTTATCTCTTTATTATTTACCTTTATTTATCTCTTTATTTATTTATTTACCTTTATTTATTTATTTATGTATTTATGTATTCTTTATTTATCTCTTTATTATTTATCTTTATTTATCTCTTTATTAACTTATTTATATTTATTTATTTATTTATATTTATTTATTTATTTATATTTATTTATCTCTTTATCGTTTATCTTTATTTCTCTCTTTATTATCTCTTTATTTATCTTGATTTATTTATTTATGTATTCTTTATTTATCTCTTCATTATTTATCTTTCTTTATCTCTCATCTGGGTCATTCCTGGCTTCTCCCACCCCTCTGCTCTTCCATCCATTAAAAAACCAGGGACAATGAGCCCTTCCAAACACCCAACAAGGTGGAGCTGAGCTGACAGAACAATGGGCTGAGCAGCAAAGCCCTCAGTTCCCTCCTGACCTCCCCCTTTCCAGGATCCCTTCCAGGGATTCCCAGGATTCCTGGCCTTTTTTTGGGCCATGGATGGCTGTGACCAAGAATGGCTCAGAATGGTGGTGATCACACTGAGCTCCTCTTGTGACCCTGGGAACACACCAGTCCATGTCCCCAAATGGGAATATTGGTTTTATATCAAAATATTGCCATGTGGGAACCCCCAGCAGGGAAATGAAACCAGGGGAAGGTTCTCTGCCCATGGCAGGGGGTTGGAAAAGGAGCACCTTTTTGGGGGTCTTTCCAACCCAAACCCCTCTGGGATGAAAAGGAATGAAGGAGGGGGTAGGAACAAGAACAAGGGAATTGAGGCTGGAATAGGGAAATTTAAGCACCCTGAGGCTGATCCAGGCAGGGAAGGAGAAAAAGCTGGCAGGGCCAAGCCAGAATGTGAGTTTTCATGGTGTCTGGACACAGGAAAAGCCCAAATAAGGGAGGAAGGAGCCCCTTCAGAAAGGGCATTAATGTCTTCTTGGGAGGGCAATGAAGTCACCCCAAAACTTGTTAGAGCTGTTTGCAAAGAGCCTTTGGGGGGATGCCCCAAGTGGATGAAAGAGGAGTGGGGAATGTCCCTAACAAGCAAATAAAGCAGAATTTCTATTTCTGTCCCACTCAGCTGACACCACAATAAATGGCAGCTGCCTCTTTGGAAAAATTCCCTGAGATCCATTCCCTCTTTTTTTTTGGGATCAGTTAATTCTGCCTCTCCCCACGAGCTGGGGCTGAACCCTTCCCATCCCACCCTGTGCTCCAAGAGAGCCAGGAGGATCCATCTGTCCCCCCCAGTGCAGCTGCCTCGTGGGAACAGCCCTGGGAAAGGCAAAGGGCTGCTTTTCCAAGGACAAAAACCCCCTCCTGAAGCTTCAAAATGAGGCTAATGCAGAAAAACAGCCCCCAGGAGCCAAGAATGGCTGTGGTTCTGCACCCAAACAGCCCCCAAGGGGAGCACAGCAGTGAAAGGATCTCTGCTCTTGTTTAATTCAGGTTCCAGAGCTGGAATTTATATATTAGAGATTCTCATCCATCTGAGAGACTCCAAACCTCACAATCCTTTCAACCACCAACCCAACAACCTCTCTGCTCTTCTTTTAATTCAGGGTTCCAGAGCTGGAATTTATATATTATAGAGTCTCTCATCCATCTGAGAGACCCCAAATCTCAAAATCCCTTCAACCACCAACCCAACAACCTCTCTGCTCTTAATTCAGGTTCCAGAGCTGGAATTTATATATTAGAGATTCTCATCCATCTGAGAGACTCCAAACCTCAAAATCCCTTCAACCACCAACCCAACAACCTCTCTGCTCTTCTTTTAATTCAGGGTTGAGAGCTGGAATTTATATATTAGAGATTCTCTCATCCATCTGAGAGACCCCAAACCTGGCAATCCCTTCAACTACTGACCCAACAACCTCTCTGCTCTTAATTCAGGGTTCCAGAGCTGGAATTTATATATTATAGATTCTCTCATCCATCTGAGAGACCCCAAACCTCAAAATCCCTTTGCTACCAACCCAACAACCTCTCTCCTCTTCTTTTAATTCAAGGTTGAGAGCTGGAATTTATACATTATAAATTCTCTCTCATCAATCTGAGAGACCCCAAACCTCACAATCCCTTTCCTACCAACCCAACAACCTCTCTGCTCTTAATTCAGGGTTCCAGAGCTGGAATTTCTCTGTTATAGATTCTCTCTCATCCATCTGAGAGACCCCAAACCTCACAATCCTTTCAACTACCAACCCAACAACCTCTCTGCTCTTGTTTAATTCAGGTTCCAGAGCTGGAATTTATATATTATAGATTCTCTCCAATCTGAGAGACCCCAAACCTGGCAATCCTTTCAACTATTGACCCAACAACCTCTCTGCTCTTAATTCAGGGTTCCAGAGCTGGAATTTATATATTATAGATTTTCTCATCAATCAGAGAGACCCCAAACCTGGCAATCCTTTCAACTACTGACCCAACAACCTCTCTGATCTTCTTTTAATTCAGGGTTCCAGAGCTGCAATTTATATATTATAGATTCTCATCCATCTGAGAGACCCCAAACCTCAAAATCCCTTTGCTACCAACCCAACAACCTCTCTGCTCTTCTTTTAATTCAGGGTTGACAGCTGGAATTTATATATTATAGATTCTCATCCATCTGAGAGACCCCAAACTTGGCAATCCTTTCAACTACCGACCCAACAACCTCTCTGCTCTTCTTTTAATTCAGGGTTCCAGAGCTGGAATTTATATATTATAGATTCTCATCCATCTGAGAGACCCCAAACCTCACAATCCCTTCATCTACTGACCCAACAATGACTGAAGGCAGGAACAACCCAACTTGCACCAGCACCCAGGATAAATCTGAAGAGCTCAGAGATTTAAGGGAGCAATAATTCCCCTTCAAAGCACGTGGAAGGATGGAAGGAAAAACATCCCAGAGACACCCCAGGATGGAGAGGATGGAAAATTGGGTCTCTACACACACAGGAGGGTGGGGGGGGTTGCCCCTTTTTATAAAGGGAGCCTCAGTTTGTTCTCAGCAGGATCTGGGACCTGGGGAGGTCTCAATTCTCCCCTTAAAAGGGAGAATTCCCAATGAAAACCCCAATTTGCACTCAAGGGATGAGCTTGAGGCCACCCAGAGCATTCCTAATCCCACACTTGGCAGGTCCCTCCAAGCTGTTGGCAGCTCATCCCCCAAATTTGGGGCAAAAGGAGCTGGCAGAGCTTCAAGAGGCTCCTTCACAGCTTTTTGATGGGTGGTTGATGCCACCACCGACCCCCCAAAGCCCCAGAAAAACAAATCAGCCCCAGCCCCTCCCCGAGGCTCTGCTGATGGGATTGGGAACAGGGCCATGGGATGAACACCAGGAAGGAGTTTGGGAGGTGGGAGAGGAATTCTTTAACTCCTGAGTGGATATTCAGCAATTCTGAAGCACAGAATTCCTCCCCAGGTCCGAGGGACAAGGGAGCTCCACGTTACCTTTGCCATTCAGGGGAATATTTAACATTAAAACACGTTAATTTTGCAATCAGCTCATAAATCCCCTGGGAAATCCTTTGAGATGGGCCCAGCCCTCTCTTTCTCTCTCCTTTTTTTCCACCAGCCTTGGCATGAACTGCAGGTTCCAGAAATGGAGTTTCTGGAGCTCTGGCTGGGTCAGAATTTTAGTCCCCATTTAATTACAGCAATTTGAATTGTAATTTTGAGGCCAGTGTGACCCAGGAGTGACCAGAACAAAGAGACCTGCCCTGGTTCCCAAACTTCTTGTAGTGACCCCTCCACCTGGACAGATTTGAGCAGATACTCAGATTTATCCAGCAAAAAAGAGTCACTTTGAGGTTCCTTGGGACAAATTTTAACACAGCCAAAAAATGGGTATTTTGCAACTTTATGTGCTCAAGCTGCATGAAATAAAATGAGGAAAGAAAGAGAGGTGATTCTTTCTTCCTGCCCAGAAGGGATTTCAGAAATGGCACAGAAATACCCAAGGCAAAGATTACCCTGCTTGGACCAGCCAGGATTATCCTGCTTGGACCAACCAAGCCCCAGATGCAATGCCTGTTTTCCACCAAAACCTCAGGCAGGGATGAAAAGCAGAGCTGGTTTTAACTCGGATCCAAAAGTTGAACTCAAAAAATCACAATTGAATGGCGCAGAGAGGTTGGGGATTGCCCTGGATCCCTGGCAGTGTCCAAGGGCAGGCTGGAGCAAGCTGGGAGAAGTGGGAGTGGCACTGGATGGGCTCTGCTGGCCCTTCCAAGCCAAACCATCCAGGATTTCATGATCTACAGGCAAATTCTTGGCCTTTCTTGTGAAGTCAAGGGACCTTCATGGGGTGCAGACACACAAAAAGCCCCTCTGGGAGTTTGAAGAGGCAAAGGCAGAGCTGCCCAAAGGAGCAGGGTGGGAAGAGCCCAGAGGGGTCCAGGATGGGCTGGGAGTTCCCTGGAAGAGTCACAAAGAAGCACAAGCCAAGTTGGTGCTCACAGAGCCAAAAAGGTCAGAGATCCCCCTTGCCCATGCTCAGGGTTCTCTCACCCTGCTTTCCCCAGAGGAACCATCCATTAAAAACCCAAGAGATGAAAATTGGGGGTGGGGAAAGAGTTAAAAAACCCAACAGCAACTCTTCTTTCCTTCAAATCACCGTTTTCCCCCCCAAAAAAACCCCAAAAAGCCTCAGCCAGTTAAACCCACATTCAAACCCAGGCTTGGCACAGAGTCAGGATCGATGGATAATCCCTCATCCCCAGAAATCAAAGGATCATGGGGAACAAATCCCGAAGGAATTCAACCATCTCCCCCCCACCGTGGAATGGGAGAGCTCTAAGCTGTTGGGAAACACTGGAGGAGGAGGAGGAAGAGGAGGAGGAGGAGGAGGAGGAGGAGGAGGACGAGGAGGAGGAGGAGGAGGAGGAGGAGGAGGAGGAGGAGGAGGAGGAGGAAGGTGGGGTGTCCCCTCTCTACCAGAGCCGGGCTGTGCCCCTTCCCCAGCCCCGATCCGAGCAGCCTCTCGGAGCCGCGGGGGGAGTGGTTGGGGTTCCCTCTTTTTTTGTTTTTTTGGGGTTTTTTTGAGGTGTGTGTGGTTTTTTGGGGTGGTTTATTTTGGCGTGGTGTGTTCCTGCCCTCGCCGTGGTGCCCGCGCAGCCCGGAGCGGCTCTGGCCGCACACACGGAGCAGCCTCCGCGCTTCGGCCAGAAATTACCGATTTTATTCATTTTCCCCCCCCCGTTTTCCGGCTGTAAACCCGGCTCGGGAGCGCAGGGAGAGCCGCACTCCCGCAGCTGCAGCCGGGGGATGGTTCTGCTCAAATCCCCGCGGCTAATCCCGAGGCATGTGCTCTGTGTTCCCCCTCCCGCATCCATTCCCTGCCCAGACCTCCTGCGCTCAGAGGATGCTTTTTTGGAACAAGGGGCACCCTCTCCTCTTTGATTCCCCGTGCCTTTTGTGTTGTTTCCCGGCCGAAACACTGCTGGCTGTGTTATTTCTGTGTTCGCTGCCTTGTTCCAGCGCCGAGTGTATCCTGTAGGCCCCGGCACTGGAGCAGCCCAGGTTTGGGCCATTCCCTTGGGATGGGAGCAGTGCTGGAGTAAATGCATTTTGTGAAAAGTTCACTTCGAAGGGACAAAACGCTTGGGGATTCACATCGGAGTATTTGCCTTGAAAGTGGTGTTGCAGTATCGCGTTGGAATTCACGCTCCTTTGGTGCTTGGTTGGTTGGCATTACTTTTTTATTTCCTCTGTATTGATTGGGAAAGTCCCACGTTCCTCAAAGCTAATCTGCCTTTATCACCTCTGGTTCTATTAAACCTGGGTAAGGTCAAGAGCACAGCTGGATCAGGGCCAGAAAATACTAGAAGTTATATATTATTTGGAACTGTTCGTTGTCTCACTGGTGTTGTCCAACATTTCACCACCTGAGATCAGACTGGTGTCCTACCTCCAGTCTTTGCTGGAACACCTTTGCCTGCATGGTGTGATTTGGAATGGGAACCACAGCCCTTGGGGATCTTAGATTAAGCTTTGTGGCTGAGATTTCTGTACAGAATGTGTGTGTGCGCCTTTGAGATCGAGCCGTAGGGTGAATTTAATGCACCTAAGATCAGGTGTCCTGTTAACAGAACAAATAAAAAACCAACTCAAATTGGGAGGAGGCGCTGGTTGCTGGAAAACATTCTCTCCCAGGACTGTGAACTCTACAGGCAGTTCAACAAGAGAAAAACAGTTCTGAAATTAATTTGTCTTCTGTGCTATTATGTCTTAAATGCAGTTTTTGTGGAACGTGGCTGGGATTGATGTTTGTGTTGGTTGACCTTTTATTTTGCGGGAAGGTTAAAATGTACACATGAAAGGAAAATGACATAGTGCTTATTTGTCAAAAGCTCTAAGCTTTATTTGGCCTCAGCCTTGGGTATTATTAAAGGTGCTAAGTATATATGTAGTGACACAACAATCAACTAGTAGTGTATTGGAATACTTCATCCAGAAAGGAGTGTTCTTAGAATAGCACTCTTGTGTCTTGCATGTGTAATTTGCTGAAATAGTGTTAAAAATGGTTTCAGCTCCTGGATATTTAGTGGTGTGACTTTGCTTCAGAGTATGTTATGTGTTGTGGAAAGGGCTTATTTTTGGTAGTACAGTGGTTTGCCGCATGATGATTAATGAATGGGGGATCTTGGTTTTGTGAACTCCACCGAGCTGATAGATATTTTAGTGGGGTGACGGGAGGAAAGCAGGAGTGCTTTTTAGAGATTTAAGCTGTAAAACAGGTGGCTTTGATGGTTTAGGAGCTTGTCTTCTGTTTTTGAATGCATCTATAAATGTGGTGTGGGGTTTTTTTTTCAGTAAGAGGGTAACTCAAGAACCAGTAAGTTATTTCTTGCCATTTGTATAACAAAATGGGCACGTTTTTCTTCCCCTGGTAGGCACTGCTGTGTGTAGGAGTGTGTTCTTTATTTTGATACAGCATTCACAGTAACAATACAGGCTATTCCCATTCATTTTGTATCTTTTAGGATTTATGGAAAAGTTCTTTTCACTATGAGAGAAAACTTTCTGTCTTCTCAAGGTGCAGTTTTGAGGAATGCTGGTAACTATAAGGAAGTTGTAATTTTGCTGTTAAATCTCTATAAAAACATACAAGATGTGAATAGTCTGGAGTAATTTTTTGTCTTCAATTGAACATTTGTACCTTTACATTTGATGTATATTATTGCAAAAAGTGTATTTTCATGTTTTGGATAAATTTTGGTAATTGGGCAGAAGATAGTTAAAAAGCATACTCTTATCCTAGAATTTGTATTCCACGTCTATTTCCTTGTGTTACAGCTGCCTCTCTGGGATGGTAGCAGTGAAAACATGGAATTTATTTTCCTCTTACCAGAAAGCTTCCGAGTCCTCATTTGGGAGAGCCACCAGTGATGTTTGACTGATATTTAATTCCATCAGATGTGGTTTCAAGACTAAATGTGTGTTTCCTCTTATCTTGTGTTAGTGCAATTCTGAAGTTTCAAGTAACATTGGAAAATGGACATACTGACTTAATTTCTTGGGAAGGTTTTAATTAGAGGTCAGGATTTTAAAAACTGCAAGAAACAAACCCTTACTCTATGCTTTTGAGCTCTTGTATAGAATGAGAGCAGAAATGATATAGGAACACTCTAGAAGTCAGTTTTCAGTGCATTTATTTAGCTCCTGAGTTACACTGATTCTTGTCTCCCTGAATAGTAACTTCTGCAGGATAGTTATGTGCTAAAAGCTGTCTTTTTTTATTCTAAATGTTTGGGAAGGAAAAAAAAGCCCCTAGAACTGAATGCAGATCAGTGCAAGATTAGAGTTGGTAAATTGTTAGCAATTTCAAGTGCGTCTCTTGGTTTGTATATCCTTGCCACTTAGAAGCCTTGGAAATCCAGTGTGTTCTACCACAGTGTTCCATGAATGAGGTTTATTGTATCTGTTAGAAAAACATGAAGCTGAAAGAATGAGAAATTAAGTGGAAAACGGGATGCCCAGATAACTGTGTGGTTTTAAGTAGGTGTTTTTTTTTTTTGTGTAGGAGAGGAAGAACTGTGGAGGTGATCAAGTAGGTCTTTGTGAAAGCTCTTGTTACTCGTGTTCTGCTCTCCAATTCAGGCAGTGGTTGATGGCTAATCAGAAAAACTGTTGAAGAAAGTGGCTATTTAAGGACTGAACAGCTTAAAAACCTGCAGGTTTTGGGTTGTAGGCTTAAATTTTTATTTTCCCTCTCTCATTCCTTTGTAACTTTTGTGTTCTTTCCACCACATAAGCTTCCTAAGATTGGAGTTTGTTGTTTGTTCAGCATTAAGTGTTCCTGATACTGGGGTGCAAGTTTTGAATTTGGGCAGACTTCTGAGTGTTAGGTCTTTCATTTTAAAAACCCAAGTCACAAAAACAGTAATCAAGCAACCAAAAGCACAATGAACTTCGGGTGGCTTGATCTGATTTTCTGGAGTTGTATTTAAAGCAGATACAGGAGGGACAGCTGTGATTACCCAGGCGTGTGGGAGCTTTCCAAATGTCCCCTTGCAAATTTTAGCAGTTCATACACCTTTCAGCACGTCAGAGGGATGTGTTGTTGAGGGAGCTGACACAGGAAATCGTGTGTGGAAGAGCTAGTTCGAAGGTGGCAGGAGAACCACAGAAACGGATGCTCTCTGTTGGTGCTTGAAATGTGGAGATGCAGATCAGTGGTGGTGTCAGTGGTTTGCCCACGAAGAATAAATGGGAGAATAGTTTCTGAAATCTGATTTAAAGGGCTTTAATACAAATTCTGTGAAGTGAAAATCAGAATGGAAGGATAAGAAATACTGGAGGCAACAGGCTTTCTTAGAGAACACCAGATTCAGTTGCATTAGTGTGAGTTTTGGGTGCATTTAAAGTTTCTTCAGCTCTGCAGCAGTCCATGGCTGAGCTGGTGAAACTCCTGGATTGGATTTTCTTTGTTTCTTATGACTTCAAGACTGTTTTCCTCCACCCTCTAACTCCCTGCATTGTTCCTCTGCCCTTTTTTATCGTGTTGAGTGCAGAAGGGGCACATGGAAGGACTTGAAGTAGGTTTTGTAAGCTTCCTATTGCACTGCAGCATTGCTTTTTGTTTTCCCTCTGGGAAGGGGACCTGACAGGCACTCAACTCAGTTTCTTTTTGCTGCATGGTTCCAACTTGCTAGAAGGTAATATAGGTCAGTTTAGAGTTAATCCTCAAGATTAATCTTGACCCTTTCCCTGCACGTGGAATTGTAGTTTAACTCATTTTGAGATCCTTCTTGCCCAGAAGTGTGTAAGCAAAGTGTGGCCATCAGTGTCCTGCAGCCAGCAGTGGGACATGCCAGACTCTGTGCCAATGCTGTCGTTCCAGGTATGGTGCCCAATAAATTTGGAAGTGTTTAGTCAGTGTATGTGTCAGGAGTCCTTCCAGGAGGCACTTGTTGCCTTTGCAGAGATAGAAGTGAGTGAAGCTGTTCCCAGTGCTGGGGACACTGAGAAGGAGGTCAGAGGGCTCTGCTGACTCGGAGCTGCTCCTGCTTCCTGCTGCCAAGCTCGGGCCTTGCATTGTTTACCCACACATGAAAATGTGGAATTCCTGCTTTTGTTTTAGTTTGCTTTGGGGGAGGGCACAGGCAGCAAACCATCTGAGCCTCTGAAGTGACTTTGGAAGGCAGAGATGATTTTTCCTTTAGTCCCACTGAAGTTCCTGGGAAGGATTTGAAGCAGCACATGATTGATTTTTTTTCTTTTTTTTTTTTTTTTTTAAGAAGGAGTAGCTGCTGCTCTTTCCTGTTTTCTTGCTGCAAATAATTAAGTTGCAGTGGGGTACCAGAAGTCTACTTTAGCAGCAGCTCAGAATGAGTTAAATGATACATTTGGCAGCTGGGAATGCAGGTACCCCCTTCTTTTCCCAGGCCTTTAACGCTGCATGGAGTGTTTACTGATACAGTCCCTGGGATGCACAGCAGCCACTGAGGTTTCTGCTCCAGCAGCATTTGATGAATAATTTCCAAGCAGTGCCTTCAACATCACTGCTGTTGAAGGTGCTAGTGAGAGACTTACAAATCCCAATGTCTGAGTTACACCCAGTGGTGGAGATTTACATGAATCAATACCTGTTTCATCCTATCTTTTGTAGGTTTTATGTTCAGGGTGAATGCTGAGGCAAGTTTGTTCTCTGTAATACTCTGTTGCTTTGAGATTGAGAAATTCTGTGATCTTCAAAAGAGAATTTTCTCTTACTGATTTTAGGCAATCTTTTAAATTCTTTTTGTGCGAAAGATAGTGTGAGAACATAAAATCTACCACCATTTTCTTGTTTGCACATAGGTATCTCGTCTTGATTTCCAGTTTTTTTAAACTAATCTTCCTGTCCTTCGAGGGGAAAACAGTCTGTGTTCTGGTTTAGAATACTGGAGTTTCTATTGCTCACTTTTTTCAAGTAAAGGTTAATACAGAAAGAAGAAAAATAAAGTTAGTGTTTAAAAGAGTACAATTCCTTTTTATTTTTGGTTAGCCAACCAAGTTGTTTACCAGTTTTTCTCCCTCCTGCTGTTTCTAATACACTTTTCAAGCAGAAATTCCTTTTGCTGGTGGCTGAATGCCCTTGTGGTTCTTTTATGCCTGTGTGCACCTCAGGTTTTAGCAATCTCCTCCTTTATGCCCTCTGCTGCTTTACTGTTGCTTTTCTGGACTGGAAGCTGTTTAAAGGCAGAGATTCATAATGGGTTTTACAGTCTAGACAGCAGCACACAAAAGTGGTGTATGACAGGTACCTTCATTGTTCAGTTTTTGGAAGTAACTTTTTCTGGAGAGCTGAGCTTCATGCTTTAATTCTCTGTTAGTCCTTACCTCCCCTTCTTCTCCCTTTCCCCCAGCAAGTTCCAGGACTTGATGGAACTAATTCTTGTGTTTCTGCCACTGCCTAGGACCTTTCATGCCTGCTAACGCTGGTTTTGTCAAGCAGTGGTGCAGAGAGATGGGAAACACACAAAACCACAGTATCGGAAGTTGAGACGAGAATTACGTTTCTATTCCTTCTGTGGCTTCTTCTTTTCCTTTTGCTGATGGAACCGTCTCAGCTGCTGTGCTGGTGTTTATTCCCCTTTGAAATAAGGACAGTGAACCCTCATGCAGAAACAGGTGTCAGTTCTGAAGTGCTTTCTGGGCAGGGGCTTCAGGTGCCCGTCACAAGGAGGAGTAGAAACCATGATGCTGGATCTGAGTTGTTAATTTAAGGTGCCATCGTCCTGCTCGGAATGCCCCTTGGCACAGCCCGTGCAGTTAATCCACACATGGCATGTCCTCCTTACCCTTCATGATGCCTCACTCAGAACTGCATTTGCTAAATAAAATGCATTTTATTTTACAGGGAGGGTAGATTGATAGTACATTGAAGTACAATTGAAGGCTGATTGATAATACATATGGAAAAATGTGCATCCCAGGTAATAAGCCACAAGTTGGAGGATTTTAATCTCCTAAATCCCATTTTGAATTGTATTGAAAGCTGTTTAATACTGTTACCTTCTCAAGTCCTTTCCCATTGCCAGCCTTCCCACGCTGCTGACAGGTGCTGGTCTCTCACTAGCAGGGAAGCTCTTTGCAAATGTTCCAAATTACACTTTCAGTTCTTGCTCTGGTGTTAACAGCTCCATTATGGGAACGCTGTTAATTAATGGCTAAAGAAGTAATTCTGCATTTTTATCAGCTCTCATTTTCCATTTCAGGCTTAAGTACTATATCCTAGAGGCTTCTAGATTTCAATTGGTTTATTAATTATCTTGTCATTTCCACTTCAGTTTGTATAAATCACAAAGCTGGCTGTTTTCTGTCCTTGTTCAGCTCTGCAGCCTCTATTCCTACTCTGTTTAAGTGCATTTTGAACTTTGGTGTTCAAATGCCTGCTCAAAACATGCTTTTAAAGTCCTGCAAGAGTTGAGTAAACTGGGGTGTGCAGGTTATTGATTGATGGGTGCTCAGTTTGTGATTAATCTTGTTCTGCTGGCGCAGGAAAATAAATGCTGTGATGTAGCAAGGGGGTAAATACTTTAGGTAGTTGTCCTGCTGAATTCAGTACTGGTAGGGTTTACTTTGAATTCTGTGTTGAGTTTTGGGCACTGGACATCAAGGAAGGGTTTCCCTCTTCTGGATGCCTTTAATAGCAGACGATGGCTAAGAATATGACACACCAGAATTGAACAAGTTAAGATGTTACGTTCTTATCTCTTTGTAGTCTTAAGTTATTCACGTGCATTAGGCCACTACAAGAATGAAGAAGATAAAGGATTAAGGGGTCTAAAATGAGAATTAGTTGACTTAAATAATAGGACTGAAGACTTGGATTACTTGCTTGGGGAGCAAGACTTCTAATGCTAAGAATAACAAACCACGGGAATAGATAAGGGAAGGGACTTGTCCCTGACAGCCTTTAAGAACAAATTGGACATCTGTCAGAAAGGGAATGCTGTTTATTCCTACTGTTTGTTTCTGCCTCAGGAGTGGCACCTTGACAAGGTGACCTTTTGAGTCCTATCCACTGATTTTAGTGATGTGAACAGGTAAAGAATACGGGGTTGTGATTTCCAGGTTTGTGGTGATAATCAGAAGGTAGTTGACAATAACCCCAGCCAGTGAGAGTTTTCTCTGAGCTTGTGCAACCAAGTCCTCTGTTACCTTGACAGCTTTTGCCTCAGACTGTGCAGCTTTGAGGCGAATCTGGTGTAGGCAAAGCAGCTTGTTTTTCTTCTGTGGAAGGCTGTAAAGGTCACAGAGAGAGGAACTTCTCTGTAAAAGAAACTGTCATGTTCTTCTGTAGATGCAGATGTTACCTGCATATGGCTTGGAAAACAGATTTCTTAACTGGGTACTGGTATTAGAACAATTAGCTTAGTTGCCTTTTTGTCATGTGCTTACAAATTTCATTGCAAAAACATATGCAAGACTTGCAAACTGTGCAAGGAGTTAATAAAGTGGCCTTAAGATGACTTTTCTCACTCCTTTTGGTAATGCTGTTTAGTGACTATATATGATTATATATTAATAAATTGAGCTTTGTTTTCAGAATAATAGGAACTTCTGGTAACTCAATGCTTTCTTTTTCTGTCAGTCTTTCACTCTTCAATATGAAAATTTTTATTTTGATGTTTTGATGATTACTCTTCCTCTTAATCATAACTCAAGTTAATCTGTTTTAAAGTAAGTCAGATTGAAGGATTGTTTCTCAACATTTTGTCAGGGAAGGAGTAAGTCACTCCTGAGATTGGGAAACAGAATTAAGTAGTAATCTTTAGTGGAAATGTGTATGGAGACAAAATGTGGTAATCGTGGCTGGCTGTGCCTTGTACAGCTGCTGCTGGAAAGCAGCCTGAAGCAGCCTGCTTTGAGTTGAGCCTTATGGAAGGGTAAATGCATGGATCTGGGAGCTTTTTAATCACTGTGTTAAAAACCAGGGTCAGGAGCTGCTGAAATCAACACTTCAGTGCTGCATCTGAGATTTCAGGGAGCCTTTAAGCTAAAAGGTGAAGCTAAGGGTATGCATTTGGGCCATGTGTATGAACTTCCGTGAGCTGTTTGCGGTGATCTGGGGAGTTAAATATTATTTAAGAAAACCCCCATGTGGTGTGGAGGCAAAGGGAAGCCTCTTTGTTGTCATTTGTATTAAATTCCGTGTAGTCAGTTATAAAAACACCTAGTCAGACTGGATACTAACTCTTCACTATCAGGATAATCTAGTAATTTCAGGTTTACATGGATTTCTTGTTTAGTTCTTTGTAAAGTGTGGGATTTTTGACTGGTGGCAGAGGGGATCTCCTCCAAGAAGGAGGATTTCAGTGTTACTACATTCCTTAGTGCTTATGTATAGAAATTGTTTTAGATATATTAATCAGTGGTTATCAGGAAAAATGAATCCATTTCAATAAGTGAATTATATTCTTTTTAATTTGCCCATGTATTTTGATGGTACAGTTTAAGGATTAAAGTTTATAAGGGGGGGAAAAGTATATAGCATGTGTTTCTTTGTGCAGTTATTCTGGCACTGTCTCTTCTTGAACACTTTGTGAATATTAGGTTGAGCTTAGTCCATGTATGTCTTGGATTGTGGATGGAAAGAAAAATACCAGTCAGAGGCTGTGTAGAACTAAGGGAAGGAGTGGGATGTACAAGGAATACACTTCTGTTCCATTTCCTACCTGGAGCGTGTCAGTGTTTCAGCTGTGTCAGAAACCCAGCTTTAGTGCTCTGGATATTATGCCTTTGTTGATGGAAATTTGTTACCTGCTTGAATTTATGAAACAACCAAGTGACTTTATTTGAAGGATTAAGCCCCTTTGGAAGAAGATGGTCTGTGGCACAGGCAGTAATTGTCAGATGGGGGTTTAAATGAGGCACAAGTTTAGTTGTGTCACAGGCTACAACCCCCTGCTTATTCAGCCGTCCCAGAAGGGGGAGTTCCTTTGTGTGCCCAGAGCTGCTCCTCTCATGCTGTTCAGGGCTCTTCACAGCCAGTTTTATGCCTTGCTCTGCTCTCATCAGGACAGGAGAGGGAATTCTTCAAGACAGGAGTGTGTATAGTTGGCTCCATTTTACAACTGAATCAGCTTTTTCTTCTCTTAAAGGCAAACAAAACCTTCCAACTGTTCCACAGTCTGAAGAGAGCATTGAACAGAGATTCCCTTCCTAGGAAGCAAATTTGGGAGTGCTGTAGTATATTTATGTGTGTGGCTTTTTGCAGATGAACGGGGATTGCATTGAATTTCTTTCTTTCAAAAGCCTTTGTTACCTCTGTTGAAACAGATACTGAACCCCAGTATTCTCAAGTGGGAGTAGGAACATTGGTCATATTATACAGAGGAAGAGATCAGAGAGTGAAACTACAGAAAGGGTCAGGACTGCAGCAGGTTGTGAAAATAAATGTACATAAAGCACATTTCCTTTAATACCTTATTCTTGAAGCTGTTAGAAGTAGTAAAACAAGGCAGGACCTTGTGGGTTGCTGAGTCGAGATCAGTTTTGGAAAGACAAGATGAAAGTAGTGAGTTTGAGAAGGGATTTGGAGCCCAGTCAAAGTGAAGTGGGGAGGGGGAGAGCAGTACCCATGTGCATATAATGTGAGTACTTAATGCACAGCTGTCGCTTGAAATGTGATAGTTTTTTGGACTGAGTCTGTGTTACAGCAGTTTTAAGTGTTATGTTGAACTTGTGTTCTGTGCTGTTAAACCTATATACTCCTTAGAGCAGATTTTGTGTGAGGGGTTTTGTGAATAGGAGGTGATAGTAAGTATGGACTTTTCTTTTTGTGTTTTTCGTGTGGTATGGAATTGAGAACTTAATGAACTTTGCCTTTCTTTCCCCAATTAAGTTGTAACAATTGGATTAAAAGGTTCTGCAGGACTGCTGCTGGTGCTGCTGGTGGTGGCCAGATGGGTGTGTTTTGGGGTGATGTGCTTCGCATCTGTGCTTGGGTCCAGAGTCTGTCCCAGATCCTGCTTGAGGGACTGTGTTCCTTTGGTGTCCAGGCCACTAAGCAGTGTTAGATGAAGTTAGTGCTTGTATGCCAATTATCCCAAAACCAGATTATTAAATATTCACAGCCTTGTGTCTGTGCAAACAGTGCTTTTTTTTTTTTGTGTGTGTCATCCAGACTGCATTTTCTCAAAAGACCTATGGGATACTTCACTTGCTATCTTTCTAAAACATGAAAGCTTAGATCCTTTCTGCCTCCTTAAAACAAGTGGTTGGAGAGTAATTCCCTGTGGCCAGTGTGCAATTCACTAATACACAAATTAGGTTCGTGGTTGCTCGATGAATGCCAGGGTTCACTCGGTTCTGTTGTTTGTGCAAGATACAGGAGAGCACAACTACCAGGAATAATAAGGTTGCAAATAACTTAGTTATAATTATGTCTAATGTCTGCTGAAGAAAATATTACTTGTGTCCAGCAGTTGCTGTTCCTGTCCTTTCCCTTCACTGGCAGAGCTCTTGAAGTCTTTCCTGTCTGCTGTGATCTTTGTGGAATTTTCCTGTGACATTCTGCCATCGTTAGAGACCAGAACAAAAAGGATAAAATAAGGATAAAAATGTTGCATTGTGTAAAATTCTTTATTTGTTTTGCTCCTGAGAATCAGAACTAGGAGAGGGGAGTGAAACAAGTAAAGTTGGTCTTTAGTGGTCCATCTTTAGCTTTGGAAGGATTGAAGTGTAAGAATTTACGTTGTATTTGCATTGAATTCTTTGTAAGAATTTGTGTTGAAATGGAGAGGAGGATATGGGAGGAGAGGAATTTGTCAAGATTAAATTAATGAAGTGTTGAGGAAAGAGTGAAGAGGACAAATTTCCTTGAAAAGCATGACCAAGGAACTTTAGAGGTAGCTGAAAAGATAAGGAAGCTGAGCAGTCAGCTCCATGCCTAGCAGATATGTTTAGATTTTTACTCTTGAATAGTAGTGATTGGCTTGTGGCTCAGTGGTGTGCTTGGTGAAGAAGGCAGACTGCAGAGGGAATAGAATGATATTGGAGGACAAAACATTTCAGGCCGTGTATAGGGACATTTAGATCTAAAAATAAGATGCTTTATCTTTTAATTGAAAGACAGGTAGGACAAGATAAGGAAACAAATGAAGCTGCATCAGATATGTACTTGGAGCCAGCTGGAAAAAGTCTAAAAAGGAAGTTTTTCCCCAAAGTAACATTTAAATATTGTTACCTTGCTGAAACCTTTCCCATGTGGAGAAAGGTAGAGAAATTAGAAAGCTGGGAAACATCCCCTCCCCTCTTTTTCTTTCTTCCTGAGCAGACATATTTGGGTTTGTTGTTTGGTTTTTTTTTTAACTTAAAAAAACCTCATTTTGTGAGATAGATAGGCTTTTGAGTTTTTTTACAAGAAGTTGAAATAAAAGCACAATAACCCAAACCATTTTTATGTTTAATCTGCTTTTGACCACTTTAGATGCCTTTAGCATTTATCCTTATTAGAATGAGAGTAATTGGTGTTTTAAGAAAAGTGTTACAACTGGTGGAACTTTAGCATAGGAGAGTTCTTGCCACCACTTACTTCCTAGGTAACTGATTAATGAAGTAAATCAGTAAGTAACCTGTGAAAACAAATATTGGGAAGGTGTGCCTGGAAATGGCTGTTGGGGTAAGGGAGATGAAATGATCCTGTGTGTGGATCATCCCTGACTGTTCCTCTGTAATGAGCAAACGAGAGGCCCTTTATCTGTCCTCTGGGATTGCCGTCCAGCATCAAATCACATCACAGTGCCCTGCATTTGTACACTGAATTTTACACACATGGCTGCTTCTATTGAAAATCAGTGGGACAACTTGTGTGGAAAATTCAACATGCCTGGAAGTGTTTGCGTTATTGATGCCTCAGCAATTAAAATAATATTTTTCTATTATTTGTGCACGGTACATTTTTGATGTTGCCTGCAAGTCCCATGGTGTTACACACACAATTATTTTAACAAATGTTTTAAGGGTGCTAATGATGTCACTTCCCAGAGCAGGGAAACATCATGGAAATTAAAAGTAGCCTTTGCCATATCAGAAAACTTCTTTAGTTAAATCAATAACTGCACAGGTCTCTCAATCCGAGAAACAGCCTTGTGAGCAATTTCCCTTTTCGTAAAGGACTTTTCATGGTATCATTCCCATTGTGTTAGTCGGTGATGTTTTCACATATTGTCCCAAACCATGACTAATTCCATAAAAACATTGGGAGCAGACATGGTTCTGGGCAAAGCTGTCACTGTCCTCTGTGTGTGGCAGAGCTGCTGGGACAGCAGTCTGGCCTGACAGCTTCTGTGTTAGCTCCGAAACCAGTGTGTTGGGGCAGTGCCCCTGCTCTTAGGTACCACCAGCAGTGCAGCTCAGGTTCTTGGGAATGTTCTTCCCAAGGGGATGGCTGTGTGTTTCAGGTGTGTCTGTGACTCACTTCTTTGGCTTTCACGTAGAAATTCAAGTTTTTTCGGTTTTCTTATTTTTTTCCAGTTTATTATGGCTTAGATGAACACTTAAACCGTGCAGAGTTTGTTTTAACTTTTTGTTTGACTTTCTCATCAGATTGTCTTGTGGAAATCTTTTGGTGGCCTTTGGGGGAAATAGCAGCTAAAGTGAATAAAGGTTCAGAAACAGTGCTTAAAATCCAGTTTTAAGTGTATAATATGCAAGCTTGGGCTTTCTGCTGGGACTGCCGTTGTGCCTTTAGTATTTATTTGTTTGAAAGGCAAAAGAACAAAACTGGCAAGGTAGCAAAGCCAGCTCTAGGTCACTTGAGTCTGGAATTCTTCCAGCTCAGTTGTTTCCTTTAAGGAACAACCCCACAGCCTTCTGGACAGTGTGTTACGTGTGAGTTGAGCAATATCTGTATATATTTGTTACTTCATCTGAAAGCTGACTTGGCTGCCCTGTGATGCACATGCCCCGAGGAAATAAATGCTTTTCACTAGTTCCTCCCACACAGTTTTTTATTTTCCAGGGAAGCACTTTCTAATTGTAGATCTGGAAGCTGCTGACGTTCTGAATCACTCATGAGCGTTTTCAGTACTCACTCCATTGTTGCTGCCATTAAGTGTATGCTAACAATATTAAAGGTTTGCTTCAGAATCCTCCTCCTCCTTCAAAGCAACTAAGCCATGTCACTTGTGAAATTTGTAGTTTGCTTTAATGGCACCAGCAGAATTTCAGGCAACTTGCTTTTTAAGGTGTCTGTTTTGAGTTCAAATGTTAGTCCTTGGCTTCTACAAACTTCTTTTATGTTTTCTTTTTACCTAAGGGCTTCCAGCTAAATAATCTGTAGGGTATGTACTGCAGCTTGTTCCTTAGGAAGGTTATCTTGGCTTTATAACAAAAATATCAGCCATTTGGGGATCAGTTTCTTGGGTATTTGAATACTCTGGCATTATTTAAGAAAATATCCTAATGTATTTTAAATGTTTATTTCAGATTTCATGTTTCATCCTGTGCTGAGCACCTGCTGCTGAGAGCTGGAAAGTCTACTTAGGGTATGTACAACAGCTCATGATTTCACTGTCACACAGTTTGATTCAGGTCAAGCTGAGATTTTTTGTTGCTTTTCTTTCCTTGTAATTGTTGTTGGAAATCCTGATTGTTAAACAGTGGGTGTTAAAACAGAAGGAGGTGTTTTCTCACCTCCCAAAACCACTCAGCTGGAAATTGTTTGACCAGTCCTATGTGCTGCCTTTCAAGCAAAATGTTTATTCTCATGTTCTGCTTTTCTGTGGTACGTATGAAATTTGGTTTAAGCAAAATCTTCACTGTAGGGGCACTTGGCCTAATCTGAAGTAATTAGCTGTAATCAGGAGCAGAGAAGTTACAGCCACAGTATTTTTGGTATTACAGGGATTTACTTCTGGCCTCCCTGTTTTATTGATTCCTTGTGCCCCTCTTCTCCCTGGGTGAATGGCTGTATTTGCAAATTTCAGTTTTATTGTTCAGTGTAGTTGGTATTTCTGACTTGCTGCAGATATGTGGATGTTTGAAATATTCATATGTTTGAGTGTGGCTAGAATAACTTGTTGGATTATTTTTTTTTGTTTGTGGTTTGGTTTCCCCCCCCTTTCTCCAACTTTCGCTGTGGTTGGTGGTTTGAGAGCCTGTATTACCTTAATTTTTTTTACTATTGCTTAGGCTTTGGCAGGTAACAAAATTAATGTGCTACTTCAAGAGCACTTTGGAAAACCACCTGTGGATGTGGCTACTCTTATTTAAAACTTGGATACCACCTGTTTTAGATTCATTAACGTTCTTGCCTGACCTATAATGCACTTGAGAACATGGAGATGTGACTGCTTACATTCCATGTGGACCACACCCCCTAATGGGGCTTCAGACTGTGAGCATCTTCAGGAATCAGCAGAGGGTCACTTGGTGTCTCCTGACTACCTAAATTTGCAGGGGTAGATATCTTTGTTCTTCAATAGTTTACTTCAGGAGTGATCTGGATGTAGTCAGCCTTTTGAAACTTCAGTTTTCAAGTTTATGGTGACTAATTGTTTCCCCTTTCCAGTTTCTCCTTTCCCTTTTCTGGTATGGGATGATGTTCATTTATGTTATGCAATTAGTTTTGCCAAAGCATTCCATCTATTCTCACCACTCCAAAGAACAAGTTGAATGGTTTAAAAAACAGTCTTCCATTTTGTCACTTAGGTTGGAAAAAACCCCAAAGTATTTCAGTTGGAACAAAAAGCACCAGGATTGATATTTTCATCAATTAAGCCTAAAATTTGTTGCCTTATGTCTCTCATTAATTCTGACTTATGATTCAGATGGAAACCCAGACATTTAAAAAGTATTTTCTGAACATGAAAAACTAATAGTGTGGGAAATCCAGAAAATAAGGGAGGAACAGGGTGGGAACAAGACAGGCCACTTTTCACTTTATAAAGGCCTCCAAATCAGACCTGTGATTTCAGGGGGTTTTTGATGCTTCCTTTAATTTTGTTTGACCTTTTAAAAGGAACAGCCTTGACTGTTGTGATGTCATTAGCAAAAAGGCACACTTGTATGTGTTGTGAACTAAAGCCATTTGCTCTCTGGAATACGAGGTTCCAAGTGAGTCATATCCTGGTCAAACCATGACAACCAAGTCTTTATTAGTTTAGTAGGTAAATACCTCACAGTACCTGCCTAGATAAGACTTGATGGAAAACCAGCCCAGGGAATAACAAGGCTGTGAAATACAATGTAGGGTAAGAGGAAACAGTGAAAAATCTTAAATGTAAATTGCAAGTACTTCCAGCTTGTCAGGTTTTTTTCCAGCTTGTCTGATTTTTTTTCTGGCTGGGGATTTGGTAGGAGCAAGAGATTAGTGCTACTTACTTTTTGAAAGTGGGGTTGATATATGCAAATACTGGAGTGACAGTTCCAGTGGAAATGGCAGAAAAAAATGTACTGAAGCTCTTGCTTATCCAGCTGCCTTATAAACTGTTATTTTAAGCTTTGTATTCATATTGCAAAAATTCAAGCTCTTGCCTGTGTCACGATAGTCTTTCCACTGTGTGATCACATACTTTGTTCCACAGAACCCCTGCCTGTTTGGTCCCAAAATATCTTTGTCTATCCATGGCAATGTTCAAGCCCTGCCCTTCCAAGACTGTTTTTTCTATTAAGTTTGCTGTGGCAGTGCTGGCTTCACCCATTCATCTTGTGGTATTATTAGTATTTGTATTGGTACTGGTGTTTGTATTGGATGGAGTCACAGAATTCAGGGTGAAGGGGTTCAGTTTTAAGTCCCTGCTCCGACATGCCTTTTTTTGTTGTAATACTTTAAATTTGCACTCAAAGCAGAGCTCTCACTGCTTTCAACAGCACCTGAAATTACTTGGCAGTTGTGTTTGACCCCCCAGGTATCAAGGCACATGTCCAGGAAAGAAAAGCTTGGAGATTGCAGGAAACTTGACTAACTAACTCTGCCAGCATCATCCAGACACCCTGAAAGCAGAGATGACAGTTGCTTCAGCTCATAAAGTGTTCTTTGTCTTCCTGATGCTGGTTATTTACTCTGATTCCCTGGTCCCCAGTGGGGTTGGGGCCAACCCTGTTCAACATCTGGTCAACAGCAGCTCAATATGGTCCAGCGTGGGCCCAGGTGGGCAGGAGGGCCAAGGGCACCTGGGCTGTGTCAGTGATAGTGTGGCCAGCAGGACAGGGCAGTGACTGTCTCTCTGTGCTGGTGAGGCCACACATCAAATCCTGGGTTCACTTTTGGGCCTCTCTTGTGAAGGAAGACATTGGGGGGCTGGAGTGTGTCCAGGGAAGGGAACAGAGCTGAGGAAGGGTGTGGAGCACAAGCCTGGTGAGGAGCAGCTGAGGGAGCTGGGGGAGTGTTCAGCCTGGAGAAAAGGATGCTCAGGGGACACATTCTCACTCTGTATCTCCCTGAAAGGAGGATGTAGAGAGGCAGGGGTCAGTCTCCCAGGTAAAAAGCAATAGGAAAGGAGGAAACGGCCTCAAGTTGCAGCAGGGGAGGTTTAGATCTGATATTAGGAACAGTTTTTTCACCAAAAGGGTTAAGCACTGGAACAGGCTGCCCAGACCAGTGGGGAATCACTATCCCTGGGAATATTTAAAAGATGTGCAGATGTGTCACTTGGGGACATGGTTTAGCTATGGCCTTGGCAGTGCTGGGTTAATGGTTGAACTCAATGGTCTTAGAGGTCTTTTCCAACCATAATAATTCCATGATTCTTAATTAGTGTGTACAGAAGACACATCAATAGGAAGGCATTATGAGCAGCAGTTCTGTTTAGCTTTGTAATTCTGACTTGCTCCTCAGGCCAGTGTTTGGGCATGGAATTGGTGTAGGCATTCTGGTGATAAAATTATGTGTAATTTTATGTGTCCTTACCCTGTGACTTCAAAGGTACTGGTCAGCCATTGACAGTAGGTGGTGCCAGCACTTCCACCTAGGATGCAGCTTCCAAAAGATGTTCTCTGGATTGTATCTCTACTGCAAGTGACTTCAGGTGCTTTCCAACTGTACAGTTCTATTTCAGTTGGAATCAAACTCATATTTGATGAGAAACCTTGTTGCATGCAGCATAACACTTATTTAAATACAGTATGACAGATGGAGAAATTAATGTTCCTTTCTATCTCTTATGGCTGGAAACACATCCCTGTGGGTTTTTGTGTGTTTTGGATGTTATACATGTAGTCTCATTTTGATACATTTGGGACTTTGCCCTTCTTGATACAAAATTTGTTTAAAAAGATTTCAGTTGGCACTTAAAACTGTGAGGAACAGCCACTGTTCTCAAGTGTAAAGCTAATTAATGGATGCTGCTCCTTGCCAGTAACACCTACATGCTTATAGCTCCTCCTGGCTTCTGGAAGTGGAATTTTGCTGGGATTGTTGGCTGGTTTATTATTCTGGATTTCTGGGTCATTGGAGAAAGATTTCCTCTGCCACTAAAGTTATGATAAACTTCAACTCCTTCCAGGCAGGCTGGGCTCACACGTGTGTGAGTTGGGTACAGAACATGAACCCATGCTCTTCTCTCTGTCCAGGCCCTTCCTGGGAAGGGCTCTGTGCTCTGTCTGTGCTGGCAGACACCCCCAGGGGTTTAACAGCAATAAACTTGGGTGTGAGGAACACAAACCACTCCATGTGGAGCCCAGTGCCTTGCTGAGCTCTGTCCCAGCCTTTGCTCAGCATAGTTGATACTCCTCAGCCTGTCCCCAGAGCAACTGTTGTCTCCTACAGAGAAGTAAGTGGGCTGGGGGAAATAAATTTCAGTGCTTGTGATACTGTCTTTAATTTATGTCCCATCCCTCAGTGAAGTTCAATAAAAGCTCAGCCTGTCTGGATTATTTTGGAATATGTTATCGAGATAGAATGAAGTAGAGCTTTAGTTTTCCCTCTGGAGGTGCCAAAGATCTTCTGTATACTAAACAAGTTATTTGTTTTGGCTGTTAATCCTTCTGGTATATGTGAATAGGCAAACATAAAACATAAACCAGAGTCTGACTCTGTAAATAGTACTGCTTTGTAGTGTGACTTGGAAGGAGCTGTGGTAGCACATTCTGGTGATGCCAGGGGTGGCCATGCAGTGCTGCTGCTGCTCCCTTCCAGGCTGTTTAAATGAAAATTAAAGAATGATATTTGGTTTATTACTTGCAGTAAAGTTTGTAGCTCTCTGTCTTTCAGAACACTTCACTTGCTCACCGGTAATGTATAATTGTCCTTTGATCCTGTATTTTGGTGAATGGGTTGAGGTCTGTACTGGCTGTTATATAATTCAAATCAAGGCTCAGAAATGTCTATTTTTACCTTTAAAACTGAGTTAGACTTCCCAGGCATCCTGTTTATCCTCAGTGACATTGTCTGTTCCTGATGTGGCATCTGTAGTTGTGGGGCAGCATGTAATGGTATCCTCACAAGAAAAGGAACATTAGTGGATACAAACATAGGGACAAGTCATAAAATATGTGGGAAGTAAAGTACAGTCCAGCAGGAGCAGCAAGTGAGACGCCAGGGGCTGCCAAGGCTGTGGTAAGGGAAGGAGCTGGGTTGTTTCCTGGCAGACATTCATGGAGAACTTCCTCTGAAGGGAAGCGGGCTGGAGTTCACTTCCTGAGACGTGTTTGAATGAGCAGTGCCTGGGAGGCAGGGAATTCACTGCTTGGGAAATGCAGGGCTTGTCAAACTCTGCTGTGCTCAAAATGGACCCTGCTCTTTCAGCTGAGCACTGTGTGAAGAGGAGCTGTTCCTTGTCTCCCTTAGGGTTGGCACACACCTTGGTCACAAGTCCCAGCGTAACATCACTTTTTTATTTTTCCCCTTCTCTCAGGAATCTCAGTAGTTCAGGTTCACTAAACCCTCCAGATTTTTCTGTGGCATTATTGTCTTGCTAGTAAATCTCATTTGTTTATGCATGGCTGGTTTTTCTTGCCTAGCTGTAAAGCTGGTGGAAAATGATGGGAGAGTGCTGGAAGCCTCCAGTTTGACACCTTTCCTCCTCATGTATTTATAGGTCACATCAGTGATCTGTGAACACCCAGTAGAAAACCCTTCAAGCCAGCCTGACTCCCTTTTTTGCCTAGATGGTTCTAGATAATTTGGTTTGGTTATTCTGTATTCCTTGAGTTGCATACGTCTTCCTAATGCATCCTAATTCTGTAGATGCCAATTTCTTTTGAAACTATTGAGTTTTTGAAATAATGCTATGCTTTCCTGTGCTTGAATTTCATTAAATCTATTTACAGTAGCCAGAATTAGCAAAAATTGTGGTTTATTGTGTACTGCCCACACATACTGCTGTCTTGGGTGCAGAGAAGGTGACTGTCAGGAGAGATGTGATTTCTTTTATTTGTTTCTGACCTGTAGCTGTGAATCAGTACTCTCTTTTCCACGGCAAGAAGTAAAGCAGGCCACTTGAATTCCCTGTCAAGAGTCCAGACAAATACAGCTTGGACAACGTTTCCTTATTAAGGAGGATGGAGAAGACATGAGAAGGCAATAAGAGTCTGTAACTGCACCCAAAAATAATACATTAAATGAGATAAAATGCTCTGTAGCAAGAGGGAACCTTGATCACCTGGCAGAAGTTAATATTTGTTCTAGATACCTCTGAAATGCTGCCCTTTAACAACACATGGAAAGGATGTTGTAAATCCACTCCCAGCTGTGCTCTGGAAGGTGAAGTCTTTAAATTGCTAACTGGGATTCCCATCAGAAAAAAGGTCATTTCTTATTTTAGGAAAATACTATTTAGATTGTGCAGAGCAAAAGGGCACTTAAAAAGTCATGGTTGTCAACAGGACTCCAAGTTTGGCATTCCGGGTTATTTTTGTATGCATTGTAAGCAGGTGGTTGTGTTGTCATTGCCCTCTTTCAGGATCAGTCTACTCAGCTGAACTTTCAGAATAGGATGGTAAAAGCTTGGCAGAACTGGAGAGGGTGTGAAGGTCCAAAGGAATTGGAGCAGCTGTAAGCATGGAGTTCTTCCTTCAGCCTATTCCTTTACTCTAAATGATCTGTGTAAGAGCAATATCAAAGGGAGTGATTATTATATGACTTTTCTAATAGTATAATACCTAAGTATTTTGACTTCCTCAAGTCTTTTCATGTTGTAGTCTTTGCTAGTTGTAATATTCCTGGGAGTGTGAACAATTCATGTTGTATTCCTCTGCCTTTAATGTATGCTGAGTCTTGCAAGTCACTTAACGTAGAAATTTGAGTTGGACTAGTAACAAACATTCCTAAGCCCAGGATGTATTTGTAGCCAAGCCTTGTGCTTTTGCTCTGTGCTAAATCCTAAACAGGTGGGACTCTGAATGAAGGTGGTTGTTAAACAGTGACTTTTGCATCTTTGGGAGATTATTGGCTTTTGTTTTTATTTTGAGACCCTCTTTCTCCAGGAGATCTTAGATATCAGTAGTCAGAGAAGAACAGGACATCTGATGGTGGTGAAATCGGGGTTTCAGCTCAGTTTTCCTCTTGATAAGGTCTGAAGAGAAGCCAAGCCAAAGCTACCTGGGAGATTTGCTTTGGGGGGGTGTGGGTGTCTGTACAAACATATGTGGTGTGAAACTTCCACCAATCACTCTTCTGCTTTTTGAAGGGAAAGGTTAAGAGCTCTATATTAAACCCAGAGACTGAGTGCCATAAAAATCACTGAATCCTAATACTAAGGACACACATATATACTAATACAAGGAATTAGTGTCTTTGGTGTTGCTTTTGAAAATAAACAGATTTGAAAACAGAACCTAAATGCAGCTCTCCCCCCTGTAAAGGAGAAGGAAGGACATAAGGAAAACAGTGAGTTATATTATTGCCTGATTTCCTGATGGCTTCTGTGTTCATATATATCCATATATCTCAAGAATCCTGCCCAGGATGCTGCTGCCATCACTGCAGTAACTACACAGGCAGTGGGAGAAATGGGTCAGAAGATGCTGGTTTAGCTTTTCTAACTCCAACTCCCACTCCAGTTACCCTCCTACAAGGAAAATTTGTGATGGTTGTAATCAGGGGACCATCACAGATTTAAAAAGCAGCTGAAATGCACAAATACAGAATTAATTATTCTTTTGGCATCTAATGCTTTTCTGGTGGAAGTTCTGCATCCCCCAATTGTTAGTGGGGAAAGTGTGGAAGTCCTGAGGTGGGGAAGGAGGGTTGGATTCAACTGGGTGGCTCTACATAGTCACTTCATTTTAATTCCTCACCTGGTTTTATATTTTTAAAGAAAACATTTAATCCCTAAATTTGCATCTGAACAGTGAAGTCTTTTTGTCAGGAAAAACTAATTTCTGTGTTATTTTGGTGAGTTGGAGTTTAAATTTGTTGCCTCCTTTTTCTTGTTTTTTGAAAATAATTGTTCAAGAGAAATGAGACATTTGAAAAGGAGTTTGGAGAAAGGACCCAAAGCTTGGGCTCCAGTTTAGAATTTTTGCTCTGAGAAGTAAGAGTTAATTGTAGAAATCATGGAAACTGAACAAAAAACTGGTTGCTTTTGGCGTGGCAGAACTATTACTTTTCTCAGCCATCTGAAGTGGCAGCAATGCAGAATTTCTGCAAATTGGCCCAATTAATTTAATCCTGTTTTTGGTGTGTGCAGCATCCACATTTTCTGGGTAGCTGATCTGATGACTATATGGGATCACACACAGTCTGTTCAGGAAGTCCTGATAACTTTGCATTTTCTTATTTTTACTGTTCTTTCATATCATTAAAATTGCCTAGAATGTGTTTTGAAGCAAGGACATGTCTCGATTTGCCCCCTGGATCTCAAATTTCTGAAGAATGCTGAAATTGGAGGAGGGAAGCAGTGAGGGATGTGAGCAGCCCAAGGAAACATCTCCAGATAGAAAGAGAAATATGCAGGAAAAATGTGGCTTTGGATTTTTGGATTGTGCAAATAATGATACACATGAACCATTTGTAGCTTAAATGGGGTGGTGGTTCCCAGATTTTTGTTAAAATCAGGAGAAATTTGTTCAATTTCTTGTTAAAGAAATTACATTGAAATATTCATAGGATATAATTGCTGAGGCTGTTGATAGTTTCCTTTTGTGGTTTATAATATATAATTTGTACATGGCTTCTGATACATTTTTAGCTCCTGCACTGACTGCAAATTAAATATTGATTTGTGCATTGCTGGTTTTTAAGCCTCAAGGCACTTTTGAGTTGTGGTTAATTGATCTCCAGCTCCAAACTTTAACACATGGAGGTTCTGAGACCAAGGCATCTGAATTCCAAATTACTATGTTTTACACACATGGTTCACAGCTTTAACCAGTTTCACAAACTTAGGATTAACTAGTTTTGTTGTGCAACTTGCTCTTTGAAATGCTTGTAAACATGAAAGGAAAATAAGGATAGAACAAAAAAAGAACAAAGCCACTGCTGGCAAGTTTTCTAATGTGAATGTAATGTTATTTGCATGTGAAATATTTGGAAATTCCACTCTCTTCCCATTGACAGGGTCCATCTCATGTCCTTCAGTTTCCCCAAATCCTTGAAAGACCTTGAAGTTTCTGAGGCTTTCAGTCACAAATGTCAGTATTTAGCCAGTAATCAGGTCTGTAAATCCAGACCATGAATGTTCCAAATTTAGGTTTCTGGTAGCTTATTCTCACAACTTAATACATGGGAATTAAATAAATTTCATCATCTGTCATGTTTCTCTTGAATGAGAGGATTTTGTCCCTAAAAATAATTTTTCATGGCTGCTGCATGAGGCCATATGAGTTGGTTTTAATATTTAATGTTACTTAAAAGTAGTTGGATGTGCGTTCATTTGGTTCTTAATAAATGTTACAGCTGATGGCCTTTCATTTGAATGAAGTGCCTGTGTTTAAAGGGTGCTGGGGTGGAGATCCACCAGCTCTCTAGTCATGGTCATAATGTAACATTTACAAGCCCACCAGAACTCTGTTTTGGAGAGGGCAGCTGTGGAGTTCAGCCGGTGGAAAGAGCATGAGTTTCAGGGTTTGGGATGGAGGCTGAGGAGACAACGGGGAGTCAAATCCTGTGACGCTTTCAGGCCTGGAAGAATAAATAAAGTCCTTCATTTCTGAGCCTGGCTTGGTATTTTTGGACTTTGAGGAGGTGGAACTTTATAATCTCTTAGTCTTAACTTCAAAAGCCAGACCTGTCAGAAATGGACGTTCTGGATGTAGGACGCTTGAGAAAGGTAAAACTCAGCAGTTGCTGGATTTGAATGCATTGGAAAGAGACCTTGGGTCAAGTCATGTTGAAGTCACTGTCTCAAAGCTGTACCTGATGGCTTTTGGAGCAGCGTCTAATTAATTTGTAGGCTTTAAATTTTAGGGTTTTACGTAATTGTCAAACCTGTTGACATTGTCTAATGTCTACAGACAGATGGGAAAATATCTTTATTAGAAAAGTCTGCATGGGAGAAGCCTTAAGTCTTTTTTGGTGTTGCTTTTTCTGAGGTGAACTGAGCGAGTTTGAACTGGTGTGTTGTAGTTGTACATCTCTGGGATAAGCCTCTTTGGGTATGTTCTCTGGAAGAGGTGGTTTGGACGAGGTGATGTCCTCCTTCCCTGCACAGAAAGTGCCTTAGACAGGATGGAGCCATTACAAGTCACCCCTGACCTGCCACTTTCCCTCCTGTGGTTGCTTGTGACAATATTGTCTGTCATTACCTTGGATTCCTAACTAATTAGCCTTGTGCTGCTTGACATGCATTGTCCTCTCCCCCACACTCTTCTGACCACGAGCTGGTTCCTACCACGCTGCACAGAGGCAAAAGCTTCAAACCAGAGCTGAACGGAGCTGCTGATTTCAGGCTGTCGACAGCAGCCTGCACAGATAGGATCATGGAATCATTTAGGTTGGAAAAGACCTCTGAGGTCATCAATTGCAGAGGTCTTCTCCAACCTAGATGATTCTGTGATTTCCCCTTGGATGTCCCCCATCCTGTGATGTCCCCCAAACCCGGTACACTTGGAACTTTGAAGCATCCAGAGCACTGTGAAGGAGATGGGCTTGGGGCTCAGGGGCTCAGGTGAGTGTCACGAGGTGTGCTGGTGTACAGGTGCATTGGGGTAAAGGGGCCACAGGGCTGGTGGTGGTGCCACCTTGCTCAAGGGTGTGCTGAACACTGTGATGGCATTGACCATATGGGTTTGTTGTAAATGGTGCTTTATTGATCTATTCATAAAGCTCCTCAATTTTAAATCTGTTCGGTGTTTCATAATAGTGAGTTGAGGTACTTTAATATTTTAAGAAGGTAAAATTGTGTTGGAAGTCTATAAGGCAGTCTTTTGGTCTTGGATATGCTGTTTATTTAATACATTGCTGTGCCATTCATTTGCGTCTTAGTCTTGCTTTTTGAATTAGGAAGCGTTCTGGCATTGCTTTCAGTTGTCATTTGCACTGTGTAAAGTGATCTTTACAGTTGAAAAGTCTGAAAGCTTATAAAAACATCCAGTAAGGAGATGGGATTCATATGGCTAAATGGCATAGCAGGAGGAATTAACCTTTTCCTAGAGTTCCAGTTTGAGAAAAATTCTTAGGAAGGGAAAGCCTTAGGACTATGCACTTGAGAAGTGGTAGCAGATGGAATTTTCAGCTAAGCCTCCAGCTACAGAAAACTTGCTTTGGGGTTTTGTTGTTAGGTTTTAGTGGTTTTTTTTTACTTTTAGGTTGATCAGGGAGACGAGTAGTTGCACTTTGGAAAAGGAAATGTGAATCTGCTCTAAAACATGATGTATTTACACAATGTCTTTCTTTCAGCCCAGAGACCCAGCTGGGTCCTGGGCTGCATTCAAAGCAGGGTGGGCAGCAGGTGAGGAGGGCCATTCTCCCTCTTTCTTCTGCTCACATGGGGTGCTGCATCCAGCACATCTGGGGTCCCCAGCACAAGGCAGGACACAGACCTGTTAGAGCAGCTCCAGAGAAGGCCACAAAGATGCTCAGGGGGCTGGAGCCCCTGTACCATGGAGACAGGCTGGGAGAAACGGGGTGTTCAGCCTGGAGAAGGGATGGCTCTGGGGACACCTTGGTGTGGCCTTTCAGTATAGAAAGGGGCTTATGAGAAAGGCAGGGAGAGACTTTTTACCGGGGTCTGTAGTGACAGGACAAGGGGACAAGTGTTTTAAACTCCGAGAAGGTAATGAAAAATTTAAGATTCCTTTCCTTTGTTGGTGAGATCCTGGCACAGGTTGCACAGAGAAACTGTGGCTGCCCTATCCCTGGAAGTGTTCAAGGCCAGGTTGGACAGGGCTTGGAGCAGCCTGGGCTGGTAGAAGGTGTCCCTGCCCATGGCAGGAGGGATGGAACGAGATGGTCTTTAAAGGTCCCTTCCAACCTAACCATTCTTTGAGTCCAGCCTTACTGGGTTACTGGGGAATGCTTTAGGCACCTGACAGATCCAGTCAGATGTGCTCTGGTGAGGAGTTCATAGGTCAGAGCTGCCCAGTTTATCCCTAATTCTTCTAAAGGATTTCCACAGTTTTTCTCTTGGCTATAAACAGACACATTCCATTGGTTTCCTTCTGGCCTCATGACTTTGTTACTGCTCTGTGATTCAGGAATGGGGAAAAAGGAGATAAATGGGCTTAGTTAAACTGCGTTCATGTGGCAACAGAGTTAACACCCCTGTCATTCAGGCTGCAAATAATCCTTTGGTCCTTTGAGCTTCCTCTGGTTTGCCCTGAGCTTTCAGCATCCTGTTGTTAAGAACTTGAGCATTTCTTTTGCTGTGGTGCTGCAGCAGACAAATTCAATTAGAAATTATTCCAGCTCCAGTTCTGTGACATGTTGTTTGCATATGCTGCCTGGAATTCCTTTGTACTGTCACAAATGCTTAGTGTGCAGGATGACGAAATAAATATTAACTGTACGTGGGCTGCTACTGGAGTGAGTACACACTGCAGTTCTCTGATTTGATCTCCTGCATACCAGCAAAGAGGTGTGTTCACAAGTTCCTCAAATACCAGCACCCTCCTGCAGTAGCTGCTTGATTTTTGTGCCAGAAGCACTTTAATGTGTTCAAGCAAATTGAAGTTCACGTCCACTCTGAACCTGATTAGATATTCAAAATGAGTTGCTTTAATAATAATTGAAAATTTGAATAAGGTTTTTAATTTGGACTTCAAGCCATTTTGTTTCTTGTGTATGCCTCAAGTTTGAACTCAAATGTTTGGGGGTTTTCTCAGGGTGAGTTTTAGGATACCTTTAGCAGCAATTTAGAGAGGGAAGACAGGAGAAAAGAGACCTTGATGAACTCAGTGTTTAATTGAAAATTTTTAATAAGCATTGCATATGTATTCTACACATTATGGGAGACAGAAGGTAGAGTTACAGTGCATGCTAAATAATGTCATGTGCCCAGGGTACCTGACACTTCATACGTGATAAATTGAAAACTGGATCACAGAGTAATTAAAAAACGTTCACCTTCTTCACGTTACTGAGGTTGGAAGTGCGTGAAACGACTGTCAGTTCAGCTCTGGCTCACCACTGAGACCCAGTCAGTTCTTTGTTCCTGGGGGATCCAGGGCCATCTGACTTTGTCCCAGGTTGGATCAGGAGCAGAGAAAACTGGGTTGGTTTTTTTACTGGTCTTCCCTGAAATGGAAGAGCTTTTTGGAGACTAATCCTCAAATAATTTACCCTTGTTTGAAATAACAAAAGAAGTGGACTGGTGTTTTTTCAGTGCTGTGGAATGGTGTAGACAATATCAGGGAAGAGTTTAAAAAGCTTAACAATATGTTCCTTGGTTTAGACTTTATTGCTGCTTGCTGTGCTTTCTTATGGATTATATTGTGGTACAAAAGATTTACGTTTTGCTGCCTCCCAGCACTCACTGCTGATGCAAACCCCAGATTTCTTCTGTACACTTCTTTGTGGTCTTGAATTCTTATCTTTGTGCAGAAAACGTTTGTTCACTGAGTCAAACCTACACGGGGCTGTACCAAATACACTTATATAATTAGGATATTTGTGGCTCTTTGCTGTTTACTCTTAAAGGGCTACATCATGGTTTTCTTTATGCTCCAGCTAACTTGACTTGCTGATAAGGAGTTGTTACACATCAGCAGGGGATGTCTTCACCTTTAGTACTGCATTTTATATATCAACAAAGCAAGCTGAAGTAAGATGTAATTGTACAAGTGTATACACAATGTGATACCTTTGAATAAATGGAAGAAGCTGTTACTGAAATACTTGTGTGGACTTTTCCAGAGAAGCAGCACTGTTGCTTAACATCGGCAGGGGAGACAGCAAATTTCAGACTTTTTAAATAGTAGATGCATTTTGTATTGGGAAAATATTTTTTAAAAAGTTTTGTCTGGGTACAAAATCATGATAGACTTAAAATCCATTGTAAATGAACTTGTAATGCTCTACTTAAGTCCTTACAAGGCAAGTCAGAGTTACTAAGGGACTTAGTGATTCTTAGCTGAGGAAGTAATGGATGTGTTCTGTGTCGGGATTCCTTTCCCCGACGCTGCCCTTAAAATTGGCTTGTTAGTTATTCGTGAGGCAAATGGGTCTGACAGCCCTGAAGGCAGAAGTGTTCATTTCACAGTGCAGGCAGTGCTGTCACGCCAGAGCCTTGGCCCCCGGCTGACAGGAGCTGCTTCTTGGAGAACCAGCTCCAGCCTCGCCACAGGACCATTTGGGAACCTCTGGGGCTGCTGGCAGGGCTGAGCCATGGATACGTCTCCTGTAACCTGTTATCTTGGAGCTTCAGACCTCCAGGCATCCCTACATGGCAGCTTTCTGTCGTTAGCTGTGCATATTCTGTGGATAATCTAACGAGTTTAAATTGGACCTTAACAGGAGTGGAAGATGCTCCTTAACTCATTGAGAACATCGACGACCTGGATCTAGAACATGTTCTGTTCAGACCCATGTGTTTATCCAGCCTGGTTATAGGGCTGTAATGTGTATTTCAATCAAAAGTTGTCTTTGCTGTCCTTGTTCTTTCTCCCAAGTGTCTGTGGAATTCGTCAGTGTTGTACGAAATAATATTTTAGGAGATCTGACTTTAAAAATTGCAGTCATGGCTCGTGTAGGGAGAGCGACTCGGGTTATCTGCTGGGGGGGGGAATTGCAGCCTTAACTAAAGCCCACAGCTTTTAGACTTACAGTTTATGGCATATCTAATATTTACCTGCCACCCAACATGTAATGAATCTTAAATCTTTCTGCAAGCATTTCTGGTGGTCTTAATCTGCTTCATGCCACAGGCAGTGAGAAATAATGCGTCCAGTTTTGTCAAATTAAGTTTTTACTGTGCATTAAATTGATTAAATAGAGCAGCGGATTAAGGCAAAAAAAGACTATCTTAAATTGCTGTTCGGGGCCGATAGAATCTTAATGATGCCAAGCTGAATTTTTTCAGAGGGTCTGGGGGTATGAGAATCCATTAATCACACACGCTCATGGTGCTGTATCAGGAACAAACTCCTTGCCCTGTTCCCTTTGCCCGGATGAGCAATGGCCGAGCTCGGCGGTCACAGCAGGCAGAATTGGGAGCTGCACGTGTGTTGTTGTGTCAGCCCACCTGGGTCCCTGGTTGAAGGTGTGTGTTGTTGTGTCAGCCCACCTGGGTCCCTGGTTGAAGGTGTTGTTGCAGAGAAGAGACGTGTTGGGGCTTTCCCTCTGCTCATCTTCGGAGAGTCGCTCTCTGATGGTGACATGACAGAAGCAATTAGGAGAAGAAAGGCTGTCTCGTGTTGTTCTGCAGTTCTTGTCTGCACTCCTGTTCCCCCATCACCCCCTTTACCCCTCCATAATCTTGTTTTGTCAGTCATCCCTTTGGGTTTCTTTGTCCTGATGTGTGTGTTTTAATTTTGCTGTTCTCTTTTTTCAAGCCCTTGGTTCCTCCCAACCTCACTTGTCATCTTTTTTGCTCTCTTAATTTGCTCTGTGTCTCTCTTTCATCTGTAAAACTGTATAAAAGGGGACAGAGAAGGCAGAGGAGAAGCTCAGGAAAAGTTTGTTCTCTGTTTCTGCTGGTGCATCTGCCTGTGGGGAGAGCAGAGCAGGGGACTGAGCCCAGTTACTGCTGACATACAACATGGCAGGAAAAAAATAATTCTTGGCTTAGATGAATACATAATATGTTGCTCTGCAATGACTTTTGCCCTTTCCTGATTTATTGTCTTTATTTCTGTTGCCCCTGAACTCCTGTTTTACACCCTGAAGTAGGCTCTGTGTCTTTTTGGCTTACAAAGAATTGTATATTCTTGTGAAATGAGAAAAATCCTTTTTTTATCTCCGTGCTAATTCTTGTTGCCTTGTGTCTGCTCTGATAATAATTTATTCAATCCAGATGGTTCTTGACAATGTTCCTTTGTAATCTTTTTTTTTCTGGGTTTTTTGTTGTTGTTTTTTTTTCTCGTGGGGGTTTCTTGTTGGGTATTTTTAGGTAAGCACAATGTGTGTGCAAAGGTGATAATCTTTTGTTAAACTTCTAACAAAATACTTTGTGCGTGTTCTTTCCTGGAAGGCTCTTACATTTTTTGTCCCTCATTCCATGCTGTATTGATTATCTTCAACCTTCTTTCACTCATTTTGAATATCCCATAATTTCAAATAAGAAAACCTTGTAGCTTTAATTCTAGCTCCTGAAAAACTGCTGGAACAATGGAATCCATGTGTGGGCCAGAACCATGGAAACAGCATAATTTTACCGTGGGGAAACATGAAAGGAAATGACTCGCCCAACCTTCTAAGAATTTATCTTAAAAACAAAACAACAAAAAAACACCCAAAACTTGAAAAATACTGCCTCTAGTATTCAAAAATGAAACTTTAGGGGTTTTTTTGTTGTTAGTCTGTTACTCTAAATATTTCTAACTAGTTACTGTTTTAAAAACAGAACAAAACTCCATGGCCCCTAAAAAAAACCACCCCAAAAAAGCAGTTTTCTCTTGCACTGTGGTCTGGGATGTGTAGCTCTGTTTTGAGTCTTTTAATATTTTCCCTGAAGTCTTTTCTCCTCATTCTCTCTCATTCCTGGTTGTGTCCTTGGCGTTCACTTCTGTACCTGGAAACACATTTACTTTACATTCTGAAAGATCTACATGCTCGTTGCTGAGTTCCTGCTGTATCTGGAGCACAAAACCAGCCTTTCTTGACGCACAGGGCTAATTTGTATTTCAGTAGAGGACCTACAAAGTCCTGTCACCTTTTGAAGGCGTGAGTGCCTTGTGGTGGCACATTCTGTGTCACAAGTCCATCATGGGAAACGACAAGGGAGTTTCAATCATAGCAAGCAACGTCAAGGCAATGTTTTTTGAAAGAAAAACATCCACTAAAGCCATCACTTGGAAGAACAAACACTCTGTAGTACAAATGGGGGGAGCTTGACACACAGAGAGTGCAATTCTATAGTTTTCCCCCAGCCTGCCCGAGGGCCTGAATTGTTGTGTTCATAAAATGTCACAGTATTTCCATCAGGATTATGTGATCACAGGTCGGAGTGCTGGAGGTACTCCTGATAGATCTGAGCCATTGCCAGCTCACACGTGGCCCTCCTGGAACATCTGAAGTGCTTTGCAAGTTTCCTGGGCTTGTTCAGAGTTAACCATGTCTCCTTTTGCAGAAAGCCATTGAAGGATAAGAACATTCCTGTCATGTAGCTGGCATTCTTAGAACAGCACTCCTGATTGAGCAGGTATATTCTTGTAGGCAATGGCTAAGCTCGTGGCTGTTCCACATCTTCACAGAGCCATGGCAGGGAATTTGAGAACTGAGAATCCTAGAATCATTTTAGTTGGAAAAGACCTTTAAGATTGTTGGTTCCAACTGTTAACCCACCACTGCCAAGGCCACTACTAAACTATTTCCCCAAATGCCTTTGAAATGGCTTTCAAATCCCTTGAGGGATGGTGACTCCACACTGCCCTGGGCAGCTGTAGCAGGGCTTGACAACCCTTTCCATGAAACAGTTTTTCCTAATACCCAAACTAAACCTCTTCTGGTGCAACTTGAGGCCATTTCCCCTTTTCCTGTTGCTTGTTACTTGGGAAAGAGACCAACTGCCCTCTGGCTACAGCCTTCTTTGTGGAGAGCAGTAAGGTCCCTGTGAGCCTCCTCTTCTCCAGGCTGAGCCCCCCAGCTCCCTCAGCTGCTCCTCATCACACTTGTGCTCCAGACCCTTCCCCAGCCCCATTGTCCTTCTCTGGACACACTCCAGCCCCTCAATGTCCTCCTTGTTGTGAGGGCCCCAAAACTGAACCCAGGATTCGAGGTGTGGCCTCACCAGGGCTGAGCACAAGGGGACAGTCACTGCCCTGTCCTGCTGGCCACACCACTGGTGGTACAAGAGATGCTCCTGGGTGAGCACTGACCCTCCAGCCCAGCAGTGTGCCTTGGTGGCAGGAGTAGGTGTTTGTCCATGCAAGAGGAGCTTGCACGCCTGGTCCTGCATTTCCTCAGCCCCCCCACTGCAGCTGAGACACCAGCTGGTACCTCCCTGACCATTGCTTGTCATCTTTTCTTTGTCAGCCCCCTGGGAACTGGCTGGTGGTACCTGCCTCCATACTTTCCTCTTGCAGGGACTTCAGGAAGCTCAGTGCCCACTGTGGAGAGCCACTGGGTTGAAGCTCATCTCTAGCAGCTGTCTCAAATGCTTTCTACAAACGCTTAGGAGTGGAGCTGCACTGATTTGCTTTTCCTTTTACATTTTTTTTTCCTATTCCCCCCCCTACTTGTAAGCTGTGGTGATATTTACTGTGAGCCTCATGTCCTCCAAGCTGAGGGGCCCCAGATTTGGTCATATGTCTTTACTTGGCAGCTGTTCCATCCCTTGATCATTTCAGCTGCTCTGCTCTAGACATCTCTCCCTCTGCTTTGTACTCCTGCTGGTGCAGAGACCAGAACTGGACACAACATGTTGATGCTTCATTGTTTTGCACAGTAATATGCTTAAGTACCATGTTTTCAGTACCCTTGCTAATGAGCCACAGTGTTTTATTGCCTTTGGCCAGCTAGTGCACTCTGAGCTGATGAGTTCAGAGAAAACAGTGACTCAGCCTTCCTCCCGCAGCTGGAACTGGAGAAAGTGCAAGTGTTACTTGGTTAAGGAGGTATTGCTCGGCTTTTTTCCCTGGCTGCATTACATCACAGCTCTGTGTCGAGGGGTAGCTGCTGACTTTTAGCAACTTGCTTCATTTTCTGAAACCCTTGTTGATTTTTTTTTTTCCCCCGTTGACGTGGCTTTTGCTGACCCACAAGAGCTTAATGCCACCTGTAGACTTGAAGATTTCACTTACCCATTTTGTGATGCTGATTAAAACCTATTCTTGGGGAACTACTCTGAGCCCTTCTCTATTCACACCTCTCTTTGCCATAAGCAAGAGGTGTATATAGTACTTAATGTAGGTATTCAGAATAAATTCTTCATCTGAGTTGCTTAGATACTGCATGTTCTGTAACTCAGTGTGTAATGAGATTGATCCCACCTGCCCTGAGTAATGATGGAGTAATTTTTCCTGCTCTTCCTAACCTCCTTAAATGCAGCTTCCACCAGAACCTTTTCATTTAATATCCTACTGTTCAGTGTGCCTGGTCTCAAATTTGGCTCCTGGTGGCTGGATAGATAACTGTGGTCATGCTCAGAGATATGGTGTAAATGAATTTAAAGTTTCCAGGTGCATGCAGAGTTCATCAGAGCAGAGTTCAGCTGAGATGGAGGAAAACGTATGGATTACTCTCAGGGTCTGAATCAGAGGCTGGATTTTTTTCAATTTCAGAATCTAGCATTTTAAAACCATAAGCAGAGTGATTCTGGAGGAGTTTCAGTGGGAGAGGGAAAACTGTGATTTGAAACTGTTGAATGATTTGGGGTTTTTTTTGTAGATGCTATATACTAAGGAGACTAAATATTGATTTTGTTTTCAAATGGGAAGGGAAAGGCAGGTACAAAGAGAAGATTGGAGTTGTGAGAAGAATGCAGCAGTAAACTGACAACAAATTGACAAATTATGAAAGCAAATATGAACTCAAGGTGTTCTCAAGGTACAGGATCAGTTACCTGATGCTTGTCCTGGTGTAATATCACAATACTTCTGCATTTCTAAAGCTATCTGAGGTATGTTAGATGTGGTGATCACACTGTATTTGTGCCTAGTACCTGTTTTATCAGCCAACCATATAATTTGAAAAACCCCTTAGTGTTTTGTGCAGTACTTCAGTTGGTCCTCTTGTTTTTCCTTGCCTTAATTCTGTGTTGCTTTTGTGTTCCAGAGGCAGCAGCTTGCCTTTACTAACTGGTTAAACAGAACTTCTCACAAGCATAACACAGGCTGTGCACGTTTCCTGGGGAGGGTGTCGGAGGGGTTCATTCTTGGCCGCTTGCTCATTAACCTTTTCAGCAGCCAGAAATGAAAGCATTAAATCATTACTGCTGATCCTCACAGCTGAAGCAAAGATTTAAACCAAGATAATAAAGGACTCCTGTGCAACGTGGATCTCCTGTGAAGTAGGGGCTGTAAACAGGAGATGTGGGGCTTTGTACGGCTGAATTTCTTCTGATCTGACCAAAGCACGAAATAATTGCAGTCAGGTTTAGTGGATGGAGGTGTCTGCCCTATAATTGTCCCATTCCATCTCTCCCCAGGGTAACAGATGAAGATTTGCAGCTAAGCTGGTTATTCAGCTGCTGCTGTGCCTGAGGCAAATGCAATAAATATGTCAATAGGGGCAAAAACTCCATCGAAGTAAGCAAATGGTATTTTTAGTGCTGTCCTGATTGACGTATGAATGCTGTGTCAGGTACTGGTGTTTGCAAATCAGGGCAGCTACTGAGAGCAAAAATAATTTGAGCATTTAAAGACTTGTAAAGGTAATCAAAGGTTTAGGAAAATGGGCCTTTACGGCAAGCCACTTCTGCCTCTCATTCTACATAGCTAATATACAAAAAGGTTTTTTGAGTCTCTCCTGAAAATTGCCCTAAAATTGCCTTAATGTGAAATGATAGAATAAAAGGTTGTTAACATCCAGCCCTGCAGATTGCTAAATTAGAAGCAGGTTAGAATTAAGAGATGCACTTTTAATGGTTGAGGGGAAAAAAATATATGGAACAATGCGAACAGTGGTTTATGCAATCTTTTAATCATATTGTAAAACTTTTTAATAGCTTTTCCTTAATGAGTGTGCTGTCAGGATGAATTCATTGTGTCTCCAAGGTCTTTGCTCAATAGATTGGATGGTCATGGATAAATCCTTGAGTTTCTCAACAAATGTGATTTTACAAAGCTTTTTTTTTTGAGAGGTGACTTGTGTTTTCTGTTTACTTATTTGCTCTTTAAGAAAAAGAGAAATATTTTGACCTAGATGGTGAGATCCCAACTTCATTAAAGATTGGAGGAACATCCAGCTGCCTTTTTATCCTGTCAGAGAATATAGGAAGGGAGACTTTCAGGGGGCTGGATCCAGCCTCTAAGACAACATCCTTAATCAGTCAAGCAAAGGCTAAAAGCTGAATATGCATCTTTATTCCTAGATTATTTTGGTACCATAGATAAATAGGAGTTGCGTTTGATGTTGTCTGGGTTACTCCCCATCAGCTGGAAGGATTGCTGTCCATGACACATGCTGCTCAGCTTCCTGGAGACTGTGGTTTGTGGTGCCTGGTGTGCTGTGAGCCTTTACTTTTCCCTGGAAAGAGAAATCTGTTTGGGAACTGAATATCTGAATGGATTTCAAGGGAATACCATTAGGTCAGAGTCAGCCAGCGCCTGCTACAGCAGAACAGGATTAAATTTCTTGTGGTCTGTGCTTACCACAGCTCTGGAAAGAGATCAGTGCTGCAGATGGGTGAGAGTCTGAGCCTCTGGAGTTGTCCACGGGGCCATGCTCTCATTTTACCTTGAGGGAGGAATAGGAAGCTCGCAAAATATTCCTGTTTTCAATGATTAAATGTTACTCTTGGAAGGAAGATTTAAAGTTGTGGCTCCATTTCTAAGAAAACATTTGGTGAAACTCTGCAATGTAAAATGCATAGTTTCATAAAAGCAAATACACTGTTAGATCTGGTCCTCAGGGCAGCCATAAATCATGGGAAAAACCAGTGGTTCTGGGATCCACAAAGCCTCTTTGAGGACTGCACTGCCCAAAACCATCTCAGTAGTATTCCTTCTTTAAAATACTGTCCTTTTGTGTTCCTGAGTGAATTCAGGTACATAATCGGTTTACTTGGCAAGTTTTCTTTGGCTGAGGAACTTTCTTCCTCTGTAGCACCTCCCCTGTCATTTCAGCTTGTTTGTGCTCTGTTACAGCCATCTGTGTGCGATGTTACCAAACCCTTGGTTGGAAGGGAGCTCTTGGTGCTGCCTGCTCCATCCTCCCACTACCTGTGTGGGATAAAACCAGGTTTCTCTGAGAACAGGTTAACCTTTACACAGTATGGAAAAGTCTGACTATGATAGAGAAGATGGTGTGAAAGTCATTTTTCTTTCTGCCTGTTGGAACTGTCAGCTTGCTCCCTACCAAGCAGCACAGTGAGATATGGAGGGATGTAAATGCAGAACATGAGTGATCCCATGAAAGGATCAGTAGGAGCCAGAAGCAATGGAATCTTGATTCATTTCAGATTTCACTTTGAAGAGTGGCTTTGGAGCAGATGGAAATGTGAGATTGGTTCTTGTGCAGCTGCTGTGAATGTGGTTTGTGTGACAGCACTCCAAGCCTTCAGGAACTGAGCCATAGGAGAAAAGTCAGCCCTGTCATGTGAGGGAATCCTTTTAACAGGACAGCTCCCCAAAATCCTCTCCAGTCTTTCCTTTTAGTGGCAAACCAGATTAGGACCCGAACTTTTTTTTTCTCTTCGAGTCTTGGCATTGGTTGAATATCTTTTCCCTAGAGACTGTAACGCTATAACGTGATTCAAGAAGGGGCAAGTTTTACACAGTAAAGAAGGCAAGTTTGTAAATGCAATCTGAAATGAGCAGCTACTTAAATCCGTATTCTCAGTTTACCTCTCAGTGAAGGAAGTTTTTTAAGCGTTGCCAGAATCCACTCATCTTTTTTCAGTGTTAGATGTTAAATGAAAAACCATATTTGGACAATAAAGCTAAGAAATTTCAAGCCAGAAGAGATGAGAGTGAGCTGAGGAGATGGGGCAAACCCAAGGGTAAGAAAGTTCCTGATGCAGGAACACATGGAGGTCATGAGCATTTCACTTACTGTTGTGGTCTCTGGGAACACAAAGGAATGGAATTGTTACTTTTATCTTTGGAACCGTGGCAGTGTTTATTTCATTTATGCTGTTATGAGTTGGTATTTCTGTAGTGGCTGCTGTTTGCCAGAATTGAGGTACCTCGGCTTATAGAGGATCTTGTGCTCAATGGAAATCATTGAAAAATATGATACAAGTAGCTTGCTGAGTGCATTTATGCACTTTTGAGTGGACTGATGTGACCTTCAGGCTTCAGTATCTTCTGACTTGTTTTTAAATCTAATGTGTGTCAATTAATCCTAGGAAACAGTCTCTTACACTGAAGTGTAATAGAAGAAGGTGTAGTTGCAGGAAGCTGTTCAGTGCCCTTGTCCCAGGGGTGCAGCATCTCTTCAGTGCCCGGGACTCATTTGCAGTGGAACATGGAAGTAAGAAATCTTTCTGGTGCTTGACTTCAGTCCAGCCCTGGTGCTGATGGGCTGGGTGCTGTGGGTGCTGGTCAGTGACAGGGTCTGTGTGGGGGCTGCCAGGGAGAGGGCACTGAAACAGCAGCTTTGGGCTTGGGGACAGACAGTGCATGAAGTCAAAAGGACATGTGTCTTGGCTGCAGAGCTTTCCCTGGAGGTGTTTCAATCCTGAGACATAAGGGAATGTTTTCTGCCTATCTGTGTATATGTGGTAAGATATTTTTCTGGTGGTTGTGTGCTGTTATTTTATTGAAATGTGTTATGTAGGCACATGTAACCAAATAGTCTGCTTTAGGAGCAATAAATGCTGTGATAAAACATTCCCAGTACAACAGGAATTAAAAAGAATATTTTAACACAGTTCTTAAGTTTGTGTAGTAACTTAAATTTCTTAATGGGAATTAGAGATTAGTTCCCATCACTGCAGAATAATTAAAACCAGACATGGTGTTTTCTAATGCACAGCTTTAGAGGTTTCACTCATGTGGCTGCAGCTGTTGGTATCGTGTGGCCTAGTGACAAGCAGGAGTGTTTTGTGACTTTATAAAAAATAGTAAAGACAAAAAGATAAAACATTTATCTTCATGTAACTTTCCCAGTTAATTGTCCCTGCAACGTGTCCTTCTAATGGAAGAAAGCTCCGTTCCATGTGTGCTGCTGTGGATTCTGTGCAGGAGCTGTTGCAGGAGGTGCCTTGTTTTGCTCCCTGCTATTCTGTGTCTCCTTGGCTGGGTTTCTCCTGTCTCAGGGCATTTCTTACACGCAAGATGGTTTTGTTCCTAAGCAGACATGATGATGAGCAGCTTTGAAATGTACCTTACTATCTCTTTAAACTTTGTGTTCTACCAGCCTGAGGCAGGCAGTGTTTTCTCTGGGGACTTTTTGTGGTGTCCCATTCCATTTTCGTTTTGTGCTTCTGTTTCAGCTTTCTGTTGCTGTTTCACCATCTCCTCAGAGCAGTACAGTTCATTCTGGAAAATTTTAGTGGGCTGCCTTTAAATCTCAGGTGTAATTCTCTCTGGTGTTCAAGTTGTGTCCTGTTCTCTGGCCAGAGACATGGGCTGTCAATGAAGGCAAGCACGATGCTGACAATCTGTTGGTGAGAGCAGGGCTAATAAATGTATTAAGGCTCATTATTTCTTCTAATAGGTAGCAAAGCAGTGACCATCTGCCCTGGTAATCTCTGCATCTGTTTCAGTTGCTACACCTACGGTTAAAGTTCAGTTAAATGTGGATTTTGTACCCAATACAACAGTTTATTACTCAACATTGCTGTTCCCTTTAAATAAATAACTCTGCTGACCTTTTTCTTAGGTTCACTTCAGGGTTTTTTTTCCTCATTTGTTTTACTGGTTTCCCCTTTCTCATCCCGTCCTACTTGTATTTATTCCAGTTTTTATTAACCCCTTGATGGATGTCCCCAGTCCTTGTCCTTACAGATTTGAGGAATTCTTGCTTTCTAGTTCTTTGTGGGTTCTGCTTTCTGTTCTGAGCTCTGGTGGCCACCTCGAGTCCCATTACGATCATACGTAAGGAGATGACAAGTAGATGTGTGAAAAGCAGTCAGAAAGAATATAATGAGTTATAGTTAATATAATTAACTATTTAGGAAAACTTAATTTATCTTATTTTAGTGCATAATTTTTAATACAATCTCTTTAAACTCTGAGGCAGTGGTCGTTGTTTGCAGCCTTGCCATGTGCTATGAAAAGACTATCCCTGACCCTTGGAGCTCAGTAAATCTGTAGGTGATGATGGTGAATTCCATGTGTAACCCTTAATTTGTGCAGAATGACCTGTATTCGGCTGCAGTAATTACACTCATTGCCTGGCAGTGTAATCTCAGTCCTTCAGTTAGGTGAGCAAAGAGTAATCTTGTTAATGAGCAGGGTGAGACAAGGAAAATGCTTTTGATTTGCACGTGGCATCCCTGGCAGCCAGCAAATTGCTTCAGATAATGTGCTTTATTAAACAAGTACAGCCTTGCAGAAAAATTATTAGGCCAATGCAATTGGAGAGCTATTTTTTTCTTCTGCTTCTAAATGTGTTTCTTTATTGTTACAGATATTTCAAGACTTCCCTTGCCAGCAGGTAAGTTCTCTTCTTTCATTTATCCCTTGATGTGACAGCAGGCAGCTTTGAAGGGCTTGCTTGTGATACAGTCATGCTTTTATATAATCAGAATACCAGTTCTTATTGGCACTGTCATGGTACTTAGTCATGTGGGGATCTGAGGTTAAAACAAAACCTGTTGAGGTACTGATTTTTTTTTTTCATTGAACTAGTGTGTTTTGACAAGGGGAGGAGGTAACCGAGGTGTATTTATAGGCAGTTGTTAAATATGTGTGAGATAGTTAATACTTGAAACGTGTGATGCAGCTGTCAGGGGAGCAGATTAGGAGCAGCCACAAATAGTATTAGCGGTGGTTCAGAGGGACAGTGTGCAAGGAAATGAGGATGGGGGTTATGGGTGGAAGGAATTCACACACACCTCCCCCCAGGTGGCAGCAGGGAAGGCGACACACGTGTTGGGGTCTCTCCTGTCAGTGCTGTTTAAAAATTAAACAAAAAAAGAGAGTAAACTGCACCAAAAGCACTGATCCCACAAAACCCCCAACCCCACTGACCTGATTATTTAAAAATAGCATTTTTTGTTTATTGTGTGTTACATTTGGTCTTGAACCAAGTATGGAATTTCTAAGTTCATTTGTGCCATGGGCTCAGGTCGTGATGCAGAGCTCAGACTGGGAACATCTCCTGTCCCCTGGCAGAGGGGATTTGTCCATCTCTTCACTGTTCGTAATGTGAATTCTGGAGTCCTGACTGAAGTTCCCTGTCAGATCTGCTGCCTTCTGTCCTTGCCCTCTGCCTTGGTGATTTTGTTTATGTATCTTTCTGTATTCTTTCACTTCTTGCTGAGGTGAAATGGCAATTTCAATTAAAAGCTTGATAACTGGTATGTTTTAGTCTTTCCACAAGACCTTTAGAGCAGCTCTTCTGGGAAAAAAACCCCAAGATAAAAACATCTTTCATAGAAGGAATGAAGAGAACTCTAAATGTGTTTTCTTTCAGAAGGAAACTACTTTAGAAGTTTTTTTTTTTTCTTTTAAGGAAGACATCTTTAAAATGATTTTGAGTGCTGAGAGTGGTTGGCAGGCAGGCAAGTACTGATGGAAAATATTGGAAAAATAAATACCTGGTGTTTAGGTCAGACTGATGGGAAGATAAGGATTGTTGTAAGGATTTTTAACTGCACCTTCCAGAACAAGGGTGTATGATGAAACTTCTTCTGAGTTTATATTTGGGACTTGAAGAGCGTCTCTGGTGTGAATGACAGTGAGATTATCCTTTTCAATTTAAGTATGTGTGTGGGAGTGTCCTAACTGTACTTTTTAGCTGTGTTTTGGAAGCCCCGGTGGAGGGCCAAAGTTTGCCCAGGGTTTTGAAAGGGTGAGCTTTTCCCATGGCATGGCAAGAGGCCTTTGTAGAGGATAAAAAAGCTACACACCATGGCTTGCCTGTACCAAGGGTTTGGCAATACCCACTGCTAAGGGAAATAAGGAAACCTGTTTTAAAAACATGCTTAAAATACTGTCAGAAGGGAGAGATGGAGTCCCTCAGGGATCTGATTTGTCCTGTGTTATTACAGTATTTTCATTAATGGCCATGATGATGGTCTTTAGGTGCCTCTATCTGCCAGTAACACCAACACAAAATGAGTTACGAGCACGCTGAATGATGGGATTCAAATGGAAAAGAAATTTGATAAATTGGAAAAAGAGTCTGGATAAAAGATGTAATATAATTGAATAAAGATAAGGTTCTACATTTAGATGGGAAGCTTTAATCATCAGAACTCACCACTGCAATAAATAATGGTATTTTCTTATTTCAAGTTTGGAAGGAGTTTCTCTTTTCTCCCTGGGTGCTGCTTTCAGCAGTGGACAATAGATGTCACTAGAAATGTTCTCACTTCGGCCACCTGCTTTGAGTACTTTAAATTTTTGTCATAATAAGGGACAGGGGAGATTTTGCAGTGTTTGAAGACTTTGCAGTAGGGAGGAGGCCACTTGAAGTGGTCTTGATTGTAGTGTCTTGTTTGAGGTTGTATTACGTGTACATTTGGTACAGTCAGTGGCACAGCAAGGGCAGCCAGAACATTTAGTTCACAGCAAAATCCTCTTGTAAAGAAGGCTTGTTTGTGTGCAGGTGAATGCATTAGTTGATGAAGTTTAGTTGAATCATTACTCAGGGGAGTTGTCCTGCATTAATCTTTCACTGCTTTGAAGTTCATGGGTAACTTGGGTTTTTACCACCTTGTAATGGAGGCCATGGAGATGAGCATAGAAGAGTTCTGGAATGTGAACCAGGAAGGGCTTGGAGAGCAACTTGCTAAAATACAATTTCAAAGGTGGATAGGGAGCACAGTTCTCCTGTCTGTATCTGAAGTTCTCTTGCAGCAGGAGTGTGTTCACAGTATGCCTGGAGGCATGAAATACCAGTTTCTCTTGGTAAATGCAGTGAAACTTTCCCTGTTGACACTGTTGGGATTAAAAACAATCCCTCCTGGATTTTTTTCACACTCTGAATTCAAAACAACTGTAGTATCTGTGTGATACTGGTGACTTTTCTTTAGAGTTGGTCTTTTGTTCCTGATCCTGTAGTTCAAATCTTCATCACCGAATCAAAAAACAGTAAGGAAGCAAAAAGCTGTATCAAAGAACTAGAGGAAAATAAAGACATAGAAGAAATAAGCATATACTGGGTTTTGCTTAAAAATGGAACAAAAAATTCTGGTAGAATGGATTCTTAGTTACAGGTGTTTGTTCTTGATGAGTCTCTTCTCCAGACAACGTCTGAGTCAAGTAAAGTGTTGCTGTCTCTTAGCATAAGGTATCAAAAAATTAACAGGAAATAAGGATTTTGGGTGTAGCTTAATTCCAGATATGCAGCATATGTGATAGCTGATGTTTCCATGTGCCTTTTTTGGTGTCTAGTGTACCATTCAGGTAAGCACCTCTCACACAGAACCATTGTCACCCTGAAATATTAAATGGCTTTGTAACTATTTTTAGTTCTGGGTGTCATTTAGGACAAATAAAGCAAGTTACACAACTTCAGCTCAACCTGAAGAAGGTCTTTCTGGATTACCAGCCTGTCCCCATTCAGTCTGTTGTTGGTGGGTATGGCCTTGCTGCTTCCATAGGATTGAGCCTGCTCTCTCCACTCATCTGTCCACCTGATCCACTGAGATCTTCCTTATCCTGCATCTACACCAGCCTGGGTGATGAACTTCAACACAGACACTCCAATTCCAAAAGCCCCACTGGCTTCTCTACTTTCTGTAATGCTAAACATTAGAAATTGAGAAATCAGCTGAGGAATTGCCAGATAGTTGCCGTGGCAGGAATTGACAGAATTGAGGTTATGCAGAATTCTTAAAATAAATGTTCACATGTATTACAGAGGGTAATAAATTATGCAGCGATTATTCATGCGGCTGAGAATAAACTCAGTAGCATGAGCTGTTGTTAATAGCCCTGCTTAAAGGGGGGGGGGGAGGGAAGGTAACCAAGTTAAAAAGCACAGAATAGTGGCTTTTTGGTTTGCCATTTCAGTTTTAAATAAGAATTAAATACAAGCTGCACTAAGGCTGAACAGTTCCTCTCATGTCAGAGTGTCTGGCGTGGTGCTTAAGGGATTACAAAAGGATACCTGCACCTTTTCACTAAAAGCTGTATTTTCAGTAATCCCTTTGAAAATCAGGAATTTTTTTCTTCTAGGAATCTTTGCAACTGTTAAGAATTCTGACTTTTATGTGACCGTAAACGTCATATATTTGTACTGGCTTGGGTTGTAATGATTTTATTTGCATGAAGAGGTATTTTTACAAATGAGAGGGTATGAAACTGAAAACATCTCAGTTTATGAAATATTGGTGCTATGCTGCCTGCATGCCCCTCATGGGTCAGAAGGTGAGAAGAATTTCCTTTTTTTGATGCAGATAGGCCCTGTAGTTTTAATTCTTTTTGCTACCAGTGAGGCAAGTGCTATTTCTAGACTTACAAATTCCATATCACAAAACTACTATTACTACTGGGTGAGATTATTGCTGTAAAAACTTAAATGTCACTTTGAGGAGGTTCCCCTTGCTATTTGTGTGTTAAACCTTCCACTTCTGGAATTCTGTAGAGTAGTTTTTAGTAAGTTAGTCGTCTCACAAAATGCATTTTCCCCTTGTTGTAGACCTGTGGTACTTGGAAAAGCAATGTATTTATCCTCTTTAAAGCTGTTGCTGTTGGATATCTGGGCTTTTTTGTGTTGAACACTTGGGGAGGTGACAAATAAGATCTTGGCATTGAATCTTATCTATTTGCAAGCCCTTCCAGTGAAACTTTCTGTGCTTATTTTGGCTGTGCCCTTGTCACCACCCTCTTCCCTGTTCCCATCCATATTTTATAGCTAAGGCCCACTCAGGACAATAGCAGCAGCTTGGTTTGGTAGGAATAACATTTTTATCAGAGAGGCTGACCTATGTAGTAGTGTTGAGGTGACAAGATGTATTAAGCATCTCAAGAAATTGTAAGGTTATCTAAATTTTAGTGTTTTTCCTTTAGAAATTTGAGCTTGGCAGTCCAGACAGTTTCCAGATCATCTCATTGTCCATTTATTTAGTCCGTAACTTCAACTGGGATGTTGACAAGGGAGACAGTGTTGAAAGTCTTGCTGGAATTAAAAGAAATGACAACTCCTCATCCACCAAGCTGGTCCTTCCACCACAGAGATCCACTACATTGCTCAGGCATGTTTTCCCATTCATATATCCATGCTGACTTCTCTTGATCTCCTTATTGTCCTTGTTTGTTCATAAAGGGGTCGTTTTCTCCATCACCTTGCCAGGGTGACCAGCCTGGAGTCATCCAGACCCTCCCTTGCTGAAGGCAGGAGCTCCATTTGCTTTCCTCCAGGGGCCAGGAGCCTCCCCCTTTGCCATGACAGTCTGTACAATGGTTCATAGTTAAGAAACTTGCCCTGGCTGCAGAACATTGGTTTTCTGGGAGTGTGGACAGGGATGGAGGAGATGGGGTAGAAGGAAAGAAATGTCAATGTAGATTATTGAGAGTAGTACTTCAAAAAAAAAGAAAAAAAGGACATAAGTCAGGAATATTGGGAATATTTGCTCTAGTCTGATGCTCAAAGAAGGTGAAATTTGATATACTGGTCACTCACTGGGACTGTGACATGATTGCCTGAGGAGGGAGGGAGGGAGGAAGACAGAGCTGATGATATGAAAAGTCCCCTGCCCTGTGTTCCTGTGCATGTTAACAAGCTGGATCAATACTCTGATAGTTTAAAACAAACAAACAAAAAATCAACAGTTCACCACGCTCCTCTGTCATCTCTTGTCTGGCTCCCAAGGTTTTGGAGACATCCACACTGCTGGGAGGATTGGCCTTGTTTACTCCTGTCATCTCCAAGTGGAAGAATTCCAGCAGTCGAGGGTGTATCAGATACAAATTGTATCACTTGAATGCACAGTATCTAAGATTTTTTTCTTAATTGTTCTAATTTCTATTTTAGGACAAATTGGAAGTTTGTATCTGCTTCCTTAGAAATTACTATTACAAATGATGTCTTTATGAATTGTTCTGTTTGGAGGGATAAGGATACTTTTCCTAGGGAAAATGGTTCAACTTTTTGCAAGGGGCAGAAAAAGGTGTGGCTGCTCCACTGTGAATGACCTGAAACATCCTTATTTTCAGTGTTGTAGTCCAGCTTTGAATTAAGTCAATGGCACATATTCTTCATTGTTTTAGACAGTGCACTTGCTTTTATTCCTAGTTTGGAAAGTTTTGGTTTAGAAATAACAAGATTATATATATTTTCTTGCTGAGGATGATGGACAAGTAACTTGAGCTTCCTGGGGACACTCCTCAGCCAGGTTTTCCAGGAAGAGGTTTCTTAGTCTTTATTTTGAGAGATGGGAAATTCGTGTCACATAGTAAGGGCTGCAGGGAAGGGGGATCACCCAGTGCTTTTTTTTAAACATACTAAGAGTTGATATTCAGATTCATTCCCATGAAGGAAGTTCATCCCACCCTCTACACACACATGTCTGTTCTTGCTGGCAAACTGGCCACTGGTGGTTGTGCAGAGGCAGCTGAGGGGATGCTCATAAGGGTCATTCAAATGATGTACTTGGAGATCTAAATTAGAATTTTATCTGGATTCCACCCAGGTTACAACAACGGGGCATTGTATGATTGCCAATCTTAAGAGGGATTTGGTAAGGGGTTAGGAACTTCCAGGATTGATTTTGATTTTTGTGGCAAGTAGGGGGTTTTTTAGTTTATAAAATTTTTTTATCGACAAGTTAGGGATGGGTATCTGTTAAGAGTAAGTGGAGAATTCATCTATCTTCTTTAGCAGGATAAAAAAATAAATCCAAGAGCAGAGCCAGCCTCACAAATGGAGGGCAGTGAGTTACAAGTAGGGCATCAGGTCCTTGTGAAGGAGATTGTTGCTCCTTCAGGGGCAGTCACTGAAAGGGTCTCATTCTGGTGCAGAATTATTTAAGGAAAAGATGAAATTTGCCAAACCGAAGAAGCCAATAATTATGGTACCTAAATATGTGTTCTGGTGATGCCCATGATGCAGTTTCACTCTGGTTTTACAGGACTGTTCCCCAGAAAGTGTGGGTTCCGTGGGTGTCTGTGACCCCCTGCTGGAGCGTGTTGGTGCCCAGCATTTTCCCAACAACAGCTGTGGGGTAAAGGAAGGGTGGGGACAAGTGTTCGTGCAAGCAAGAATCTGCAATTCAAGCTGGGTCTTGTGTAGTTGGTTTATACAAAATGCTAGTGTGTGTTTTGTTCTGCAAGACCTGGGCTGGGAGTGGCTTGGGATCCTCTCCCAAAATACACACGAGCTTGTTTGAAGAGTAACATCACGGACCACAGTGAACCAAAAGGAAAAACACTGCACAGCTGAACTTTAATCAACTATTTTGTTATAAGTTACGCCTAACATGGCCATAAATAAAGGATTATATGATCTTGCCTTTAGTTTATTTTCACATCCTTGACAGCTCTTAATGTATAGCTCCGCTGCTCTGCTTGTGGCATGAGCTCATAACTTACTTGTGCTGCGTTTGTTTGCTCAGCAAAGGGCTGGAAAAAGGGAAATAGTAACAAAAATTGTACATATTGTACCTCTGGCTTCCTCCTCCTTTGACTTTTCCATTTTCAGAAGGTTAAAAACATATTTAATAAAGTGTCCCATCGCCTTGTGAGAGCTGTGATGTCTCTTGCAGGCCTGCCTGGGGATCAGTAACTTGAATATGCGAAACTGCAGGAGTTATTTTGTCAGGTATAAAGCTGATGTAGTTCAGGTTTTCATATGGAAGGGTCAAACATAACAGCGAGAACAAAGTCTGTTCTTGTAGCAAGCACATTTTTTCTCAGGACTTCATTCTGACAGCAGGTCAGGATAACAAAAGTGGGGTGTTTAAATGCCTCTGCTTCCATCAGTGAGCTGGAATCACACTTGAGATGGATGTGAAGCTTCTTAAGAAATTTTTAAATTGTTTAACTCTGGCACAAAGATGTTTTCCAGACTATATCTTCATTCACTAATTATTCATTTAAGAACACCTGTAAAACTAAAATTTCTAGTCATTGTCTGTTAAGATTGCTTACTGGGATGGTGTCACGTGGTTTGAATTTGGGGGGTTTTTAAGGTTTTTTGGTTTTTTTTTAATGGAAATCTTTGAGTGTTATCTGTGATAACTCTTTCTGTGAAAGCTTAGAATGCTGCTAAGGCTTTTAGTACCAGTAACAAATGAAAAATGAGCATTGGAATTCCTGCTGGCTGTTCCCTGGCCCTCCAGGCATCCTCCAAGAGGAGGAGTAAAAGGTGTTACTGAAACTCTTAGGACAGAGGAGGGTGAGGGAGCCAAGTGATACAGTGACATGTTAGAGGTGGTGACCATGGTTGAGATTCTAGAAACATCAGTAGCCAAATTATGGAATTTTTTTTATCTAGAACTTCCTGAAGTAGAGTTTTAAGTAGGGATTTTAAGGACAGTAATGAGGCTTTGCATAATGACCTGCATCCTTCTGAACTTGAGGGGGTAAAGGAAGTCTGCCCTTCTACCCCAAGGCAGAATTGACTTGAGTCATTCCTTGAAGATATTTAACTTATTAAGATGGCAATTTTGCATCTCTTTCTGCAATTTAAAAGCTCTTCCTATGCATTTATTTCGTAGTACTTGAACTCCACTCCCAGTTTAAGCTGGCTACCCTTGTTCTTTGCTTCTGGGTGGCAGGACAAGGTTTATATTCTTCCTCTGTTTATGCAGGCACTGGTTTTTGTCCCAGTCTTATGTTCACTTAAAAGCTTTAGTACTGAGTCTTGGTTGAAACGCATCAAATGGGATTGTGGAGAGCAGGAGCAGAGGTTTTTTGGAAGCTGTGCTCTACAGCTCAGCACTGCACAGGAGATGAGCTCTTGGCCCTGTCAGATGCTGTTACATGCTGACAGTGTTGTTCCTGTGATGTCTGGTAATGTAGGTCATTCAGGCTGCCAACTGAAAGGGGGTTTGATGTTTTGTTTACCGTTTGAAGACACAGGATACTTATTTAACATCCCTTCTGCAGATCTGAAGGAGGGCTATGCCCAAACAGCTCCTTCCCAGCTGTATCACTTGGTCTTGTACATCTTGGTCTTGCCTGGTTTAATTTTCATAACAGCATCCTTGCACGTGTTTGCAGCTTCAGCAAAGCACTGCCTGTCGTGCTGAAGTTTGTCCTCAAGTCAGTGGGTGAAGTTTAGTACACCTGGAGCTGCCGAGAGGAGGTTGTATTGGCCTGCTCATCAATGCAAGCATTATAAAAGGTGCCTGTGACACACCGAGTGCTGTCCCATCTTGTTTCACAGCTGCTTATCTAAACAAACTTGGGCTGTATTTGGTGGTGAGCTCCTGGAAGCCTTTCTTAAAGCTAAGCAATGTGTTCTTGTGTTCTCTGAGCTCTTTGATACCTCTCTGCAGGCATTTTCATAGGTAAACAGAACTTGTTCAGCAGAACTGTGCTGTTCGTGTGTAATTGGAGGAGCAAATGAGGCTATTTAAGGTGCTGGATTTTGCATTGAATAAAAGGTTTTGTGTTAGCTGGAGATGACCTTTTATTCCCTGTAACAGCATAAAATGACTGCCTGAGGAGCTGCTCCTTGAAAGTTTATTGCTGTTCTCATGAAGAAGTGATACAGGTTAAAGGTCTTGTAAGGGGAATGTCCCTTCTTGGTACAGAATAGGGAGAGGGACTGATTAAAGTGAAGAAGAATTGGATTTTCTGTGGTTTGGAGGCTCAGCTGTACCTGGGCTCTACTCGTGGTTCTCCCATCAAACTGTTCTTTGGAATTTTTTGATCCAGATTACCCTAACTGGAGACGAAAAGGGAGATTTGTCTATTTAACATTATTTTCTTATTTATTTAAATATGCTAGTCTTTGCTTGATAGCTCAGGCAATGAATTTGCTTGGTTATCAGAGCAGCCTTAATGTTGGTACTATAAAACTTTAAAAAGATGTTCTGTAAAAATTAATAATTAATTTTTAATTTTCTGTATTCTTACACTTGGAGGGTATCAGCACTGGTTTATTGATCTGCAGCAGTGGAACTTTAAACTTAAATGGCAATTTGCTTGAGCCTGTAAGAGTTTGTTTATGCACAGGGGATTTATGCTATCCTCATCCTTCACTAAGAAGTACAATGTGAACTGTTCCACCAGTGTTTATATATATATATATATCAATGGAATAATGTTGCATTACTCTGAGCTCATGGTTTATTTTTTTATTCAGTTTGTAGTTGCACTGAATGGTTGGGAAGTCTGAGGAATTTCTAATGTTACATTTGTGGTTTATGTAACACCAGGAGTCAGGTACAACTCTTGTGACAATCAGGTACACCTTTGTGCTAAACAGATGTTTGCAATTAGAAGTTTTTTTGGTAAGTTGTTGTTCTAATGCAGGACAAGGGAGACATGTCCAGACTACCCAATTTCTGATAAGTTAATTTACCCTCTGTGGCTGCAGTTTTCTTACTTGCTTTTGTGTAATTGGTATTAGATGAGTGAGAAAGCAGCCCAGATATGAACAGACACTAAAGAGACTTGCTGACCCATAAGCAGCTTCATTTTCCTATATCCCTCTTAGCAGATGTGGCTAATTATTTCTAGGTTACCCTTGAATTCTTCTCCATGGGCACCCCCTTGTCGTGGGGGAGAAGCTTGCGTGCCCTTATGAGGTTGTGAGCTGTGCTGGCGGTGGTTCATGCCTCCG
>JAWWEE010000074.1:147147088-147212480 GCA_035221455.1 Xenops minutus | reverse complement strand
GATCCAGGGGCAGCCACAGCTTCTCTGGGCAACCTGTGCCAGGGCCTGCCCACCCTCACAGGGAAGAATTTCTTCCTCATATCTAATCTAAACCTACTCTTTTTCATTGCAGAGCCCTTCCCCCTTGTCCTATCACTGCATACCCTTGTGGAATGTCCCTCTCCAGCTCTCTTGTAGCCCCTTTAGGCACTGGAGGGTCTGAAGTGTCCCTGGAACCTTCTCTTCTCCAGGCCGAAGAACCCCAGCTCTGGCAGCCCTCGTGGTGCTGTGATTGCTGTGCTCTGGGCTGCAGCTCTTGGGTTTGGGACAGTGAGCACAAGGGCTGTGCTCCTCTCTGCTGGAGATCTCTGTTGCTGGTACGTTCATCTGGTGGCTCAGGTGTTGCAGAAGAGGAGCTGCAAACCAGTCTCTTGTGCTGTCCAGCACTGCCCTGGTTCAGCTCTGGCTGCTTTCTCCAGTTTCCAAATACCCAGTTCAGGTTGGTTTCTCAGGGCAGTGGAACGGGAACAAGTGTTCTCTGTGTGGCTCTGTCCTGGTCCCCTTCTCAGCCATGCCAGTTTGATCCAAACTGGATGAATAGAGATATTAACTGATGTGCAAATAATCAGCTGAATAGCAGAGAGATCTTAATGATGCTGTTCACTGGGGGAGAAGCCGGGGCTGGCTCTGTGCTGGGGGGGTCTCTGCGACACCCCTGGGAGCTCAGGCTCTGGATACAGCCCTGGAGAAAGCCAGGCTTTGCCACTTTATCTGCCAGGGGGTTTAGATCTTTTCTTTTTGTTTGGATAAGCTTGCGTGGAAAATGTTAGACAACCTTTTATGAGTGTCCCAGTTGAATAAAACTGTTGTTTAACCCTTTGTTCCCCAAAGCTTTGTGATTTTTGCTGGTGACTTCACTATGAGACAGGATCAGCACTGAAAACAGAATTAAAATAAAAACTAAATGCCTTGATACAATTAAAAATCTTCTGACTCCCCCTCCCCCCCCTCACTTTCCAAAAGCTGATGCTGATATCCAGTAGCCTTTAAAACCAGGCTGAAATTGAGCAACCACAATCATAGTCACAGCAGAAAAGTCTTAACTTGAATTTCCTTGAGGCAAAATGCCATTTCTTAGCAGAAGACCTTGGCCTGTCTCTTGTTACTGGGGTAGTCTGAGCTTTTTTCTGATTACAGTGTGTGTTTTAGGAAAACAGTCAGTGCTTCTACATGTTTGCAGTAGAAATTGATGCATTCTTTTTTCTTAATAAATATTATTTTAGAACCATCTTTTGCTCACACAGTGGCTACCACACACGTTCTATCGGTGTAAGTCAGTGTGTGCACCTTGCACAGCAAAAACTGATGTTCCTGTTTCACAGTCCTCGCTTCTGACAGATGTTCTTTACCTCAGGAAATGGTATAATCTGATTGGCACTACTTAAACCAGATTATTTTACATAAATGCTACTCAGATACCTACTTGATGAGCAGTATTTATAAAATGTTGTAAATACTTGATATTAAGTATACTGGAGACATATTTAACTTTTCGAGTTTATTACTTTATGCCTTGTCTTCTGCTCCATCCTTGCCCCCCTTCCTTCCTGCAACTTGGAATTTTGGGGTTTCTGAATATCTTCAGAACATGAATTTTATGCTTTTGGCTTTTGTGCAGAAAAAAATTAACATGTTATTTGAAAGAAGATAATGAACATATGTCTACTGGGTACTTCTTACAGTAACAGTTCTTAATTAAGAAATTAAGTACTTTTTCTTACATCTTAGCATCAAGGAAGCACCTGGCTTATGTGAAAAAATAAATACTCAGAATGTAAAATGCTGGATAGCTTCTAAAATTGAATGAACAATCTCTCATGCTATGAAGTATTTTGTTTTCACCTTCATTTTGTAGCCTAATACAACAACAAGAAAGTATGTCCTTGAGGAGAATGATGATAATACTGGTATTATGTGAGCAGGCAGTTTCTCATGACACTTGCATTGATAATCTATATTAACCTCATCCTTTAAAAGTGTAAAGAAAAATGTGAGTCCACACATTCTGTTTATTAATACTCTCCTCGGTAATGCACTTACCAGTTGATATTGCGAAAGGGTTTTGTTTTCATGAATAAAATTTAATTTAGACCTTCCCCTTTTTACTTCTGGCTTTTGGTATCACCTTTTCTGCAAAACACTTTGTTTTTATAGAAGAAACACATTTTCTTTTTTTATTTTACACCCTAGAGCACCGATCAGACCAACTTAAGGAAAACTGAAGAACTATCTGCAGCTTTCCTTTTTCTGAGCAGACAAGTCTGACTTGCTCAAGGTCACCAAGGAAAGCTCATGGCAGGGCTGGATGTGTAAAAGGAGCTTTTTTGCCTTCTGAGCTGCAGAACCAGAAAGGCACCGAGCCCGCCTATGCCTCTTCTGTGCCCACACAAATACAGTAGTTGGTATCTTAAACACCACTGTAGCATGTTTTGCTTTATTACTGAAGGTTAAATATAATTGACCTTGTCTCTGACAGTGTTTGTCTGTGTGTGTAGCACTGAGGGGCTTTGAAAACTTTATGGTGGGGGAGGAAGGCACCCAGGCATGTCTTCAGTTCCCTTTGGCTTTCTCCAGCCCCAGAAAGAGCTTTGTGCCTGAGCAGTGATGCAGAACATCTGATGGGCCTGCTTGTGGCCTAATCTCTCTCTTTTTTTTTCCCAGTGAATATTTTTTTCTCCTTTAAATAGAGAAGAAAACAATACTTAAATGCAGTTGCTGTTTCGTTGGCTTGTTATTTTTTGTCATCCAGAATTTTGCCATACACCACTAATTCCGCCTCGGCTGTGTATTGAGAAATGAGATGGCAGTAAAGCATGGTAATTAAACATATGCTGTAGCCGAGTGCGTGCTGCTACAAGTAGGCAGATAGGTTAAGTTGAAGGCTGCTGGCTTTAGATTAATTCCCTTTTGGTGCTAGTCTTGGATAAGCCTTACGCCTCACTGCTGAGGGCTGGGAGTGAGAAGAGATTACCTTAGGATATATAAAGAGCTTTCATGATCACTGGGAGTCTTGTTCCTGTTGATTTTTTTTCTCTTTTATTAATATGTATTTTAGCAGAATAAGTTATTTATAATTTTTGCGAAATATTTTGCTGGGTGTAAAATGGATTTTTTTTTTTTTTTTAATTTTATTTCCATCCAGGCGTCCTGCCTGGATGTGTGTTTACAAACATAGGCTTTTGCAGTGTCTGTGCTCCCAATTTTAAAAGACAAATAGTTGTAGGCAGTTCTGGTGCCCGGTGCCGCAAAGTTCAGAAGAAACAAAGGCCGTGCACCATCTGGGGTGTGTGTTTGAGGCGACCTTTGCCTTCCGATGAGATACAGAAGCCCTGGCTGTGTCCCTGGGTAAGTGAGCAGCGGCGTGGGCTGAGATGTTCACCCTCCGGGGCAAAGCATCCCTGCCAGGGCTCTGCCATCGGGGGTCTCGGGGGGGCAGGAGCTGATGGAGGGGGCTGTGTGTCCGGGATGTGTCAGGGATGGAGGCACAGGAGCGGCGGGGAAGGGAAGGGAAGGAAGGGGTGTGCGGGCAGGCGGGCAGGGCAGGCGGGGCGCGGGCGGCAGACGGGGATTAGCATATTAATGGTGCTCGCCTCCCGCCCCTGCCCGCCCCCTCCGCAGGGCTCAGCCCGCCTCGGCACCGCTCCCGGCCAGCGGGGGGAAGAGCAGCGGCAGCAGCAGCAGGAGGAGGAGGAGGAGGATGATGAGGATGCTGCGGGGCGGCAGCAGCAGCATCCCCGGCGCGGATGCCCCGGCCGGGCGGGGACACTGAGCCCGCTGCGGGCTGCGGCTCCGCGTCTCGTCCTGCCGCCTGCCCGGCGGTCCCTGCCGGGGGTGTGCGGGGCCCGGGTGGATGTGGCTGCTGGACGGGGCCGGGCAGGTGCGGGCTGCATGGAGAGGAGCGGCTGCAGCCCCTTCCCCGTGTGCTGGGCCAGAGGTACACCGCCTTTTATTCGTACATAAGGCTCTCTCTCTTCTCTGTCTGTATCTATCTATTTCCTCCTCCCTCCTAAGGTAACCTTGTGCCACCTGTGGTTCTGTAGGGGGGCTACCTATGAAAGCAGAGGTGGGAAATAGAAGAGTGCGGGGCTGCCCCTCCGCAGGAGCTGCTTCACCTGGCAGCGGGCAGGCTTGGGGGTCGGCTGGCTTTGCCCCCTCCTCCTGCCTCTGAGCATGATTGGAAAGGAAAGAGCGCCGGAGCTGCTTGGTGTGTACAGATGTGAGGATCTGACGGCTTTGTTTGTGGTCTTTGCATGTTTCGAAGCTGCTGCAGGGGGTGATCCTGCTTCCCACTCACCTTTGGGAAGGAGTAGCAGGGCAAGGCTAACATCATCTCACTCGAGGTCTCCCGAGTTGCCACCCCCATTATCCACCCCCAAAAACAGAGACAATAAGTAGCCACAGAGTAGGCATTTATTACAGTGAGAGGGTTGGACTTGAAATTGAGGTTTAACAATAGTTAGATGGACGTGGGAAACTCATTCATGTGATAATCGTAACTTGCCCCCCAAGACATTAATATTTACCCTATTATAATCCAGCCGGTGTTTGTGTATCGGAGTTGTGGGTGTGAGTACACAGGGATTAAGCTCGAAATTCTGGTAGTAGCCAAAGAATCCAGCCTTCCTTAGATGGAAAGCAGCTAAAAGGTTGAGTGTTGCTGGTCGGAAGCATAACTTTCCTCATGCTCGCTTTCATTTCAGTGTACTTTCTTTTTTGGAAGAGAAGCTGGCAGGGAAGTTATTGCGTCACTGTAATCTTGGAGCACACACAGGCTCTCCCTTCAGAAGTTCAGGGTAAATGTATCTGAACTGAGGGGCTGGTAGGCACAGCTGATGATTAGTTGTCTTGGAAAAAATAACACTAAATTTGTTTGCAGTTTTTATTGTCTCTTTATTCGCCGTTTAACACTGTCTGTGTCTTGCCTGCCTTCTGCACCTTGCTGAGCTGTTCAGGCTAAGCTGGTGTTCGCCACACATGGACGTATTATAGTAGCACATAGAGCAGAAATATCTTAGACATCAGAGAACTTGGGACACCACACCCTGGTAACCCTGCACGAAGTGCAGAATCTGTCAGCTCTCTGGGGAATAATAGTTAATAAACACTGAGTAACAGTAGCTGGAAACAAAGCTAAAACAGAGTGTGCTTTGTGCTTTGCTTTTAGTTAAACTTGTTTACCATGGAGAGGTAATAACAATGCCAGATCCTGCGTGTCATAAATAGGATAACAAAAGCATTAGATGAAATTTGGATTGGTCTCCCTGGACTATTGTGAGGGTCAGGATAAAGGTACTTCTCAGAGAATAACTTCTAAAAGTAAGGAAGAGAAATCTTAAAGCAACAGCAATCTGATGTTAAGGCTATCTAGTATTGGGGTATCAGTTTTGCCCCTCCTGCTCCAGCCCCAGAGGGTGCCACAGCAGGGCTGGGGGTGGCTGCACTGGTACCTGATAAAGAGGTATTGATTCCCCCCCACCCACTCCAGCAACTGAAATGAGTGAAAAATGATCCCACTCTTGCCCTGGTCACCTGTGTTCTCAGAACATAACTTCAGGAAGATTGCTTATCCAGCCTCCTCTGCCCTGAAACATGGAGAGCAGCCATAGAATCTCTCTTGACTCCTGTTGGGGGGAGAAGGGGGACACCAGGAGTTGCTTAAGAGGACAAAGGTACCAGCATCTTCAGCTATCAATTGTGATGATCTCTAGAAAAAGCTGCATCTCAGGCTCCCAAAAAATAGGACAGATGAGAAATAGCATGAGCTATATTTGTCATTGAATGGTGGCCATGCCTTAGTCGATGATTACTCGGTGTACTGTTCACCGGCTTAACCTTAGGGAAATGAGACGGATCTGGCCTACTTTGATAAGGGCTATGAGATATCTGCAGTCAAAGAAAGGTAATATATTAATGAGAGAAACATGTAGTTGCATATCTTTATGATGGCTCTTTGTTTTTTTCTGTTAAGGCTTCAGGTTACCTGCAGCAAAAACTGATAAAACTTTTTAAAGTATTTTATAGCATCTTAAAATGTGATCCTGATGTGTATGTTCTGTTATCTAGAACTTCTAAGTGGTCTGTTCTCTTTTGAATGGGACAGATTAAGCTTTCTGTGTATCAGGTGTGATCTCAGGAAACGTTTGTTCTCTGAAAATGCTTTGAAATATTTCAGTGAGTCTGTGTTCATACAGAGCTTCTACTTTTTTTTAGCATTCTTAAATCTAAAATCGTCAAATCTTCTTAGCGATAGCTCAGGATGACCTAATTGCAGCCAATTCTGTGGCTGTGTCTGTAGGACTGCATCAAAGAATAAGATCTTTGCTTGATTTATAAACTGCTTGTGTACTCTGTCAGGTTTTTGCCTCCTCTTCATGCTGAATTCCAGTCTAAGTAGTGTTACTGAATTCAGTGATTTAGTCTGGGTCTGCATGCTCCAGATTTGGGGGGATTTTGATGGGTGAATGAAGAGAAAGTGTGTGCTTTGATGTGGCATGTTTCTTTGCAGTAAATCTCTATTACTTTAGTAGTAATAGGAGTAAGACATTTTGGGATGCTTTTTCCCCCTTTCCCCCCCCTTAAGTAATTTGAGACTTTTAAAATCTCTGGTCTTGTGGAATAAACATCCTCAGTCTTGGTTACAGCTTGGGGTGTCCTGATGGCTGAGAAGGCAGTACTCGTTTGCCAGTGAAGTGCTGAAACTTTGTGCTGGTCTCATCCAGGGATGTTCCTTCCTGCCTCTAACAGCAGACTAGAAAGTGGCATGGCTCATTAAATTTTTTTCACTACCATCTCTGAACTTTGCTAAAACTATTAATGGTATAATGTGTTGTACTTTGGCTTAGATACTTTTTCTGCTGAGTTTTATCCCTGTGTGCTCTGTGAATTCCTGCCATGTTAACCTTGCAGAATATCTCGGTGAAAGCAATGTAAATGTGACAGCTGAGGATAGTTGGGCAGCTCGGCTGTAGATCTGTGAATTATGCACCCCAAGGAGGAGGAAATTTGTGGAATATCTTTCATGTGAAGAGCTCTGTTTAGTCATTTATGAGCAATTAATGGATGTGATGTTGTTAAATGTGTGCAGTGTGAGTTGTTAGTGCAGGGTGGTCACAGTCCTTGAACTCAGCCCTTCTGCCTAACATTGAAAGGTCTATACTGGCTTAAGATAATCCAGCCCATTTCCATCAAAAATCTTGTCTTGATTAAAATAAATATTAAAAAATCTAAACTAGCTGTCTTATGAAGTATATTTAATCTACTGGGAAAGAATTTTGCCCTGTCTATCGCAATCTGTTAATGTTGCAATCTTTTTTATAAAGAGATAAGCAGTTCCAAGTTAAATGTTGTTTTATTTTCTGGCGAGCCCTGCTGATTCAGGGAGTGTGTTCACATGGGATGTGCTGGTGATCTGTTGAGTATAAGCAAGGTAGTTGGATACATAAAAGTTCAGTGGTGTTTCTCCTTTGTCTCCATGTCATAAGTTTATAATGTTTTGCTACCAGTAGAGTGATAATTTTCAGTCCAAGGGACCCTTAGATATTTAGGTAACCACTCGGAGGGACATGGTGATGGAAAATGGAGTAAGGGAAGTTGCTGGTGCTATGAAGGTTGGCAGATAAATAATCTCTAGCCCAAGATTTCTATTCCTGATGCAGACACTGCATATATAGCATAGAAATCTGTTTGCCTTTCCTAATATGTATTAGGAAAGGAAAAAAGCCATTCTGTTATCATGAGTGTTCTGCTGCATCTTCACAGTGGGTTTCAGTTGAGGTAGCTGGAGGGGAGCACCCATTGTTGCACTTTTGTGCATCTATAGGTGTAGTTTGGGAATGCCCTGAAGTGCTTTCTCCTTGGTGTGTGAGGACATTACAGCTTGGAAAAGTCTCGTCTGTCTTTTTGACAGTCTGTTGTTGACTTACTACGTTGGTTGCATCAGCCCTTTCCTTCCAAATCATAAACTTGCCTAAACTTTTGTTTAACTTTTCAGCTTCTTAAGCTGTGAGATTTGCAAACCATAAAAAGCATCTCTTAATTTCTGTATGCCTGGGTTTCTTTCTTTTTTCTTCTTCTTTGTAGAAGAAAAGAAAAATAATGTTAATCTCATCAAACCACGAATGTTGAAAGGCAGTTTAAAAGCAGTTCATGGAATCATAGAATGGTTTGGGTTGGAAAGGACCCTAAAGATCATCTCGTTCCAACCCCCCTGCCCTGGGCAGGGACACCTTCCACTAGACCAGGTTGCACAGAGTAGGATATTCCTGAAATGCCTGTGTATATTTGAAAGTGGAAAATAGGCTGGGGAAGCAGGAGGGAGTGTTCCCTTCACTGTTACAGCACAGCATGCAGTAGCATTGATATTCTTTAAAACATACAGGAACTGCTGCAGCCACGGGAGAACTGGTGTATTCCCATTAGGGTGATCTGTTCCTTATTCAAGGACGACTGGAATGGAAGATGGAGCTCGAGATAATTTTACAAGAAAGGAAAGTGATTGTTTTAAGGGCTGGGGGAGCATTTGGTGTTCCCTGAGTAATGGAGATGTGCGATCTTATCAATTGTAGCACCTGGTAATGAGCCAGTGAACAGGCTTGGAATTAAATTCTGAGTTGCCTGGGAAAGCCTAAAACTTAAGTAAGGTAAACAAAATGCTTAAATGCATTAGGAAAAAGCTGAGGAGCAAATTGTAGGAGTCAACACTTAAGTGAATGTTGCATCGATGGAAATAAGGCATTAAGATGAAAAGTTTGTGGCCCCGATAGCTTTCTTCTTACTCAGTTCATGTTTGAAACATTGGATCACAAGCCCCATTGTGTGTCTGTATATTTACCTTCTGTAAATACATATACAGACCTGAGTATAATTTCCCTTACCCAGTTAGCCTGGCCACAGCTGCAGTATTTCAAGATGAGCATCCTTGGATACTGAACATCATCTCTTACCTGGGTTTGTGTTTTCAGCAAACACAATTCTTCGGGTGACTGGTCTTCATGCACAGCTTTTATTGCAAGGACTGTGGTAATGAAATTAGCTTTTATGGGGTTTTTAATGTCACATTTTAAAGAAGTATCTCAGCTTGTCTCAATCCCTTGCTTGCTGAAGTGTTGCTAATATAGAATAGTTGCACATTCATGTCTTGTAAAAATTTTGATGTGCCAGCAAAGAGTATGTACTTTTCATTAATAGTCTGAAAAAACCCCCGTCACTGGTATTCTTAAATTCATGACCTGATATGGATTTGTTCATGGTAACCTATTAAAAACTGGAGACATTATAAATGTTATGTTACCGTGGGCAAACCTCTACAAGCTGCTGAATTCCATGAGCTGGCACAGCAAATGAAAGCCAGACACAAGGAAATGTCTTTGTAAATGTTATATTAAAGCAAACCTAAGTACAGCATGTCATAAATGTATTTGATTATAGCAATTATTAAAAAACCTGTAACATTCATGAAGATTTCATTAACTCCCAAAAGGAGTGTTCTCCCTGCAGTATCTCCTGTTGAATCCATGGTGACAATTGATGATGCCCCTTTTTCCTGGCAGGTTGTAAAGGATGGGTTGCTGAGGTTGTGCAGGTTAACTGGTGGTTGCCCAGCACTTGAATGGCATAAAGGGAGAGGGTTGGATTTACATCTTCTGATATTTAATGTAATTAAGCATAGATGTTATGAAAAGTATTTCTGTATGTATTCAATCCTGCTGAGTTGTTTAATTGAAAATCATCTGTAAACAAACTCCTTTTATTTATTAATCTATCTGGTTTTTACTTACTTTATAACCAAGGTTTGTTGCCTTGCCAGTTGAGAGGTTGCTTTATCCTTTCCCAGGCACCAGTGTTGATTTCTGAAATAGTGTTTCCTCTGCCAATGATTTCAGATCCATAACTGGGCACCAGGGGTTTGGGTTGTCTTTCCTATTTAAATTGGATTCATTCTGTGAATTACATATTGTCCCTTGCTTTACTGAGGAAATGTCTAAGGAAAAGCAGCTTTTCCCATGGTCTAAGTCTCCTCATCTTGAGTAAGTACAGGAGGAGAATCAGTGTGTGACTGTCAGTTCTGCCATGACTTGGTACAGCTGCTCAGCAACTGAGCACTTCATTGAGGAGCTGTACAGGGTGTCACATCAGCATGTCACAGGCATCATAAATTGAAATGGGAGTGGCATTTGGAGACCGAAAGCTAAACTTTAACTTCAGTCTGATGTGTTGTGAAACTAAAAGTAGAACCAGAATTTCCTCAGTTGAGCGATCCTTCTCGATGGAGCTGAATTAATTACTCTATTGCCTCTGTTTGGTCATGGATCCCCATCCTGGCTGAGTTTTCTCCTTTAATAACTGTAGAAAGGTCATAGTAGCAAAGAACAGTTTCATCACAAGTGGTGGCAGGGTGAGTAATGGTCTGTGGTCCTGTTAAATCTTCATTTCTAGGAAGGAGGATGGGAAGGAACGGGGTGTGCTCCTGGAAGATAAGGGGCAGTGAGATTTAAGCTCTTGTATTAGGCCTTCTGCTCTTATGGTTGCAACTCAGCCATGATCTGTTGTCCTTGCTGCTATGGGGAGATACCAGGAATCATATTCCTGAAATCCTAGTGTGTTCACCTCAAAGGGGGTTTTGTCTAGTCTGTGACACGATGGTTGGCCAAGATAATTTGGAGAATTGCAACAAAGATACTTTAGAGTAGAGCAACCTTTTCATTTTGATCCTAACAAATGATTCCCATACAAGGACTTGCACTGCCAGGGACCTGAACAGCAGCTTTTTGTCCATTCAGGTGTTTGATTGCAGTGTCTGGGCTGGGGCTGGCAGAGTGAAAGGTCTGGTTGATGGTTGTATGTAGCTGTGCCTGTCAAACTGGGAGCATGTGGGTGCTGCAGGTTCCATCCAGCCCCTTAGAGAGGATGAAGGCATCACTCAGGTGGAGGGAGCTGTGTCTGTTCTTAGTCCAGAGCAATTCCTGCCTCATGTTTATCATGGGAGCAGTGAATAAATTATGATTTGCACCTCTGACACAGAGGTGGGGTGGGCAGATAGTGGTGATGCCTGTCAGTCAATAAGTTAATGTTTTGTCAGATATCTTTAGGTGTAGCAGAAGGCAGGCTTTTCTGTATGTGTTTCTGAACCTAAAATTAAGGGTATTTTGTTCTAGTTACAAATTGGAGAACTGAATGCCTGGGGCTTTCTTAGTGTTAGGAGAATGTCACACTATGATAGGATGGTTTGGGTTGGAAGGAATCTTAAAGATCATCTAGTTTCAATCCATGCCATGAGCAGGGACACCTTCCATTAAACCAGGTTGCTCAAAACCCCATCCAACCTGGCCTTGGACACTTCCAGAGGTGGGGCAGCCACAGCTTCTCCGGGCAACCTGTGCCAGGGCCTGCCCACCCTCAGAGTAAAGAATTTCCTATCTGTTTCTCTTCTGTCCTGGAAATGGAAGATTTGCACCTTCTCTCTTTGCCTTTTTTTTTTTTTAATATACAAACACAGTGTTTCACGGACTATATAGGATAAAATATATAGAATATTATACGTATGTATATACACTGTTTTATAGACATATATAAAGTGAATAAATGGGTGCAAGGTATAATCAGTGCCTGTGTCAGAAAATGTCCATTGCTTGTTCTTTTTTCCAGAGTAATTTCAGGAGAGATATAGGTTCTGGTTTTATGGGATATTGAACAAACTTCTTGCTGGTTTTGGGTGCACTGATCTGGTTTTACTGGAACAAGCTGTGTGACCTGCATTGGTCAGGAGTGTTGGACTTCTGAAGGACCAAGTTTGCACATCTCAGTATAATTTAAATATCTTTTATCAATCTGGAGGTGCAGTAAAAATTTGTTTGGAATATTGCTTTTATCTCTTCAGAACTCTGGGTGTGATACGTTTGTGCAGTTTCAGGATGGTGCCCTGCAGTGATGAAAAGGAAGGTGTTAGAGCAGGAACAGCAGCACTTGATGTGGCTATGGCTGCCTCATAATTCCTGTGATAAACCCCCCTTCAGGTTTATCAGGATTATCAAAGTCCTTATTGCTCGTGCTCAAATCAGTGTGGAATCTCTAAAATTGCTCATCCCTAAATTTGAAGGGAAAAGAGTTGTGCTGTTTCTGTGTCTGGTCTGTTCTGCAAGGGAGCAGTGACTGATGGAGGAAGGAGTGGGAATGAGCTGGGAATAACAATTCCCTGAAATCAGGAACAAGCACACCCTGGATACACAACAAGGTCATGTTCATTGTTCCTGTGTCATACTGTAGGAAAAGCTGGGCAGGTTACAGCCCACTAGTGGTTATCCACTATAGAAAAGCAGTGGCAACCACTGATTTCTGTTTAATCTGGATTTATCGCCAATTTGGGATTTTTATGTTGAACTCACAGTCAAGCCGGAGTAAAGTAAACCAAGGTGGAAGGGTTTGGATGTAAAAATCTCAGGAACAAGGAAAAAAACAACATCCAAAACAGGGGAAAAACTGCTTGTAAGATGGCATCATTCTTGGGTCTGTATTTATGAGTGCAGAGAGGTGAAAAATAGAGGCTTAAGGATTTTTACTATTAAGTACCTCAGGTTCCGTGTGTGGCTCTGTTGCCCTGTGCATCTTCAGGAGAAGGGGATGTGAAGGCAGCTTTGAAATTGGCACTCACAACTCCTGCGTCTTTCTACAGCATCGTTTGGGCAGATTTTAGTATGAGCACAGTGTTTGGAGACATAAAAATGAAAGGTAGAATACTAAATCTCACCTTAAAATGGTTTTTCCCTTCTGCCAGGAAGAATCGTTTTATTTTAAAGAATCAATCACCAATGCCTTAATTCAGTCAGCAATTTCCTGCTCAGCAATAGGAACATAAACAAGGGGTTGAGTAAACTTCAATTTTTTGAATATTGCTGCATTTTGGGGAGTGGGAGCCGTTCCCTTTCCCCGATGTGGAGGATTCCTGGGCAGAGGAATTGCTGTGAATTTTGTTTCCCTCTGTGGCACACGTGATGCTTCAGCCTGAGAGTCATCATATGATGCAGGAGTTAATCTATAACTTTTTTAAAGTTAGTACCATAAAATTCGTGAAGGAAATATTTTTCCTTTTTTTTATTAAGACTTTCTCTCCTGTGTATTAACATTACTCCAGTTTGGTTGGAATGGGAATAAAAATAGGCTGTTTTACTTCTTCTCTCTGCTAGGAAAAGTCTTTTTCCCAGCAGGCAGTAGGCAGGGTGTAAACTGCTGCCCTTCTGTTCTGGCAAGGACAGTCCCCTACTGTAATAAAATAGAGTTGCTCATAAACTGTGTCCTTTGTGACCGACTGGGCAGTTTCTGGAGGGCCAGATCCCTTCAGGTGCTGAAAACTTCCTCCTTCCTTATCCACACGTGTGTGAACATTCCAGCTCTCCTGCCTGTCCCTGGACACCCTGTCTGCTCAGAGCTGCCACTCGCCTGCACATCCAGAGGGAGCTGCAAACATTCAGCCCATACTGAGGCAAATGGGTGGATCTGGAAGCTCTAGGTTGTTGATTTGTTAATTATGGCCTGTGTTCCCTTTGACATTGGTGGTACTGGGTAATTTGGCGCTGGGTTTTTAGATGGCCTATTATTTTTGGTTTTAATTACTAGTTCTTTGTGTTTTTTCCCCCTTTCCTCCTGCTCCTTTCAGGCCACAGAGATGCTGTTTGTTTTAGCGCTGTGAACTGTTTTGTTTAGCATGTAAGAGTAGATTATATAAATGTTATAATAACTTGATTTATAGTTCAGAGCTTTCTGTCAAAACAACATGTTCTCAGGAATACTCCCAGCATAATTTGTTATATCTCTTTAATCTTAATTTTGTTGCATTGAGACAAACAAACAGGGAATTTCAGCCTCTGCTGCAAGGTGTCCTGAAAGAATTGGCAAACTCTATCCAAAATAATTTCTTTGTAAGTACCTTATATTGGTGTATACCTTTGCTAAATGCCTTTTAAAATATTAAGATAAATCTGTAAGAATATATGCTGTGCATATATTGTTTTTTTCAATTAGACTCTGAAAGAACAAATCCAGTTCTAAAATTATGTTTTATATCTGGGAAATAAGAAACAAAGTATTTGGTCTTGTCTTTTCTGAACATTTCTCTGAATTATAAAAGCATAAATTCTAATTTTAGGTGTTTTGGGTTTTTATATCAAGTGTTTTTTACATGATAGAATTTGACAATGAAGGCAGACACTCTCCTACTATTACAATGGGGAAGGGAAGGTGGATAAGAGATGTTTTTACTAAATTACGTTGTATATCATTAAAATTAAGTAAATAGAATCTGAACCAGGGTTTTGTTTCATTCTGGTATTAGTTGTCTTCATCTCCAGAATTATGCTGTGGGTTTCTTCTGATTCATTAAAAAGAGAAGGATCTTTAGTTGTCTTGTTTAAAGAAAAAAATAAAAAGAGCACAGGTTGGCATTGAGAAAAGTCTCCCACAGTTCGAGTTGGCCACAGAACCCTCGATCTAATGAAGAAATCTTGAAAGAAATGCAGCTTTCTGACCTTGAGCGTGGTAGAGGATCGTTCAGATAAGTGTGGAAATGGGGGCGGGCTGTGCTGCAGCTTTCGCAGGGAGCAGACGTGCCAGGATTTGTTCCTGAAGGGTTTTTTTCTTCCAGCATCCCCCTTTTTGTGTGTATCTCCCTTCTGCTGTAAGTGCAGCAGTGTCACAGTCTGTGCAGCTCCACTGCTTGCTGTGAAAAGTGCATTTTCCACAAGAAGAGTGGAAAATGGATATTTCCCGTCTCTTTGTTAAGTGACATCTCAAATAAGGATTTAGTCTTCCACATTAATGAATCAGAATTTGCTCTTTCTTAAAACTTTCCAAATGCGTAGCACTGCGGGAAGTGAAAGACAGGAGGTTTGTTTAGGGGCTTGGTCTTGGTCTTTATTTTCATTTTTAAAGTTTTCATTTGTTTTGCCCAAAGGGGTAGGGCAAACCATGAAGTCTCATCAAGTATGCTGCTCTGTACTCCTTGTATTAGCGAAGTATTCTTCTGTTCACCTCTTAAAGTGGGAAAAGTAATTTCCTTCTGGAGTGTGAAAATCATTTGCAGCTTATTTCTTCGGAGCAAATCGCATTAACTCTTCATGGCTCAGCTTTGCCTCTGAGTGGGGTTGTCTGTGACAGAATGAAATAACTGCATTTGGAGGGAGCTTTTCTCTCCGAATTCCTGTCAGCCGTGAAACTCATTGGCTCAGTGGAATATTCTGCAGCTGATTAAAATTTAATGGCATCATGTTTCCGACAAATGCTGAGCATCTTTAAAGACCATACTTTGACATTTACAAAATATTGGGAAGTAATTAGAGGTTAGATGTGCTTATGCTGCCGTTCACTGTGCCAGGTGTCTCTCCAATTAACCTTTTCCTGGACACTTCATTGCAGTCACTTGTTCTGTCCTGTGTTCTGAAGGTCTCTGGCCAAAAAGGAGCACCACTTTACCTGTTAAAGGTAATAACCACCACTTCAAATTGCAGTCCCTGACTGGAGACCTGGAGGCAGTGCCAGGATAGTCAACTCTGAGATTCTTCCTTGATTTTGGTGCAAATTACAGGTGCTCATCACCAGCTTCCTGGTATGGGATGCAAACAAGCCTTACTGGCCTATCCTGTTCCCCTGGAATTCCATCAACTTCTGTCCTTGTTAAAGATTCTTGGCTTTTTGGTTTCAAATGTGCCCACTTAGTTGCTCAGAGTTGGTTAAGTGGCTTTAAAAGGAAGCGGAAGAAAAGGTTAAAGTTGAAAATGACGCTCGATTTGTTAATATTGGTATTTTAACCAAATTATTTTTGCTTTTTTTAATCATTACAGTGCAATAGTTCCTGCTCCTCTCCTACTTATGCTCTGCTCTCCCTTCATCTCTCCTTTTCACCTCTCTCTTGACCAGGTATTGAAAATAGTTTGGTGTCAGAGGCTCAGAGCTGTCAAGTTTGGACTGTGAACCCCAAACCCCCACCAAAACCAGAAAAAAAAAAGAAGCCTGGGCTGATCTCTTTTGTCTTAATGAGAAAAAGCAACTCAAAAATCATTTGAGCAGCTCCAGGAGGCCACAGAAGGGATTCAAGTCGGGAAGAGTGGAAGAGGAAACCCTTGCAGGGAGGAGAGGGGGGTGGCAGGTCCTGCAGCTTTGGCAGCAGCAGGGACAAATCATTCAGTTGGTGAAGCAGCCTGTGGTGACAACGTACTTGCTTTGACAAATTAACTCAAACCTCTATACAAATACACTCTTCAGAAATAATCATGTATCAGTCCTGCAGCTTCTTACAGAGGCACATCTGAGAAACCAGAATAAATCCCTTAATAACATTTGACCATTGCACTATACATGAGAACTTGAAGTGTGTGCAAGAAAATATTTTGTTTTTAAAAAAACCCCACAGAAAATATTGCATGAGTGGTGGGACATCTTTAAACTTGGTTGGGGTTTTTTTAACACACTTATATGAACTTTTTTGAGGATCAGAATACACACTGTAGGCTTTTTGGATGTCTTCATACATGTGCTTTTTTCCAGGGTCGTTTTATTTTTTGATTTGTTCTATCATAAAAATGTTACTTGACTTTTTAGTTTTCTGACTTGATATCAGTCTTTTCCAGGCCTGGAAATGATCATCTTGCACTGGCAGCTCTTGGCTTGATAAATGTAGCCCATAAAACACGAGGCATGAGAAACCTGGCAAAGCTGGTGTATCTGTTTTCATCTGAGCTTTTTTGGAGGCACTGAGGGTCAGATTTGAACTGCTGTAAGGAGTCCAGAGGAGGCCACGAAGATGCTCAGGGGGCTGGAACAGCTCTGCTCTGGGGACAGGCTGAGAGAGATGGAGAAGAAAAGGCTCTGGGGGAGTCTTTGAGCACCTTCCAGTCCCTGAAGGGGCTCCAAGACGGCTGGAGAGGGACTTTGACAAGGGGGAAAGGCATTGTGGTTTTGAAGGAGAGTGGGTTTAGATTAGATATTAGGAAGAATTTCTCTGCTGTGAGGGTGGTGAGGTCCTGGAAAAGGTTTCCCAAAGAAGCTGTGGCTGCCCCATCCCTGGAAGTGTCCAAGGCCAAGTTGGACAGGGCTTGGAGCAACCTGGGCTAGTGGGAGGTGTCCCTGCCCATGGCAGGGGGTTGGAACGGGATGGAAAGATATCAGGTTTTGACTTTCTCTCTACCTACAACGATGTCTTTATTTCAAACTAAAAGCAAGCATGTTAGGAGCACAGATTGCAAATGCATAAAGACACTGCTTCCTGAATCTCATGTGTAGAGGTGTTTTAGTGACCAGATCCTTTTGTAAGAGGTTGTGTTTTCACCCAAGTACAATTCAGCATATATAAACTGCAGGGGTTGAAGCAGCCCCTCCTCTCCCCGAATTAATATTCCTGTATGTTCTAATAGGGGCTGAAGGAAGATGGATTGAGAGCTCTGTACGTGCTGTTGGTTTACAGAGATGTCTTGTTTGTGTAACACCAACTTAATTTATTACCACCTGCTGTTTCTGCAAATGGCGAGATTGTCACACACAAATTGCCTATTTCATCACTGTGATGGTGGCAATTGATTTATTGTTTCCAGGGAAATAGTTGAATAGAATAAAAATGCGCTATAAAGTAAGTTCCATCTTTATGAGCTTCTTAGTACCTATTCATGATCAAATATATTATAAAAAGGTGCAGTAAATTCTTGTGGGGGTAGTGAGACCTGCTTACTTGGTGTCTTCAGGTCTGCCCCAGTTTCTTGACCGTGAAGATGTTAAACCACTACCCCTCACGTGCTGTGATACCCTCCCCTGAGGAGGGCACTCACTGGTGCTTTGGTACATCTGTGGTCACCTCTGTGCTCATTCACCCGCCGACAGGCTGTCAGAGAACATGCCAAGACTGAATTTGACTGCCATTTTTGAAATGTGTAGCAGTTGAATTAAATATTTCTGACCCCGTTCCATGTTGCTTGAAATTAGGTGTCAGTGACTGCTGAACGTCTGGGTTTTCTCTGCTGGGATGGGATGGGCCGAGCAGTCACTCCAGTGCAGGGGCATTGCTGGTCATGGGTTCATCATTCGTGGGTTGCAGACCATGATGTGGGTCTGACCCAGACTGTCCCCTGTCGTGGGAGGCTGGAGGGGAGATGGAAACAGTGCCCCACACCATGATCGAGTGTTCTGGTCCTGTTCCTGCATGATTTCATCCACAATTTGAAGTGACAAAGCCAGTGAAGCTCAGTTGTATCAAAACTTGTCTTGTTGTACAGGATCAAACCCAGGTCTTCCAGGTTCCAGTTAATTTTTCTACCACAGACCAATATTTTATCCTTTCAAGTATTAGGTTTCACTTTCAGAGAACTTCGTTGAAGGAAGCCCTAAAGTAAGTGTATTTCATCTGATTAATACCAGTTGGAATGGCTTTTCCCCCCTCCTTGTTTAAAAACTTAAGCAAGTAGTGACTCAGTTGGAAGTAGAATGGTCTAATTGCAGGTGTTTCCTTCTTCAGCTCAGAAGTTTTAACCTTTTTGGTGATTTGTATCTCATGCAAAGCGAAATGTTTGGGTGTTCTGATGTATGGGCTGGAGATGGTTATAGAAAAAAGACTAATATAGTTTTTCTAGCATCAGTTCTTTGATAAGTGGTTGTCTGTTCCCTGTCCCCACTTATGCACATTGAGGAAACACCCAAAACACACATTCTTTTTATATCTTTATATCATAGTCAGGTTACCTAAGTGAGCGCTTTCCCTTAAAATTGTGACTTCCTTCATGTCAAACATCAGGACCTGCAGTATTTTAAACATGCTTTAATTAATCTAAATGCAGGGAAGGTTCAGGAGTAGCACATGGGAAGTAAAAGACTGAAAAATGCCTTTGGTGGAGGCCAAGGGTGTTTCCTTAGATGATGCCAGTTTTCAGAGCTGGTCAGTGGTGATGGTTCTGTTCAGAGACTTCAGGGAGCATTCACAGGAAAACCCCACAAAACCCAGTGACATGAACTTCATGGGGATTAATTAAAAAGAGCAAAGGCGCTGAATGCCCCTCCTAGTTGATGTGCAGTGTGACAGTGCAGAAGTCCCCAGTTTTGGGGGGGCAGGGACTGTGTCCAGGGGAGAATCCCAGCTCTAGTAAGGTAGTGAGTGCCAGGGCAGAGGTCCTGGCTTTGGTTTCAGCCCTGTACAGCGTGTCAAGAGCATCCACCTGGGATGAAAACACTGGTGGAGATTCCACAAATCCTGTTCTGCCCCAAAGCAGTATGGAATCACTGGTATTGACTGGAGAAGTCTTGAGAGGGCTTTGGTATTCTGAGTGGATGAATTGTTTTAAATTGCCTTTCTAGAGCTGTATCAAGTTGTGTGTGGTTTTGTGTGTGGGAGGGTTATTTTTCTTTTTTGCTTGTTTGGTTGTGGTTTTTTTTTACTAAAAAATCTAAATGTGGACTATGCAGTGTATATGTATCTGTTTCTAGCTTGACTTGACCAGAGTACTGAGACTTACTAGAGACTTGGACTTGTAGCGGTGTCAGTCCATGAATCCTGCAGGCCACCAACTGGTTGGGGATCCCCAGGTGTGATGCCTTTGACTTGTCTGTTAAATCAAATACCACATTTGAGGTTTTGCCTCTCTGGCAAATTGAGTTAATTCTGATTATGCTTCTTCGGGTGCAGTAAATGGAGATTTTTAGGAGAAGCAAATGCCAGGCTAGTGAATGATGTGATTGGTGTTTAGGTCCTCATAGCACAGAGTCTTGAGGAGCCAAGAGTTTTGATTCCTAAGGGGATTCAAGGGAATGTCACTGCCTATCCTGGTGTTCAGCATCCTCTGTGAGGATGCAGAGACAAAAATGGTACATGCCTGTTTCCATTTTCTATGAAAATCACTGGTATTTGTGTGTATGTGTAGATACACAAAAGGATCATCTCAAAAAGCTTGTGAGTAGGAGAATTATTATGGTCAGCCTACGCTGACCTTCCATTCAGTCACTTGAATAAGAATCACTTTATTCCTAATTTCTACCTATATACTGTAATTACTGGCTTTAGAAAACACTTGAGCCATAATAGGCTTGAGGAAAACTTTTTACAGGTCATTGAATTTTGTAATAGGCCATTGTCATGCTGTTCCTCTTGAGCACTTAAGTGCCTTTTGTCTGATGGTTAAAACCATTAAGAGGGATTAAAAATTAAAAAGCATTTTGGATTACAGACTGGGATGGCATCATTCAGCAATGTAGAACTGGAGAAGGCAGGGTTCAAGTCCAGGAGCAGCCAAACCCAGATTGTGTTAAGCCTTGATAGTGCATAGCCAGAATACCTTAGTGCTCTCCTCAGCTGCCTCTACTTTCAGGCACTTGTAGTTTTTGATTTCTGAGAGCCACACTGGCATCATCACCAGTTCTCATTAGTTTTTACTGTTCTGGAAGGAAAATAAACTCTCCCTGCTTGTATTTCCTTCTAAAGGTGTTCAGAAGAAGAGCTTGTGCTGTGTGGGTCCTCTATGAAGCAGCATTTCAGTCAGGAGCATTAAAAAAGGTTATTTGAATTCATACAGCATAATTCAGTCTCCTGTTTTGATGTTCGTAGGCAAGGGCTGCTGCCAACCAGTAGCACAGCTTCAAAATAGATGGAATTTAATTTTAACCTTTGTTATAAAATTACACAGTTACTACTTGGTCGTTTCTGAGGTGCCCTTTGAAATAAAACTGCACCCCTGTAATTCTCCAGAGCTTGCCAGAGGCAAGCAGCAGCAAATGCAAGGGCAGGTCAGTGTTTACTTGGATTTCAGTGGTGCCAGGGGACCACAGTGAAAGTTCAGAGTGCTATTGAGAAATTAGGCAAGTATCTAACTGGATACCATGTTCTAATTAAAACATGTACAGACATTGATTTTCTTGTATTCCCAATACAGCTGATGTTTCCTCAATATTAATTTTTTTTAATATTAAAAATAGAAAACGGTGCCAACTCCAAAGGGAATTGCTGGTGGTGCAGATTATGCAATACTTCAGTAAAATTGGGTTAATCTGAGTGTTTAAGGTATGTTAGGGCTTTATCTTAGGGGATTTTTAGGGAGAAGGATGGCTACTGTGGGATTTTTAGGGAGAAGGATGGGTACTGTTTTCAATGTCATGGGGTGGACAGTGAGTGAGAACTTTTGGGAAAGCTTAAAAACTGCTGCTTGACACTACAAATACTTTAACCACTTGTCAGGCCACTGAAACTTTTCTTTATCCCTTTATTTATCCCAAGGTGCAGCTTCCCCAGTAACAAATACCACTTCCCTGGCACTCAGCAAAAGCTGCTCCCCAGTCCTTGAGCAGCCCCCATCCGCAGCAGCTCTATGGGGAAGATGCCCTTAGCTCATTTAATTTAGGTGATACATTTATTTAGTGATTGATTTTTGTTACACTTGTGTTTATCAGCCCCAAGGTTGTCATGTTGGTGCCGTTCATGTGGGGCTTGTAGTTCACACTGGCTCTGAATTCTTCTTCGTGCTCCCCTGAACATTTAATCTCCTAAAACATTGATGTAATTGAAATAAATTTTCCCACATTGGCAACCTGTACTGGTAAACTTGTTTTGACTTTGGTCTGTATTATCTTTGAACTGTATTGAGACATAGAATTAGTAACTGTTCAGGCAATAATATTCCCTTGGGGGGGAAATGTGGAATTGCCAGTCCTGTTTTCCCAGTTCATATTGATATCCTGAAATACTTGGTGAGTCAGTTTAGGCTACAATAGATACTAAGAACTTGGGGTTTAAATTGTTCTAATGTATATGGCTTTATACTTTGACCTGGTAGCCTTGATAAAGGCTTTTGGCTGCAAATATTATGCTTAAAAATACGTATATCTGGAGGAGTGAGGAGAGAGCAGGGACCAGGAGGGGATCAAAGAAGAGACAGGAAGAGAAATAAATAAATGTGTTCTTGGATGTAGTCATAGCAAATATTACCAATAGCAGGGAATGCAGCTCAGAGGTGTCTAAGGAAGAACAAAGGATTGCTGCTTTTTTCTCCTGCTTTTGAACATCAACATTAGCTGGAAGGATAAGAACAAGAAAAATAAGCTCAGCGGGGAACAAACAGGGACATTCCAACGTGTCTTATGGAAATAGCTGAAATTATTGACTGTCTCTGAAGGCTAAAGTGATGATGCAAGGAAAAAATTCTCCTTCTCTTCTCCTATATTTAATGTTCCTGATTGGAAATCACAAACCTAATGGTTTTCTCAGAGTTTCATCCTTAAACCTGCATCCTCCAATGTGTAACGAGGTGTTGGCATCAGGCAAGTGCACACCTGGCATGTTTGCTGCTTCTTCCCTGCGGCATCCCAAAAGTCAGCAGTGTTCTGGCTCTTAACACAGACCCCAAAAATACAAGCTTTGTCATGGGGATCGTGGTTAAACTTGCACGTGACAGCCTGGCTCTCTGGGAGGGTGAGATAGTCAGTCAGTGTTGGCAAGGTGAGGTACAGCAGGATTTAATGCAGGCTGGGAAAACGGGTTGGGTTTGAGATTCAGGAGGTGTTTGCTGTTTGCTGCGAGATGTATTATGGATAATTGATGAACTCTGAGTGTGAAATAAATCCCTAATTTAGTTTCCATCGCCCAAGCACAACATTTCAGAGGTTGGAAGGCACCTGTGCTCAAGCAAGTTGTTCAGGCCTGTGATTTGAATGTCTCAGGGGATGGAGACTCCACGTGCTCTGGGCAGCCTGTTGCACTGTTCACCCACCTGTGTAGTGCAAAAGCTTTCTCTTAATATTTAAAATACTTAATATTTCTCTTAATTATTTCAAAGGAAAAATTCCTGTTTTGTCACATCATGTCCATTAAAACAGCATTGTTTATTGAGGATGCAACTAAAGTCTTATATTTATTTTAATAATGGTAACCTTTAGTGTTTTAGGTCTTGTAGAAGAATTATTACACCAGGACCAGTGAGAGAATTGAATTCTGAATTTTTATTGTATTTTTTTATGGGTTCTTCTATTTTTAAATAGATTTTATAGATTCTTACAGAGTTTTATGGGGTTGAATTGAGATGGGCCAAGTTATTTTTTTAGAAATGTAACCTCATAGCTCACAGATGTCAGTGCCTTCAAGCCTGAGATGGGGATCAGAATATGGAGGTTGAGGAGCAATAAAATTCCATAGTATCTCCCAAGGACCACGTGAAGTCACAGTGTGAAGGATTACAGCGTGGTTCCTTGTAGCATGAACCTGTTAGTGCTGTGCTGTTGGCCACCTGCCAACACTAATATGAGGAATTGTTTATCTTTTTAAGGTTTTTTATTGTATTATCAAACTGCTGATGTCGAATACATTATCAGCATTGAAACTATTTCCCTTCTGAGACTATTTGACTTTACTATCAGTTTATTAATCAATTTGTAGTTAATTGATTTAAATATTCTTTAATGACTTTTGACTATCTCGTTAGTGGAAATGATTTAATTCCTAAGTCCTCAGAGGTGGTGGTGAAACATGTCTTTGAACTTTGATTGTGCTACTGGAAGTCATAACACTGACTTTGTTCTCGATACAGTTAGCAAATGTGGGGACCTGTCAGCAGGAGCCACACTGAGCAGGAAATGACTTGAAATGACTCCTGGGAGGATTTAACTTTCCTCAGCCTCAGGAAGGAAAATCACCTGAGCAATAATGCGTGTTGTAGTCTGGTAACAACTGCAGCATCTCAGCAGAGCCACTCAGGATCACCAGGCAGGGCTGGTTGGCTTCACTCCTCCCCACAAGCTCGGGCTAATCCTGCACAGCACTGAGAAATCCCTGTGTTTTCTCCAAAGGGCAACCGCTGGGAGAACAATTTGGAAGCTCAGAGGGATGTTGGGACACCATGTTCACGTACAAGTTTGAGCACACTTAATTTCAGACTGTTGGTCTGAATGTGCCCCAGCTCTTTTTTCCACAATATCTAATAAAGTACAGTAGAATTAAGTCACAGAACCATAGAATGGTTTGCGTCAGAAGGGACCTTCCAGACCATCTTATTCCAACCCCCTACCATGGGCAGAGACACATTCCATGAGACCAGGTTACCCTGTCCAAACCTGAATACTTCCAATTATGGGGCATCCACAGATGTGACCTCTTCCAGTGTCTCAAAAATTCTGCCCTCTATCTAATCTAAATCTGCCTTTTCTTGGTTGACTGTAACTGGTTTCTGCTCCATGGTAGCACACACTGCTGCTGCTCTTTTTAACACCAAGAGGACTAAAGCTGCTCATTTAAACTGAGCTCTGTAATGGCAGGATTACACACCGGTCTGGTTTGAATTTAGAACGGCCCAAATAAGCATCCTGGTCTTGTCTGAGCTTTCTTTGTATCGTAAAACAACCAGGCAGCTCTTGTAAAGTAGCTGTTTAACAGCAGCTGTGTTTTACAAAGTTTTGGCCTGGGGCAGAGTTTTACAGTCACGCTGCAAACTCAAACCCAGGGGCTGCTTTTAATGGGAATGTTAATAGGTCCATAACCAGAGATATGGCATGTGTTTCTACACCTCGAGCTATCAGATTTACTGCTCTTCTGGTGCTTCATAAAGTAAGCATTGGGGTTTTTCAAGGAAGTTGTAAGGAACCCAACAATGATCAAATTCTGAAGGAAAACTGCTTTTCTAATTTTTCAGAAAGGATTGTTTTGCCTTTCAAAAGCTCTGTGAAACAAAACCTTATGAAAACTGACCCTACACCCAGTGCTGTCAGTCTGATGTTTAGTTCCACATTTTCCCCTCGATGTGATGAATATGGAAAAAAATATAATAGTATTTTGCCTGTCCAGTGAAATTGCACCTCCTAAGAGCACTTTGTGAGTAGAAACTGATGCCTTGCATCACTTTCCTGTTTGCTGCTCCCAAGGGATGGAGATTGTCCACATTAAGTCTTCTAAATGCTCTTTTTGGTGTTTCCCTCTAGCTTTTCTCCCTGTTCTTTTTCAGCCACATAAAACCTGACAAATGTGTGTATTAAGTGGATGGAGTGTGGTGAATTAATATTAAAGCGGGTGCTCTTTGGGTTCTCCTCTGTGAAGAAATGACTCATCTCACTTTGGTTTGTGGCAAATTCCCCTGCTGTTCACATGTGTAAACTTGAAATGAAGCCCAGAGGTCTCACTGGTGACCTTGAGGTAGGGTGGGATGTCCTGAAGGAGGCAGAACATCCTGCTCAAGGTCAGTGGCTTTGTCTGAGCCTAAAAACCAATTTCATTCCAAACAGTTGTACTGTTCAAGGGCTTTGCCTGCCTGGATTTGTCCCCACCCTGTGGACCTTCAGAGTGGACCTGTGGCTATTTTAACCTTAGAAGAACAGAGCCTTGCAGTTAGGAGCTTGTATGGTCATGTTGTCTTGCTGTTAGTGTGCCACAGGGGAGGTTCTTATGCCTGTTCCAGCTTTAACATCAGTGTTTATATGAAAACAGCTGGCAGGCCCCTTTGGTGAGGAGAACTCAAGGTATGTCTGTGTTGGTGTGGGGTGAAGAGGAGGAGCAGCTTTAATGTGCACATAAGGTTGGCTTAAGACCATTGTACTGATGGCCAGAAAGGGGAACAATGAAGTTGCAGTGGTTTCTTGAGTTTTCACAGATACAAAAGTGTGGCAGGTGGGGGAAGCGACCCTCAAGCGTGGGACAGTGGGGGGGTGTTTGGGAGAAGTGTCTCCTTGGCTTCTCTTGCCATCTTCCCCAGGGGCAGGACATCACAGGCCTTCTGTCTGCCCAGCAGTGAGTTCTTACACTTCTCTGGGGTGAATGCAATTCAACCATTTATTCAAGAGCTAAAGACATAAAGGTTCCCCTTTATCTGCTGGCCTGACTTAGATGATGCTTAAGCCCTCAAGTCCTGTTTTGTCCTCACACACGTTGTTATCTGCAGTCTGTAGATTCCCAGCCTTGATGTTGCTGGTGCTAATTCCTGTTAGCTGAGCTCATGGTGTGGTTTGGCATTGCTGGTGTGAGGACCAGCTGCTGCTGGGAGGGAGATGCTCACCCTGGCCACCCGCTGCTTCTGCTGCTCAGGCAGCCCTGGTATAAACTGAGGCAGCCCTAAAATCCAAACCACCTTCTTTCTTTTTTTATTTTTTTCCCCTGGTAGCTTCCTGCACCAGTTTTTGGGATGTCAGCAGAGCACTGTGGCAGGTGGCAGGTCAGTGGCTGAGGCTCCAAGGGGCAACCAGGTGTTGCAGAAGCTCAGCTGGGATCAGGGCTGTGTCTCTTGCCTCACAGTGAAGTAAACCCAAGGCTCGGGCACTCAGTTTACTACCAGAAAGGCGTTCAGAGCACTGTGCCAAAGAGATCGAGTTTAGTTTATTTTTAACTTCTCCACATTTTCAAAACTGCCTCCCCACTGGCTGCTCGCTGTGAAGAGAAGGAGGAGGTATGGAAAGCTTGTCCAAGCCCTGGAGCAAAGCCCTGCAGTCCTTTGCTCTCTGCAGCCAGCAGACTGGAATGATGCTCAAGACTGGCAGGCAGGGAGGAGGTACTGTTTGCTCTTTTTCTCTTGGACTGCACTGATTTCACAGACACCATCTGCTTGTGGCTGACTAATTAGGAGCAGTAGCCAAGAGGCAGTGTGCTGCTTTTTCCTGGGAGATGCAGACTCATACCATGGCATGCCTTTTGCCACCAGAGTTGGAAATGGGGCTGGTTGAAGATAAAACTTAATGACTTTTTTCAGGAGTTGATGAGAGGAGGGACAGCAGTGTTAATGGTTCCTCAGCAAACAATGAATTCAGCTCTGGTCACACTGATTCCCAAAATAACACAAAATGAGTGATGTGATGGTGTCTTAGCCTTGGAACAGGAGAGCCTGGTGTTAGTGTGTGATTTTGTAGTGGAGAGGCTCCATAAAACCAGACTTGCAGATTTTCGGGATGGAAACTCCTGTTAAAACTGGAAGATGCTTTTTGGTCTTGACGGCTTTGTCAGGTACCTGAGTTAAGTCACTGGGAAACTAAGAGAAGAAGTTTTGCTAAAAATACCCCTTCTGTAAATGCTTGTGTTGTTCAAATTCAGATCACTTGCTGGGGGAGATTGCACTTTGTCATCGAGAAAGGTTTTTGTGTTTGTAGATACACAACTGTTTTAGGTGCCTTCCAGAAAGTTAAGGAAGGAGCCTTTATGATTTTGTGGTAAATGCCTTGTGTGAATCGGTGTAAGATTCAGGTATAACTACAATTAATTCCCTCTTTGTTTCCCTTTCCTAGAATATGACAGATACCTAGCATCCAGCAAAACCATGGCAGCAGCTTACCTTGATCCAAACTTGAATCACACCCCAAGTTCAAGTGCAAAGACACACCTCAGTACTGGGATGGAGCGTTCCCCAGGGGCTATGGAGCGAGTCTTGAAGGTTTTCCACTACTTTGAGAACAGCAGTGAACCCACAACGTGGGCCAGCATTATCCGGCATGGAGATGCTACTGATGTCCGAGTAAGTCTGTTTCAGCATTCTGGGGCTATCTTTAGGTTAAATGTTAACTTAAAAAAAAAGGGGAAGTAAAAGCCTGGGAGCAAACAAACTCCAAAGTTTTATGGTTTGTTTTAAAAGAATCTTCACCTGTTACGTATTGTGAGTCACTACAGAAGGAGAAGCTTTAAGTGGTACCAGCTTGCTTGAGTGGTACCAATCTGATGTGTGATTGTGTAATATTTTAAAGAAATTAGAACTGCTCCCATTTTTGCAGAACAGAAACTTGACATTTAGAACAGTGGTTGTCAGTGTAGGTGCCACTGCTGATGTCTTGTTAGTTGACTTTTGCCACTTTACACTCCCCAAAAGCCTGTGTGACACCTCATGGCAGGAATTAGAGCTGGGATGGAGGTGACATTAAATTACCCTTTTCATGTTTAAAGATAGACAACATTAAAAATGTATTTAAAAGTAAGATGTGTGTATTCACACATTTAAAATGTTTAAATGTAATGTGTGCATCGCTTAAGGGGAAAAAAAAAAGGTATTACTTGGAAACTCATTCTGCCATAGTGTGGGGAAGTTAAGCTGAAGGGTCCTTTTTCCCTTCAGTAAGTCCATTTGTTCCCCTTCCTCCTGGTAGTCATTTACTTCTTCTATTTTCATAATGTTGTCCTTCAGTTCATCTGTGGAAAAAAAAAGGTTGGGATTTTTTTAAGAGTCAGTATCTGTAATCTTAGAGGTGTGTGGAAATGTTATGTATGTGTGGAAAGAGTCTGTTCTGAAGCATCTCTTACGCTGACATCTTTACTCTTTGCTACATTTATTCTCTCAGTTTTTGAGGTATTGCAGTATTTCAGATGAAATGAAGTTCAGTTTAACACGTCAAGTGCTTTAGTGGTTTGCTTGTTTTTGAATTACCCTGCAAGAGCAGACTCTTACATGGTGGTAGGTGGCGTGGGGGTTTTGTTCTGCTGTGAGGTTTCCATCTGCCACTTCCTTCCAATAGGACTTCACATTCCACTATAAAGATGGGATAGTGCTGAAGGGAGAGGATTGTCAGAGTTAAGGTGACCTGTTGTCTCCTTCTGCCCACTAGAAAACCGAGTGAAAACCACACTCAGGAGTGCTGCAGGTTTGCTCTTCTCTCCTGCTGTTTATTTCCCAGCACAGCTGCTGTGCTGCAGACCCAGGAGCATTCCTCAGTGGGACAGGTCTTGGGACCTTGATCTTAGACCTGTGAAGTCCGAGGGTTTCCATTGTGGATGATCAGGAAATCTGTTTTCTTGTCAATTCAGTAAGCTCATACCTGTGTTTAGGGATAATTTGGTGAGTGGGCGGGTTAGAGGTACAACAACAGGAATCATTATCATCAACTGCCTACACTTACTTTACATGGAATTGGGTTTATGTGGTGCCACTTGAAACATTTTTGCTCCCTGGCTTAAGTATAATGATTTAATATATCTAATCTGATTTCTTAGTTTCATAAGGGGTATTACTTGGGACAAGGAGAGAAAAAACTATGTCTTGGTATGTTTTTAACCTTGCAAACCTCTCCTGTGAGTGAATGAATATCCAGGGTCCTTAATGTGGTACTTGAAATGGAGGCTCTCTTTCCTAAGAACTGTGTAAAACCCTGAGAAACAAAAGCAGAGATTAAATCTGTTTTTTTCCAGTCCAGAAATACCTGTGGTTATGGATTTTAAGGATACAAAACTTACACTCCCTGTAAGAAATTCAGCGCTGAGTTCAGTTTGCAGTTACATATCCTTATTTTAACCAAGAATGTGTATTTTTTAAATAAAAGTAGGATCAAAAGAACAGACAAGTAGCAGTTTCTTAAGGCTTGCCTTAAATTTTAATTTTTATATATGCATTTAACTGAGTGATAGTTTCCAAAAGGAATGGGGTTTTTATGTTGTTCTTTCCTGACAAAGAGGGTGATGGGAAGGCTGCTCAAACTTCCTTCTTTTAACAAATGGGTTTCTTTTTTGTTTTGTTAGACTGGGACAGTGGCTCTTGAATGTGCAGGTACTCCATAGTAAAGGCCTGGCATTGATGTATTGCCATGACATTTATTTCAGAAACAGTAAACCCTTGTTGGAGAACAAGCCTGCATTCCATTGGAATGACTGCTGTTCGACCAAGCCGAATAATTTAAGATGAAAATAGCCTTGAAGGTTTCTTTGCCTGAGTTTTACTCTCCCCCTCCTCCCTTTGTGGAGGAGACAGTCTGCCACAGAGCTTCCATTTCTTCTCAGTTACAACCTGAGGATGACACTGGAGCTGGGGTTGGCCTTTGGCTTGTTTCCAGGGAGCTCTGAGGGAATATTCAGAGGTGAATGTCTTTGAGACAGCTCTGCAGTTTAAAAGGAAAAGGTCTTTTAAGAAGATTGCTCCCTGGTCAGCACAGCTGCTGGGATGGGGGACAGGGAACATTTCCATACTCAGGGAAAGTTAGGCTTGGTCTGAAATCTCCAGGAGAGCCAACTAAAGGTACTTCTGCTAGTAAAGCAAAGGACTTCTTGGAAAGGACTACTATCAAGGGAAAGTAAATCCTGAGTTGTGGTTTGTAGCATCTTCTGTTTCTAAGGAGGGCTGGTTTGCCTTTGCGCGTGGAAAGGAGGGTGTGTTGGAGGGTCAAAGAAGTGAGGAAAGAGCCTTTTATTGCTTCCTAAGAGTAGAGTGGAAACAGTGCTTTAGCTGGATACCTTGTGCACAAATCCTTCATCATGAGAGGAAACACTTTTCATTGAAACTCACCTTATTAAGTTCATTAAAACTCATGTCATTAAGCTCATAGGAGCAGAATTCAGTTTTCTGCAGGAGTCTGTAAAGAGGCTAGACTGTGATTTCCTTGCTGTTTGCCTTAAAATACCTTTCCCCAAGACAACAGTGTGGCTACACGTAGGCTTTCCTTGGAGGAAGACTTGGGGCTGTGGACTTCTGCTTATTCTGGATGGATTTAGTCCCTCAAAGACAGCTGTTTCCTCAGGGGGATGAAGGCTGTCTTCTGCAGTGGATGCAAGGGCAGCTTCTCAATTCTGGGAAATGCTTTCTTGGATTTCTAAGAACTGGCATTCTCTCTTTACCCTTTTTTTCCTTTGGTATTGTACTAAGGACATGCTTCACTTCCAAAAGGGAAAAAAGGGGTTTTATGAATGTGCAAACAGTGGTGTCCTCCTGTGAATGTGTATCTAGACAGCCCTGCATTTTCCAGGGAGAGAGGAAGGCTGTTTATCTTCTCTGTTTATCTTGGTCTGGCTCCATTTGGATGGGTTGGCTTGGTGCATATGCACAAGGAGGCATTTCCAGTCTTTGGGCTGGGAGGGAATGCAGGGCGTGCTCTGCCCTGCTCACAGCCCCAGGCTGGCATCTCAGGAGGTGGGTGTTGCTGGCATGGGATTTCTTTGGGCTCAAGAGCACCCTGAAAGTAAACACTGCCACCACATCCTGATCAGCACCTAGAGTAAGTCACCTCTCTGTTTTCAGAAGAGCAGAATTGTAGCCATATTTGACAAAAAAAGAAGTAGTGAAGTGCATTTAGCAGTTTGAGGGATGGGGAAAGGTTGGGATTTTTAGGAAATAGGCATTTGGAAACCTTGTGTGAGCCCTTACAGCTGGATTTTGGTGAAGTACAGCTCTTCTGCATGGTCTACTTCCCCACCCCACAGGTGTTGAGCTTGAATCCATTACACCTTTGAAATTTCTAGCCCTTAAAGCTTGCCCTTGATTTCTGACTAGTAGCTGTGAGAAGTAAAGGTGGCATTATTTCAGTGGAAATAATAACCACAGATGTCACAGCAGGTCATTGCCAGACATTCACTCATATGGGTTTGTTTTCTTCCAGTTTTGCTACACTGTCTGAACTGGATAGAGACAGCTTTAAAACTTGTAGCTGTCAGCTGTGTCCTTAATTCTGGAGTTGCAGAGAAGCATCGTTAGAGCCCTTGAATTAATGGAGGTACAGTGTCCAGGGCTTTCTTAATGTATTCGTATTTTGGATGTCTTTCTTCCTTTTCTATCCAGTACCACCCCAAAATGTCACCTTCTTTAATACTGACAGACTAAGAACTCAATAAAAATAATGAATGAAAGAAGAACAACTGAATAAAAAAAGAACATCATCCTTAGCTAAGAGTGTATCTAAGCTTAAAAAAAATTGAATTCAAGGAGCATGCCTTGGCTGTGTCCCATCTGTACATCATGGAAAAAGACAAGAGCAAATTCATCAGCTTCCCTAGCCACCTGCAAAATCTTTATTTTTCACAGGTAGAAGGTGTGGGTGCAGGGTTGGGAGGCTGTGTATTCCAGTCTGTTACCTAAATTGAACTTTTTGGGAGAAAGGCTGAGGCACATTCAGCTGAGTCATCACTAAAGTAGTTTATTCAACTGCATTGCTCTGTTAGTATTTGTTGCTTTTTTTTTCCTCTTAGTTTCCCATTCAATCCATGGTGTACTTTACCTATTTAGTACAAGAGACCAGAGTACCTGACTGGAGATGCAGGTTGTGGTGGAGGAGTGGGAACCTCGTGTAGGGCAAAGGTCTGTGATTCAAATGCTCTCCTCATTAGGCACATGTTTCTTCTGGCAGCTGTGCCAGCTCCCTTCTTGCTGTTTGTTTTCTCCTGCTCCCAGCGTAGTGGTGCTGGCATAGGTGGTGTCACTGTTTGGCAAACTCAGCCCAAGTTAGGATGAATGGTTGTTTCACTGTTGTTTTTAATCCAGATCAGTTCTGTAATCTTGTTAGCTGCATCGTCCTGCAGGCTGACACAACTTGAGAAGGCTGGGGGAAGAAAGGAAATCCCTCTTTGTGCTGGCACTGCAGTGTTCCTGCACCAGCAGTGAATAGAGTCGTAAAGCCTTTTTGATGAGCAGCATTCCTGTTTCCAAACATTTCCCAGGAAGGATATTGCCTGTTCTGAAAAAGGGCAAGAGGTTTGTCAGCCCAGGCTCAGTCACAGGAAAGACTTAAATTACAGCCACAATTCCACCCATTGCCCCTTCATCTCTGTCTTCCCAATTCTCTCCCTCTTTTTCAAACTTGCCTTATTTTGTACCAATATCTGCACAAAAGGTCCCAGCAGTCTACTGTGGCTAGTCTGGGGCAGATCTGGTCTACGTGGTACTGGTTCTGATGGACCAGTTATCCAGCAGTTGAACTTAGTGCATCCCAACTCTGGAATGGGCCAGATGTGCTTTATTCCTGCCTGGTTCCTCCTAAACCCATCAGAAGCTTGAAGAGTTGTAGGAGAATGGGCATGTGGTAGGGATGCTCCAATGCATCTACTGCTGTCTGTAAAGGAGGTGCAAATGTATTCATCAGAAAAGTTTTTATCTACTGGATTTCACTTTTAAAATAGATTCTTAGGGTAATAGAGTCACAGGGTAAGCAGGTTGATCACAGCTGTGGAAAAAGTTCTGTGGAAAGAGTCTGAGCACTGGCAGGACTCAAACCCATACCAGGTTACTATTTTTGTGGTTGCAGTGGTTGCATATTCAAATCTAATTTCTATGTGTGCACAGTAGAAATAAATGTTCATTGAAGCAGTGGAACTGTTTGGTGTATAGAAGCAGACTGGAGTGCACTGATTCCAGCATCAATTAGATATGTATAAAAATGTATAAAATCATTCCTGATGTGCTGTAAGAGCTAGAAAATCTGTGCCATTTACCTTTCTTCCTTCTCTCTGCTGTGTGCCTGCATGAGTTGTACCAGGTGAACAAACCTAGACCTGTAGATGGCTTCAGGTGAGCAGCACATCCTGTATTGGGGCTTAACCATACAAGAACTGGACCCAGGGGAGCTCTTAGGCTTTGCAAATGCAGCTGAGGATAGGGAATAGTGAAATACAGAATCACAATAAAATCTGGGTTGGAAAGGACCTTTAAAGGTCATCTATTCCAGCCCTGCTGCAATGAGCAGGGACATCTTCAACTAGATCAGGTTGTTCAGAGCCCAGTCTAACCTTGAGTGTTTCCAGGGATGGGGCATCCACCACCTCTCTGGGCAACCTGTGCCAGTGTTTTACCACTCTCAGTGTAAAAAAGACTTCATAATATCTAAACTAAGCCTACTCTCTTTCAGTTTAAAGCCATTTGCCCTTTTCCTAACATTCCATGCCCTTGCAAGAAGTCCCTCTCCAGCTCTCTTGGAGCCCCTTTGGGCACTGGAAGGTGCTGTAAGGTCTCCCTGGATCCTTCTCTTCTCTAGGCTGGAAAGCCCCAGCCCTCTCAGCCTGTCTCCACAGCAGAGGGGCTCCAGCCCTTTGATGCCCTTCCTGTGCTGGAGATCCCAGAGCTGGATGCAGTTCTCCAGGTGGAATCTCACCAGAGGGGACTAGAAGGGCAGAATCCCCTCCCTAGACCTGCTGCCCACATTCCTTATTGATGTTAAGCTTCTGGAAAACTAGACCTGTCCACATTTAAAACACTGCTATGTTTTTTGTGTGCAGTAGGATGAGAGAAGTGCTGATTAATCCAGGAAGAGTGGAAAGCAGGGCTGTCCCAGCTCTGCTCTGTCACTAATGTGGACATATGTTTGGAAGTTCCCTGTGGAATTACATGTGGGTATGGAGAGGTGTTTGGGATGGCAGATCTGTGTGTGCAAGTGGATGAGGTGCTTGAGCCTGCCCCTGGGCTGGAGTGGTGATGGGTCCTGGGCACCAGCACAGCCTCTTTCCCGTGGTGCTTTCAGTATAAACTTGCTGGGCTTTTCATCATATCATTTCCAAACGTGTTTGCTGGATCAGCACAGGAAAGAGAAAGCACCACAGTGAGAAAAAGATGTGGGCTGTTCTCTCTGAATGTCAGACATGGTGTTATCTGAGGACAAACCAGATTCTGGTGTTGTGAGCATGTTCCAGAGTTTTCCTTTGTAGAAATTATAAGTTAATTTGCATCAGAGGTCTGACATTTACTTTTGTCCAGCATTTCATTTAAGCTCCCCATATAGATCTCTCATCAGGAGTTACAATACTTGATATATAAATAGTGTTTGACATATCTGAAGCACTGCACAAACATTTGCACACTGTCCCTATGTCTGAGGAGCTACTTCAAGACTTTTTCTAGTGCAAGAAACTTTCTCCTTCCTGCTAAATAAGGAAATTAGGTTTGTAGTCACACTGGGAATATATTATTCAGTCTTCAATTTATTCATAGTAGCACATCAGCTTTGTTAATTTACAAGCAAGCAATTCATTTTCATTCCTTTACAGGAGCACGAGGTATTACTGGTACATACTGGGGGAGCCAAGGGTACCCTGTGCCTTTTGGCCTTCCTCTGGTCTGTCTTCATTTTTCAACATTCAAATAACACTATACTGGAGTTTCTATTTTTGCCACACTCTCCTAATTTAGGAAAAATATTAATCTATTCTTCAAATTAGCTGTGTTGAATATCTGTGGGTTCTTTAGACAAATGATTAAAAATGAGTGCTGTCCAGTTTTGTAGCTATAGAAAAAGATTTTTCTTCTTCCCTCTGGGGTAAAGTGAGGGAAAGGTGACCTATAACGTGCCTGTTATGGATAGGAAGCTCCTCCAGGGGCTTCCCACTCTGCCTTGCTCAGCTGTGCCAGCCTATTTTATGTTGAGGATATAAATGTCAGCTTTGGGAACCTAATTAAAGGCAATGTGATTACGGTAAACAGCGTTCAGGTGGCACGTGACTTGCACTTCAGGGTCTTGCCAAGGGACATGCAAAGACTCCCCAGAGGGATTTATATTCCTGTAGGTCCCCCACGTACCCACGGTGGAGGCTCCTTCTGCAGGAGGTTTCTGCTGAAATGAAGCTCCAGGTCCAGTATCCTGGCTGTGATTAATTTGAGGTCAGCAGTTTGTAATCCGTGTTGAAACTCTGGTGTTCCTTATGTGGGTTTTTTCCACTCTGAGAAGCTTCCTGAGCTACAAGGTGGGTTGTGGTAGAGTCTGGAGGGGTGTCAGAGTGCTTTGGCTGTGCTTCCAGTTGGAGCATGGTGGTGACATGTCTCAGCAGGATGCTGTAGTCACTATTGTGCAGTGGTTAAGCAGTTAAAGTGTTTGTCTGGAAACCTGTGATTAAGCACTCTGGTCACTGCCCCAGGGAACAACATCAGGCTGCTCCTGGCAGGGCTCCTCTCAGTGCCACCCTGAAAGGCAGAGGGGCTGTCACCCATCCTGGAGAGATGGCAGTGGCTCTGTCTGATGTCTCAGGAGTCTCCACTAGGTCTGTGGAGAATGTCCAGGACTTGGGGAGGCTCAGCGTGTTGTCTGGTACTGATCAGAGCTCAGAGCACTGACCTGAGGATGGCTGCAGTGCCAGGGCAAGGCTTGGAGATTAGTCTTGGGCTGTTTGGAAGGAGCAGCCAGATAAAACAAACCCCGTGGTGCTGCAGGGGAACTCACTGTCCTGCCTGTGTGTTGTGCTGCCGGGTTCTCGTGGTGGAAGATGTGCCTCTAAATGTTTTCAAATTCTCTGGTTTGCTAATAAAAAATTAAATAAGCAATTAGATGTTTTACTTGAGAGGCCTCGCCTGCAACCCAAGGCAGTGTCTATTTTAGTGTCCTAATCACCAGATTTCCTTATTTCTCTGGTTTGGTTTCTGGCTATGGTTTGACAGCCCCTGGAATGATCTCTGTGGTTTTCCGAGAAGAGAAGAGAAGCCATGTAACGTGTTTGTTTCACATAAAGCATCACTTCTTCCTTCCTGAGAATACATGACTTTTTAGAATATATTTTCAAATACCTGCACTTGGCCTCCTTTGCACCCATGCTGCTTCTCCTTAGTGTTTGCATTGACTTTTTCTGGAGGTGCAGTATGTACTAATTGTTGCTAACTATTTTTTCAGGGTGACCTGGCCAGAAGGGATGGTGTACCCTTCCTACATAATGTTTACAGTAATTTTGGTTCTGTGGTAGGTTTAGAATGGGTTGTTGATACAAAAAGGATAGAGGCTTTAAAATTCTCTCTCACTTTTGGTGCAAATTAGGAGATCGGGCTTCTTCAATCCTTATAAAATCCCAGCCTGAAGATTAGAGAGGGTCTGAGATGTCCAGCTTGATTCTTTCCTGAGTATGATTTATGCCTTTATTGCCTTCTGCATCAGTAGTCTCGGGGGTTCATAGTGATAGGTATTTTTGCCTTAATTTTTTCCTTACCAAAGCCATTTCTTATCACAGCAGGCATAACTATCATTTCAGAACATGTTACCTCCTTTTCCATTATCAACTGGCAGAGAGAGGGGAAGGGCTGGATTTCCAAAACAGATGCTGTATGTCAAGTGCAGGGTGCAGGAAGAGATGAAAATGAATGAATCTCTCCTGTTTGCATGTGGAAAAGCTGGCAGTGTTCCCTTGGGATGAGAGCTCCCCTGCCAAAATGTTAGGCTTTACTAACTAAGCAGGGACTGTGCCTTGGGTGAAGAAGAGGTTAAATGTGTCTCTGTCTCTTCTGAGAGGGCTTGGTGGTTGGTGTGTGTTTCCAGGGATACAGGCAACTGTTCTGCTGTGATACAAAGACCCTCAGATGCAGGCAAGAAACAAACTTAACCAATTTACATTTAATTCAGATTTAAAACCGTTCCCTGACCTCTGGAATTACAGGGGAAGGTTGCAAAAAGTGAACTGCTTTTAGAGGAGGCAGAATGAGTAATTGCAGGAGTTCCACTGCAGGCTGATGAATGACAGAAACAATGGTTGGCTTGGGAAATCCACTGGGATAAAAATAGTGCGAGGTTAGGAGAGCCCTCGGGAAGTGCCCTGTGTGCTTGCCTGGTGTTGCCTCTTCGCCTGTTGTGGGCTTTAAAATATTTTATTATACATTTCACTGTGCACTGCACTGCTTCTGGAAGGTTATTTAAAGGCTGCAGTTTGAGATGTGTGAGCTGATCTAACAGCTTGCTATCACCTCACCAGCAGCATGGTTCCACTCCTACACGTGTCATCTTCCCCCTCGAGTCCGATTTAGAGCTTCCTTAATTGTCTTCTTTTTTTTTGCAGCGAGTTTTCTGCTTGCTTCATTTGCAGAATCAGGGGCTTAAACAATTTCTTTAGGATATGAAAGAAGAAAATTTTGGGAAGCAATCGCAGAATCGTTTAGATTGGATATGACCATTAGGGTGACCAGGTCCAGTCGTGAACCCAGCCACCAAGAATCAGCAGCCTGTGCATCAGTGTGTGCATGTATGTGTGTATCTGTATGTCAGCATGTGCACACTCACACATGAGCACTTCCAGGAGGAAAATTCCAGGCCATTCCAGCCTGTGAATCCCTGGAAGAAGTGTCTGACACAGAGGGAAATGGCATCTGTTACAGTTCTCTTTGAAAGGTTCCTTTCTTGGGCAGGAGATCACCAAACTCAGAAATTTACCTCCGGGCAAACAAGTAGGACACTGGTTTTGTTTGAGAATCTTCCCAAATAATTGTGTTTCATCATTTTGTAAGGGATTTGTGCTGAATCTCTGGAGAAGATGAGTGGGGGGAGTGAGGGAACAAGGGGAAACAAGTGTGACCTGCCTGGCTCTTGGGGCACTAAAGAGGATGAAAGTCTGTAGGTGATTTTTCAGTTCTAAGTGGAGACTGACTTTTAAAGGTTGGTGGTGGTTTTTTTTGACAAATACATCCTGCTTTCATCCACAAATCTGCTTTTTATGTTATTCTATTTTACACAGAGGAAATAATGGCCTACTTCTCATAAATATACAGAGGTATCTACTGATGTGAAGCTGTAACTTCACAAATTGTACATGGTTGTCTGAAATAGCAGCTTACAATTAAATATGTTTGGTATTCTTAATAAAAGTGCTACCTGATTTGTTGCTCAGCATTTCATGTAGGGTATTACAGTAATATTTTAATTTTTTTCAATCTCTCTATTGCATTTTACGGCTTGTAAGGAGTGTGTGTTTCTCTGTTTTAGGGCATAATTCAGAAGATTGTGGACAGTCACAAGGTGAAAAACGTGGCCTGCTATGGGTTACGGCTCAGCCACCTGCAGTCTGAGGAGGTTCACTGGCTGCACCTGGACATGGGGGTGTCCAATGTGAGAGAGAAATTTGAACTAGCCCACCCTCCAGAAGAATGGAAGTAAGAGTATAAGTCTGTTCAGTCAATCATTTTGCCTTGTCTTTAAAAAATATTCTGTGATTTTATTGACAAAGATCCTCTTGTAGTGCATTAGAGATGGTGGAACAGTGGGGGAAATAAACCCACCAAACTTTCCACTAATAACTGTGGTTTTTTTGCTTTAAGGGGGTTTTATTTTTAAGAGGGGTTTCCCACAAACTCAAAAGAAACCTGGGATTTAGAGGAAGCATGAAATAGGAACAGAAATCTCCTAGTCATTTGTCTTGACATCTGCAAGCTTTGTCATCTCCAAAAGTTTTAGGACAGGAAAGCTATTCCTGTTTGCTTTATAACACACTGCTGCAATTTTAAAAGGATAAGTCTTATTATTTAAATAAAGCCCAAAGGTTATTGTTAAATATTGGTTGTATTTGTATATATATAAATATAAATATTTTTATATAGATATAACTAGGAGATGCGATTTGAAGAGTGAAATGCAGTCAAAGATCAGTTTATCCCTCTGCTGTTGAAAAACTTTTTAGTAGTTAAATTTCTTTATATTGAGGCCCAGAGCAGTGAGTGACATCTGCCTTTCTTATGCCTGATCTTCTCAAGTTATACCAGGAGCAATGAACAATAGAAAGGTCACTGCCGAATTTTGAGGGGTTTTACATAACATTTGGTGAGATATTTTCGTGGTAGGGTTAGCTGGTTAAAAGAAGTGGTGTGACTTTGGTTTCTTCAACTTTTTAGGAGGGTAAGCCAATGGCTCAGAGAGGATGTGGGCAGGAAAGAAAAGAGGGAAACACTCTGCACTTCCCTTGTAGAAGGACAAGAGAAAACTAAAATTTATTTAAAACCTAAGTTTGTTTATGCAGAAAAGAGTACTAGTCTACTAGAGAAGGCAGGGAGCTCAGAGTTGAAATGCTGTTAAACATCATGGGAGCACCCAAACTGGTGGTTAGTAGTTCATGGCAGGGAGGTTGGGCATCTATTGCTGTGGTTTATGTTCGCAACCACAATTCATGCAGAAGCTCCTGGTTATTTTAAAGGCTGCACAAACCTTCTGCAAAATGTAAATACTCTACTTAATTTCTCCCCAGTGGAGTTTCAGTCTAGCAGATGTCACAGTTGGCAGTCTTCACTTTATGTATTTTCTTTAGGGTCCCAATTTCAACAAATGCAAAGAAATTAGGAATGTTTAAAACCTGGGTTTCAGAAATGTTGCATAGTGTCTTCTGTGCATGCTACATTTTATTGTCTCTGGGATGTGCATGGAGCACAAGTAATTTTTCATTGATAATACTGTGAAATCAGAGCTTAGAAAGGAGGAGATTCTTGAATCCTTTCCATGATAGTGGTGCTATCAGGTTGTGGATAAGATGTGAATAATTTATGCTGTGGAAAATTTGTTATCTAATGTACAAGTGTCGGTTCCATTTTTATTAGGCGGTACAACTTGCATCTTACACATTGCAGAACACGTTTAATTGGTTTTAAAAGCAAAGTTAGATATTGTTTTGAAGTTTGTGGAAAGGAATGGTATAAAATACTCATGAAAGAGCTGTGATAGGATGTAAATTATTTAATACCTTTCCAAAGTGTCATTTAATGTGTTATCAAATCCATGCAGCTTGACATACCTTTTAAACCCGGAGAGATTTTCTGTGCATAATCAAAAGGCTCCTGTCATATTTGTAATACCAGAACAGAGTATCTCAGATCATATGACAGTACTTGTAGAAATATTTAGATTGCTAAAGGGGAAGTAGTCTTGGAATGGTTCTTAAATGAAAAGCTTCCTATAGTGTTAATGAGCCACTAAGTGCCTCACATGTGGTCATTTGTTTTTTTTAATCATCTAAATTAAAAGAGTTGTATACTCACGGTGGACAGAAAGTAGAGCTTGGGAATCTTCCTGGACTAATCCAGGTACTGGAAGTTCCATGAGTTGTCAGTGGGCTGTACACAAAAGTCAGCAGGATAAAATCCATACCATGTAATGCAGAGCTTTCTGTTTGCAAAAGATGAGTCAGTGAAGGAAAGAACTGGGATAATTCTTGCCTGGAGAAAACTCCAGGGAGACCTTGGAGCACCTTCCAGTAACTAAAGGGGCTGCAGAAGAGCTGGAGAGGGACTTGGGACAAGGGCCTGGAGTGACAGGACAAAGAGGGATGGCATCCCACTGCCAGAGGGCTGGTTTAGCCTAGACATCAGGAGCAGAGGGTCCCTGTGGAGGGGCTGGGGCACTGGAACAGCTTTCCTAAAGAAAGTGGCTGCTCATCCCTGGGAGTGTGCAAAGCCTCATGTTTGCTTTGGTGTTACAGTAGTCTGACCTTCTTTGTGCTATAAAAAGGTTTCTATTTAGCATGAGGTGGTTCAAGCCTTTGCTGCCTTGTGGTGGATTTTTTGTTTGTTTTAAATAAGTCGGTAAAGACCTAATGCTTTATTGCTTTTTCCTGCAAAGAAGAAAGATGGGCACTAAAGGTCAAAAAGAAGCATTTCATTGACTGTTTCTGCATCTTCACTTATGTTTAGTCTAAGAATGTTCATGCTAGTTAAGTGTATCAACCCAAATATCCTGTTTCCATTTTATTTTACTCTCTGGCTATGAAGATAATTCTGTCCCAGTATCACAAAGCTCCAAATGTGTCTAAATCGTGGTGCCAGAAATGATCAGAGTTATAATTACTGGAACTGCTTTCTTGTTTGTTTGTAGCAGTTTGTTCAGGAAATTCTTGGGTCTGCTGTGGTTTATGTCACAGTGGGTAAGACTTGCTAACTTCTTTGAGTTGTGCAAGACTTAGCACTACAAAAGCCTGGTATAATTTGAGTGTAATTCCATGTAATTGCTTTGGAATAACTGTAGTCTTCCAAATGCAGGCTGAGTTTTATTCCTTACTGGATTGCAGTAACCCTGCTGCTGTTAGGTTTAGCTTTTGGCAGCTAAATTGTAGTTGTTACTTAAACTTTTGCTTGTCTGAGGGCCTGTGTACCTGTGCTTGTGAGGTGATCCTGGGTGACAGGTGGAATACAAACAGAATCCCGGAGGTTTTTAATGGGAAGGCAGTAAACGCTGGAGTGGATTGGTTTGCTTCAGGTTTCCTCACAGTATTTATGCTAGTAAGACGTGTTAAACTCCCATTTGTAATGAGGAAATCCCTCTTCACTTGTCATATTACTTTTGTTTGAATGATTGGATGTTTCCAAGGCTGTGGGGAGGAGAGGTAAGAGAGCCTTCCTCCCTTAACCTTCCCCTTGATCTCTGTGCAGCTGGAGGAATTCGGGTTGGCAGGATGGGGAACTCTTAAATCATGGATAGCATCAACCCTCAGCATTTTTTGTGATACTGAGCCTTAAACAGCATTCACAGGTGCTGTCCTTTATGTCTCCAAAACTGCTGTGTGCTCTCTTCTGGTTGTTTCCCTGTTGATGTGAGCTGAATTGGAACCTGCTGGAGGCAGCCTACGTGGTTGGGACCGGTGATATTCTTTCTTTCAGTGGCACAAAATATTAAAGAGTTGGATGATCCTTTCTTTTTTGGCTCCACCAACTATCCAGGTAGTGTTTGTAGCTCACAGGAAAGCTTTGGGAGCTGCTCAGTGATGTTCACTGTGGGTCTCTTCACTGTACAACTTGTGCAATCTCCTGATTTTCACCTTCCTGAGGTTGGGCTGGAGGCCCAGTGTGTGACAGTGCTGCAGTATACTTCTGTACCCCAGTATAGGTGCAGAGCAGTGAGTAGGATCGTGGCCAAGTAATAATTCATCAAACATCAGCGAGGTGATCATCAGCTGAGATACTTTCCCCAAGAGTAGACCTGGTTTGTAGGGGACTTGCCATCCTCATCACTTGGCAAAGACAGTAAATTTGGAGGATGTTGAAATCAAGCCCATCCTTGAGCTGGCCTTTGGACGTCGGCTTCTTTATTCCCGTAGGCCTTGCCAGAGATTAGGTTATAAATAGGTCATGAGGGTCACTCGAGGTGACTGTCCCAGCCAAGCTGTTTGGCCTTAACCTGATTTTCTCATGAGATCCTGTTGCAAAAAGCAACTTCTCACGGCTGCCCAGGGAAGAAGGCAAGTCCCTGTAAAGGAGAGGGATTGCTTTTCCTGCTTTTGCCAGGGACTGATGGTGTCCTGCATCCTGGAATCACCAAATTGTTTGCATTGGAAGAGACCTCTGGGATCATCCACTTCAACCATTAACCCAACTCGGCCCAGGCCACCGCTAAACCATGTCCCCAAGTGCCACATCTCCATGTCTTTCACACCCTTCCAGGGATGGTGATGCCACCACTTCCCTCAGCAGCCTGTTCAAATGTTTGACAGCCCTTTTCCATGAAGAAATTTTTCCTGTTACCCGATTTTCTAATATCCCATCCGGTCCAAACCTCTCCTGGTGCAACATGAGGCTGTTTTCTCCCATCCTGACATTTATTCCCTGGGAGAAGAGAGTCTGACCCCACCTGGCTGTGCCCTCCTGTCAGGGAGTTGTGGAGAGCAAGAAGGTCCCCCCTGAGCCTCCTTTTCTCCAGGCTGAGCCCCCCCAGCTGCTCCTCATCAGATTCGTGCACCAGGGGAGATTTAGATGGGATATTGGAAACAGTTTCTTCACTGGTCATATACTGGAAGAGGCTGCCCAGGGAAATCATGGAATCATCATCCCTGGAAGTGTTCAAAGAACGTGGATGTGGCACTTGAAATCATCCAGTGTTTAGTGGTGAACATGGTGCTGCATTGACTCATTGACCTTAAAGGTCTTTTCCAACCCTAATGATTCTATGACTCTAAAATGCACGGTGTTATAGAGCCCCCCAAAAAACCAAGCAAGGAATTCCATGTCAGTCTCGGCCGTGGCGCAGCAGTGAGTGGAGTGTGGTGGATGGGGCAGAATGAGGCAGCAGGGGAGGCTCTGCTCTTCTGGGTGATGTGCTCGTGCTGCCCTCTCTCCCTGGCATGTAAATAAATACCTGGAGGTACAATTTGGCTGATACCCAACATTTTAGTGAGTTATTGGATATCTGCTGTGTGTCATGGAATGTACAGGCTGATCAGCAATAGAAGATGATCCTGGGTGCCTTCACAGCTTGGAGTAATTTGTGAAAGTCTGTCTGGACTGTGACTGGGAATGTGTCATTGTATCAGAGAATGGTTTGTGCTGAGCAGGACCTTTAAGGATCATCTAGTCCAACCCTCTGCCGTGGTCAGGGACACCTTCCACTAGCCCAGGTTGCTCCAAGCCCCGTCCAGCCTGGCCCTGGACACTTCCAGGGGTGGAGCACCCACAGCTTCTCTGGGCAGTCTGGGCCAGTGTCTCACCACCCTCCTCACAAAACATTTCTTCCTCATGTCCAGTCTAAATCTACTCTCTCCCAGGTGTTCTCAACCTTCCCTGTATATCCTACACTCTGAAGACTCTTTAGTTTAATAACATGTTTTCTGTGCAGAGGAATTATGAAATAAATGGCCATACTACAAAAACACCCCTCTAGATATTTCTCTTTTGTATACCACGTGTGCATGTGTTTATGGTTTCCAAATGTTGTACCTATTTTAATGATTTCTGACAGGACAATTTATTTTCAAGGATTTCAAAGCAAGTAAGAGTATTGCAACTTCTGCTTGCAGTGGAATGCCAAGCAGCACTTATTCCTGCTGACTTTTTACCAAGCCCCAATATAAATCTTGATTACAGGCAGCCAAAACTGAAAAGAAGTTCTTGTTCTGCTGAAGCCAACAGATTGAAATGTTGCAATATTTGCTCTTATCATGAGTAGATTGTTAAATATACTTATTTTGGGAAGGACTTTAAAGAGTATTAGTTAGGATATGCTGTATTGACACAGCCAAGGGGATGGAGACATTTATTATCAGAATTTCATTGAAGGAATGTGTCAGAGGAGGAAGCAAGCAGTGTGTCAAACATCGTGGTCTGTTACCACAGACAAGCAATAATACTAAATTAAGGGATTGGAAGCAGAAGTTCAGGTCTCAGAAAGGAGACAGATTTGGTGTAGGTCATGGATCAAGACTCCTTCTGGATTCCCTCACTTGTGGTGTCCTGTTAACTTGAAAAATGTGCCTTGAAAACTGTTTTGTTTGGCTTTTGCATGTGCCTTGGTGATGAATAAGAGAGCGGGAAACCCTTTTATGGAGAAATCCCATCAAAACTATGGAAAATTCAGAGGTGAACGTGAGACCACTTGATGAGAGAGAGCAGAGTGTGTTCCCTGTTCTGGCTGTAGGATGTGGCTCCCTGGGCAGTGACACTGTTTGCCACTCTGGGATCAGTGTTTCAAGTACCTCCTTGTGATAGCCAGAGATAAAAGCTCTTGCAGGGGTCATGGCAGTGGTTCTGGCAGCTCCTCTGCTGTTGTCACCTACTTGGGGCCTCCCTTCCCTTGGATTTGGAGCTTATCTGCTCCAAGTCTGGATGGTGCTGAAAAGGCAGCAGGGCTCTGTCTGCTTCTACTACAAAGGTCCTCTGTGAACATCTGTAGGAAATGGCAGGGACTGGCAAAGTCCAGTTTAGTTCTCTTGATTGGCCAGAGGAAGTTTTCCATTACTGTTCTAAGTTTGTTTAGATTTTATCCTTAATTTTAAGAAAGTTTGAAGGCATCTTTTATTTGGGAGCAGATTTTAGGTCTTAATTTTTGCTCAGCAGTTTTAATTCTCTTTTTCTCGCTTTTCAGATATGAATTGAGAATTCGGTATTTGCCAAAAGGATTTCTAAACCAGTTCACTGAGGACAAGCCAACTCTAAATTTTTTCTATCAGCAGGTATGTTCAGTTCTACTACTTTGTGTTTCGCTGATTTTGCTCAGTTGGAAAACTCTGGGTTTGTTTTTGTGGGTACAGAAACAGAAAGAAATTTAAGGTTGTATATATAAAGCAGAAAGAGCGTGAAGCCCATGGGATCTTTCTCCGTGGGGAATATTTTCCAGAGACAAAGTAATTCTGCAATTGTCTTAACTCAGATAAAATTGACTGTTCCACTAGTTTCTTACAGTTAATTCACATTTTATTAAACTGTTGAATTTCTCCCTTTTTGCCAGTGTAAATAAGTGACACTTTCACTACAAATCACCAAGTGTTTTTTTCTGCTTGTATTGTTAGGTTATTTTCTTGGTTTGAGGATCTCCTATGGATTACTAGAACTGCATAATAATCAGAGTTTCTATAAATTCAGCACCTGTATTTTAATTTTTTTCAGTTAAATGATTTTAATCTGCTTTTTGACCGAGAAGCTCGCAATAAAACTTGGTGGGGATATCTTTTAGAGGAGTCAGGATTGGAATGGTTACTGTGTCCCCTGACTTCAACAAGCACAGTTACACACACACACACACACACACACACACACACACGTGCCTGTCTTAGGTAAATGACTTATTTTTTTAGTGTGAGATGCAGTTTTTTGCATTGATGAATGATGGAGTTGACTTCTCAAAAGACAGTTCTGCAGTGCTGCTCTGGACTTGGCATTCTGGTTTAACTGGCCCCTGTGATGTGCTGATTTCAGCCTAAAAATACCTGGATTTTGGCAGCTTTTTAGTACTGCCAGGGTTTCTTGTAGAAACAACCAAATGATATTCCTTTTTCCTTTAGCAGCAAGGGACTTCCTTCTTAGTGGCTTTGAACACAGGGGATGTGTTTGCCATGAGGCAGAAGCGGGTGATGAGCTCCAAAATGATTCCCTGAACTCCATCACTTACCTGTTCAACACTTGGCAAGTGTTCAGGAAATCCGTGTCCTGTCAGTTCTGCCTTGGAGAACTGTTTCTTTCAAGCAGGGAATTTGAAAAGCCGGAGGAATGTTTTTTAACATTTTAATTAAACTGGGAGAAATCATTAGAAACAGACGGAATGGCTCAGAATAGCAGGAAGGTTGGTGAAGGTGCTTAGGAACTGATAGGCAAAGCTGTGTCTGACAGTGCCCTGAATCCCAGATCTCTTATAAAGCGAGGAGATAGAGGTTCTTGTCTCCTTGCTCTGCACGCCATTCCAGTTATTTTCTCTTCTCCTTTTTCCTTCACCTTATCATGAAGTATTTCTAAATTCAGTTCATTGTTTTGGGGTGCTGCAAGGTATTTGGGTCTCTCTTGTCACGGAAACCAGGTGCAGAACTTTCCAGAGCTCTGTCCATGACTCTCTTTTGCTCCACAAATCTCACTTGGCCTCTTGGTTAAATTAGGGCAATTACTTTTATCTGGTGAAGTGTTAAGGAAGCACCACTGACATATGAAAAGAAGACAAGAGAAGAATTTCAGCAGTGACACTGCATCATAAACCTACAAGGGAAGGGGGGTGAAAAAACAAGGAAAGATGATTTTTCACATTCTGTTCCTGTGTCAATCATGCAACATTTTGTCATCCTCTTCTGCTAACACAGCTCTCAGGCAGACACATCATGTTGTATGTAGGCAAGAAAAACAGAATGTACAGAAATTGTACAGAGGTGTCTCAAGCTTTCTTGAAATAACTATTAGAGGTAATGAACATAGGACCAAGTTACAGGAGTTTAAAAATCCAGCAGAAAGTATTCTGTAGTCCAGTTGGTTTTTGTAGATGTAAAACTCAAATACATTGCTGTCTTGTGTATCATAAATGAGAGAAAAAGACTTTTTTTTGAGGGCCAGATGCTGCCTGTGACTTCCTTTTCAAGATGAGGCTGGGAACCTATTGCTGGCTTGCCACCATCAAAACACATGTTGTCTGTCTTATTAAAAATGTACAGCATCAAATTAAAAAGTTCGTGGGGAAGGAAAAGAAGACCTGCCACCCGTGGATTTTGGAAATGCAATTTATTTTCTTGAATCTGAGCTGCAGAGCAGAAGCGTTGTTGAAAAAGTGATCTTCATTTTCCAGAAAGGCACAGAACGTTCTGTAAAGATACCCAAATGTTACCTTTAATCACTGTCAGCAGACACGGTTTGTTCACCCAGTTCAGCCCAGCCCCACTTGCCAGGCTGTGAAACCCAGAACTGGCCCAGGTTTGTGCCTTCGCACGCATGGCTTCTCCCATTCACCGCGGCGAGAGCGCTGCCCTCTGTCAGCCCCTGCCTTTCAGGCTTCTCAGCTTGGACTTCATACGGGAAGTCATTATTTTTAACTTGTTTTGCGTTGTTTCAAGGATGCTGTGACCTTTCTTTGCTTTTTTGACTGTCCTTTATTTCCGAGAGCCCCAGACAAACGAAGCCCCCGTGTTTGTGGCGCGGTCGCTCTGCCATCTGCGCTGGGCGTGAGCTGCCATAATTGGGAGTGTAAAGCAGGGCACTTAATGAGCCCTTCCCGAGCGTGCCCTGCTCTGCAATCTGTACAGCAAGGGCTTGAAATCAGAGTGTGTTTGTGTGGGGGGAGAAACCACACAACTTGTTAGTAACATCAGCCCCGTTGCTGCTGACGCTGATGCCACGTGGTGTGCTGAAGGGTGTGCTCAGAGGTGGGGACAGGATGAAGTTTGGGTCATTCCCCTTGGCTGGAGGAGCTGCCTGTTCAAGTCATGTCGTTTTGCGTCCCATTTGGGAGCTCTGGTCAGCAGACTGATGGTAAAAGTGTGTCCTTCTGTTCGCTCCTGCTCTCTTGGGCAGGTGTCAGAGGGAGGGAGTGGCAGGTCTCCAGGTGTGTCCTCCCTTTTGTCCATCAGTGGAGCACTGAGGTGGTGATTCTGCATGGGCTGCATTGCTCCCTCGGGCCCAACTGCTTACACTTTCAGCCAGATTGGATCCCACCCAGTGCTGCCGGAACTGTGAGGCTGAAGGATTCACAAATCAGGAGAAGGCAGATTTATGGTTGTGTGCACAGTTGGCAGATGCTCAATGCACAGATTCTCCTTGCCAGCCTTCAGTTATGTCCCCTGGTATTGAATAACCCAAATCTGAACCAGAGTGAACTCTAATTCCACCCCCAGACCCTTAAACATGAAGTACACAGGATTACTGAGGAAAAATACTGGCAGTTGAGTTTTATCAAGAACTAATGTCCTTTTTGTGTGTGAGTGTGCTCTGCTGACTGTTTTGTAAATCTCAAAGGAATAAACATACCTGCTTTTTGTATGATTTTTAAAAAATATTGTTCAGAGGAAACAAGCAAAAAGATACAAAAGGAAAATTAAAAATCAGAGTTTTCGAGCGATGAAAATAAGACTTCACCTTTTTCCTGTGCTTTTTGGGAGCACTTGCAGTTGCTTTAAAGAAGTGTTGGTGAAATTCACTGTGAGTGTCTCCCTTTCCCTCTGTTCTGGCGACATGGCTTTTGGGAAGTGGAAGTAAAGAGAACAGGCTTCTCCCTTTCGCCTTAGTGGGGAAGGAAAACCGTATCTCAAATCAAGAATACAGCTTTTAAAAGCATTCACATAATGAGAATCAGACGTAAGCTACTTGAATTGCCTTCCTTTTATTGTGGGACAAGAGCCTGCACACATTTATCCTTGAATCACATGTTAGCCTGCAGTAATTGGAGATGGTTTAGCCCTTGATGAAAAGGCAGTAAGCATCTGTATGGGGGGTGGGGGCAGCTCTTGGGCATCAGCTGTTCCATTGTTGCTGTCCTTGTGCGTCAGACACAAGACTTTTAAAGTAACTTTTTGGGTGTTTTTTAGATCCCAACAAACAAGGAAAGGTTGTTTTTATCAGTGCAGAATTTGTGTCTGGTGCCTCATGTAGCCTGCAGTGTGGAGCTGCCCTGGAGATGTTCCTGTGTGTAAAAAAGGAGACCACAGGACTGAACTGTGCTTTGAATCTGCTTTTTAAATGAACCAAAGTTTGTGTAAAGCACAAGAGAAGGAACTGCAGGCAGAGGATGATCTCTGAGTTAGGGCAGGTGAGGGATGCTCTGATAGAGTGGAGCTGAATTCGGTGCTACAAGGGCTGTATGTCCCATGAGACAAGTACAAGGTTCAATTTTCATAAGAAAACTGTAAGAAGAGAAAAAAGTAATGCTGCTTCTTATTTAAAAAAAAAAAGGAAGGCAAAAAGTCTTCTAAAAAGAGGAGGAAAAGTTTTTTGGGGACAAGTAGCAATTTTTTGCTGTGCAGTGTCTGTAAAGATAATGTTCACACTTAAAATGTATTTTATTACATGAAAATATCTTTTTATTGTGGCAGATGAATACATCATGCAAATTAAATTATTTTTATAACTCTGTCCCTGACATGTAGGAAATTTTAAGTCCAAGCAATTACTGTAATAACTTAATGATTAAAGTTTTATAAGGCTTAGGTGCATGAGATGTAATTTGAAATGCAGGCTGGGAATTAGACTCTTTAACCTAATTAAATAACAACATCTCTTACACCCTAATAAAAATAGGAGACCTACAGCAAGTGACTTTGACAGCAAAAGCTTTGAGGGAAATCAAGGACATAGGGAGAGAAGCTGGCATTGTTCATCATGTTGGCAGCCTTTTGAAAACAAAAAAAACCCAAACCAACACAAAAAATCAAACCAGATCTTTCAGGAAGAGTTAGTGGCTGACACAGAAACTGTGCCCTACAGGGAGGTAGCAATAAATGTAAGAATTGCAGCTGCCTAAAATAACATTAAAAAATACAATTTAAAAAAAAAATGATAAGAATATAAATCAAATTGAACAGCTGCCTGCTCCTTCCAGCTTGCAAAGGCAACTATAAGTGAGATTTCCTTGACAGAGGTAGGTTCCTGAAGTTGCTGAAATTCAGTGCCCAATAAAGTACTTTTTTACCTATAAAAGTTGATTTACCCTCTGATAACCATGCTGACATTCTTGTTTTAGGCTTTGCTGTTCGTATAGATGTGCAGCTGCTTTGGTACCTTCCAAATGTGTGCTGCTTTCCCTTAGTGCTGTGTGGTAGCATAGTAACACTTCCTCCTATTCCTCAGCACCTCTTAAATGGTCAGCCAAGCCCAGGCCAAAGGGGAAGGGCTGCTTTGATTTAAAATTTCCACCTGTCACCCACAGTGGTGACAATAATCCTGGGGGGCTCTCCTGCAGTCATATTTTCTTAATTCAGCAGGATAAAATTGAAGTGCCTGGGACAGGGTCCCACACAGTGCCACGTTGGTAATGTCTGTGTTAGCAGTCTGGTACCAAATGTTGCTCCAATTGGCATATTAGGTTGTATATAGTGAAAAAAAAAGTTGATTCATGTTAATGCTTGGACTCATTAGTTCTGGAAAACCCAAATTCCGTGTCAGAGAGGAGAAGTACAAAATGAGGTGAGAGCAGGGCATGTTGAGGGGGTTGAGCACTGCCGTGGCTCCCAGGAGCACAGCCCTACTTTGTGGAAGGGCTGCGGCGTCCCTTGCAGTGACATCTGGAGCTCGGCCCCCTCGCACAGACGGGGTCATTTTGAGCCAGCCTGTCCCTAACAATGCCTCCTCAGAAGCTGGTCTCCCCCACCCCATCCCTAATGCCCTTATTATTAACAGAGGAGCTTCCAAAATTAGTTAGGGATGTCAAAGATCACCTCTAGATAATATAGAGACTGTGACCTTGGGAGAAGAAGAGGAGGAGCAGCTGAGGGCAGATGGCAGATGAATGTTATCCTGATACTGGATCTGGGCTTTTAGCTCCCCTAGATGAGGCCAAAGCCCTAATTTTCCCTAATGTTGACTTATCTCCTGGAGCAAGTCTAATATTATCAGATGGGTAAATGGGGGTGGAAACACATATGTGTTTTCCTCCTGTGTGTATTTTAAAAACTGCCATTACCATCATTAAGGTGCCCCCTAAAAATACTGATGACATTAAGAGCAGGGGCTGGGCTTTTGTGCACATGGGGCTTCATTCAGAGCAGATGAGGCACAAATCTTACAGGGTTAACTCTGCATCAGGTTTCTGATGGTGTAATAAATATGGGTTGAGACCCTCTTATTTTGATTTTTGTAGGGATGAAATTTCAGTGTCCTTCCAGAACCTGCTGCTGGAAAATGAGGATGGAGGAGCCACCTCCTTTAGCAGTTTGGTGATGAGAGATGAGCAGTTGCTTGGGGTGACTGTTCACTCTGCCCCAGGGCTGTGCAGGGTGCTCTGCAGCATTTCCGAGGAGCATTTAGAATATTTGAGATAACTGTCTGGTGGGATGGGACGGGAGAGCCGTGCCGGGGGGGTGTGCAGGTGCAGAACAGAGCAGCACCCTGCGCTTTGAGTGGGAAATTGGGGGCAAAACAAAGGTGCTCTGTCCTTCAGTTTTCGTCCTGTCACGTAAGGAGTTGCCAAAGATCAGCTTTTCCCATGGATATATTGAAGTATTCTGGTCTTTAGTGTTACAGGAGCTGGAATTGGTGAATTACAGGAGTGATGTCTTTGCATTTTGGGAGGATGGGTGTCACCAGAAGTGCTGGGTGTTAGTGTGAAACAAAGGTCCTGGCTGAGGTTGAACTGTACCATTCAAAACCCAACACCAAATTACCTGCCAGTGGTAGAAAACTGGGTGTTTAGAAGCAGGTGCTGGAACACACCCAAGCTGTGGGAAATAAATTAAGAGAAATTACTGAGAATAAATAAACTACTGCATATACAGTATGGTTAAGATTGTATTTTTCTAACATAAGTAACACCAACTAAACAAGTACATAATTTCTGAATATATGAAAGCACCAGCTACAAATACCTATATACATGAAATGGATAAGGAGAAAATGTTGTAATGCAAATCTTTGTTTTCCATGCTTCATTAAATGATTATAATTACCATTCATGCGCTGTGTACTACATGGAGTACAGAAGACATTTTGTTTCTTTGTTTGCTTATCTAAATATCTTATATGTTGTGATGATTTTTTTGCTTATGCACTTAACTCTTGAGGGGATACTTAATCACTGAAGGGCTGTTTAAGTGCAATTTTCAAAGCAATGCAAATTTGGGGGGAAAATAAAATAAAAAAGGACTAAGTTGTGTAAGTAGGTCATAGACATTGAAAGAAAAGCAAGAAAAATAGATTGCTTATTTTTAAACTGCCCTCCTGAAAAACTGGAGATTATCCTGTGGGAAATTTCTTGGTAACATTAAATGAGCTGGGAAAGCCAGTGTAGTGGGTAATTATTGGTATTTGCCCTTTTTTGAGACACCATTTGGTCATTCTGCTGCTGAAGAATTTCCACAGTATTCACACTTCAAAACTCAGTGTGAAGTTTGATAATTTTATTTCCTCATTTCTAAGACTATAAAAAAATTTAAACCTAAACTATCTTTTTAAGACACAGTACACGAAGCCTTTTTTAAATCCCTGAACTCCTGGAAAGCGTTTGCTAAGTTGAGCATTATTTTCCTCCTGTTCTTAATAAAGAGATCTCAACCCAGCGTGGTGTTTCTGTGAACTGCTTGTCAGCTTGGGTGAACCTTCTCCTGAAACACTGCAGCTGCAGGAAAAGCTCGTGTGCAGGGAGATGAAGCAGATGGCTTTGCAAAGCAGCAGCTGGTATAGAAAATACGAGGCCAGTGATAGATTTCTCCTTAAATCATGTGTCTGGCATGGGGCTATTCTCTCCTTTCTCCATCTCCACAAACATGGGCTTCCCTCTGCTGCCAGTTTTTATTTTCAATTGCTCCGTCTGGAGTTTGCAGCTCATTCCCGGAGCTGGGAAACTGCCCATTAGTTCCTAGTAAATTCTGAGAAGTTGGAAGTGACACCAGCAGTGATTTGCCCATTCAGGTAACAGAACAAATATTTTACAAGCCTGAGAGCAGAAATGGAACTGGGCTTGTGTTGATGTGCCCATTTTCCATGTGGGAAAAGCTCCTCAGTTCACGGTTCAGTGTTCACCTCCTTTCTTTTGTTAGGATTTGGGAGTGTCTTTGGACTTCTAATGCCCAAAAGACTGGAGACAGAAGAGAGGCTGAAAGATAAAGAATAGTGATAAAAAATATTTTAAAAATATTGATAAGAATGGGAAGTGAATAAAGTGGATTCTCATCGAATATCAGGACACAATAAGTCAGGAAATAGGTTCTGGTGTAGGATTGTGTTGGACTTCTAAATCCCTGTTTTCTCAAATCCTACTCCCCTTTTTGAGCATGGATAAACCGAACACAGGTGGTGTATGTTGAGGTGGGGAGTGACAATTTTGGCTCACTTTTTATTTTACCAGGACACCTTCAAGACTTCTTTTCCTACCTTCAAGAGGTGCTTTTATGTTTGGCATACCTTTTTTCCCATCCCTTCTTGTAGTACCCTGTTTGCAGCTGTCATGATCAAGAAGGTAACTCCAAATGTGGGGTGCAGGTCACTGTGTAATTCTTCTTTGCCAGGCTGTGGATGAGCCAAAGCAGGTCCAGCTGCCTCCTGTGCCCCTGCCCTGCTGCTCATCTGGGAGCCTGGAGCAGTTTGCATTTCCATTATATCCCCTTTAATGGAACTTAAGGACACTAATCCTTCCCCCCCAAAGCACACACCTGCTTGTCTGTGAATCTGATTTAAACTTGTTAGAACATTAAAACATAATTAATCCAAGGGAAAAGGGGCTTGAAATCAATGCCACGGTTTGCAGCAAGGAATTATTTTGGTCTCTCTCCTCTTCCAAACTGTCTTCCAGTGTGTTTTTCCCCGTGAGTTCGGATCATCACATTATACTGGAATGCAAAACAGGTCAGGCAGTGGAAGGAAATGTGTTGCAAGAGACATTCACCAAAGTGGGTCACTCCAGGCATCACATTTTGGGGGTTTGGTTATCACCAAATAGAAAGTACACAGGCTTTCAGCAGTGTGGCACTGGAATTCATAATCCCAGTGTAAATCCAAGTGTTTGCCTTGTTAAACTTTGGGCATTTTTATTGCTATAATATTGTGAGCATGGAGTATATTTATGTTGATGTATTCCTGAGCCTTCTTCCAGGCATTGCACACTGTTAATTGAATCTGCAGGCCGTAAGTGAAGGGCTGCACGTACCACCAAGGAGGGCAGTTCTGCAGGTGTAACAGGATCTCCAAACCCCCACCTGAGGATTCACTCCCTTTTAACATACTTCTGACTTGTAGTAAGCAGAAAAAACCCCATAGATCTTGTTTAATTTCTAAGAGTTCTATTTTTGTGTCTTTGTATGTATATAGGCTTTATACTCTTGAGGGTGGGACCCTTTTTGTCTGAAACAGACAAAAAATATTCTCATTTCTCTCATTATATTAACAACAATAATAATAATAATAAAAGTTATAATTGAGCAAACACAAAAGACTTCTAGGAACACTATTCAATTGCCTGTGGCAGTGTACTTAATTAGCATTAAATTATCTCTTGTATCTCTTCCACTTAATATTTGTTCAGGCTTTTTCCTTAGGAGGTTGTGCTGAACCTCTGACAAAATTCTTATCTAACCTCTGCACGAGCATTAGTTCATGCATTGATCTGATGTCATCTCAAAGAGAACAGTCAAGCAAAATTAAAGGTGATAAGAGATGTTCTCATTAGTATTCTGGGAGTAGAAATTGAATCTGCCTTTTTTCTTTCTTTTTACTTATTGAAATTTAAAGAACGTGTGCAGGCAGGTTTTATGAAAAAGGGTAGAATTAATTCCTTCTATCCATTTATCACCTCTGCTCTCCACAGCAGGACACTGCTCAGTCTAGACCACTAGATTATGGCCAGAGGCTTCCTGAACCCTGTAATCTCTTTGCATACTTTCTAAAACTTGAACACCAATATAAATAGGTGTATAGAATGTAAAATACTTAATTTTTCTTCCAAACTGTTGCAATGGGTGGGGGTCTTTTAAATTCTCTTAGTCCTGTGTTCTTGTGCCTGTAGTTTCAGGGTCAGACTGAGGAAAATAGGAGTGGGATTTATGAACGCTCACAAGCCAGAAATAAAAAAAACCCCAAATGTTTAGTAATGTTGCTTATTTATTTATGGCATAGTAGTTTCTTGAAGCTGGCAGTGTTTTAAAATCATGTTTGCATGAAACTGGAGATGTTCTTAGGCTGTTTAGTTTAACAAATGAAGAACCGAGTGCTGGGATCCACAAGGCAATGAGCTGTGAAGATAAATGAACACATTTGATCATGATACACTGGGCCTTAAATTAGCATCCTTTCTGCAAGGGGAAGCTTTATATGTCAGGGTTGAAAAAATACTTTTCTGCAGCCAGTTCTTTTGGGTGTCTGAATAGCTCAGGGAATAGATGGATAACGGCTCTGAAATTTCCTGGTGGTGCAAAATTGTTGAAATGGTTCAAAAAACCAACTGTGGAGTTAAAAAAAGGAGATGTTTAATTAAATGTAAGTGATGTGGGCAGTGGGTATTGGATCTGGGTGGATGTAAGGAGGGGTTTCATGAAGAGGTGTGTGCTTTTTGGGTGAAGGGACTTAGGCTGTACATGAAGGTGAATTCTCAGAAAAAGGACAGAAGAATTTCTGGAATAGGAGTGTCCATATGTGATGTGAACTGGTGTAGAACTTACATCTTCAGTTGTTTTTTTCCTTTGGAAATACCCCCGTGTAGAGGCTGAGGAGCCTGTGCTGGTGTTTGACCCTGGGGTGTGATTGCAGAGGTCACTGCACGTGGAGCCTGGAAATTCAGTCATTGCAGGGCCACTTCCTGCCCTTACTGATGCACTGAAGGGCTCATTTAATTATCTGAGCTATTACATTTTGCTGTTTATAGAATCATTTAGGCTGGAAAAGACCTCCAATATCATCGAGTCCAACCATTACCCCAGCCCTGTCAGGCCCAACACCAAACCTTGTTCCCAAGTGCCACATCCTTACTTTTTTTGGAATGCTTCCAAAGGTGGTGATTCCACCTGGGTGATCTGTTCCAATGCCTGACCACCCTTTCAGGGAAGGTATTTTCCCAGATACCCAGTTTAAACCTCCCCTGGTACAGCTTGAAGCCATTTCCTCTTGTTCTAATTTATCCATGGTGGTTTGTAAAATATTTCATAAATTAGAAGATGCTCCATCCATTGCAGCAGTGACAGTGAACTTGGAGAACTCAGGACTCTGCACTTTGGGACCCTCATGGTTTTGAATGGAAATGCAGAATCAAAACATTCTGACCTCCTGGAAGATGCATCTCTCAGTTTCTATCACTTACAGCCATTGGAATTATCAGACATACAAAATGCCTGTGGTTTGTGGTTGGCTTTTTGTTTTAACCTTCAATCAGATAAACCTTTTTACCTGCTACCAGAAAAACTTGAAGTCAGCTTCACATGTTGTTTGTTTTGTTTTTAAATTGTGAACATAATGAAGAGGAGAAATGAATTTTGCATGTTTTGTGTATTGTCACCATGGGAATACAGAATTATTATTTCCATATGTGTATACAAATAGCACACTACATGATGCTGGGGGACAATTATTCTCCTGTCTCATTAGTATTTGTAAGGAATAGAATTAAGAAGAGTTAAAAGCTCATTGTTCTGTCATGCTGAGTTCCTGCAAGGATTCAAATGCAGGAAGATTTTTTCTCTCCTTTCAGCCATTGTAGTAATTCATTTTCTCCCTCTTGCTCAGCATATCATACTTCTTCTTCCACATCCTTCTAAACCAAACCTTTCCCTGCAGTTCAGGACAAGGAGGGTCTCAGGGATTTGTTGCCCTGTAGGGAGGGGCTGCCTCCAGCTGGCCCAGGGTGCTGAGGGAGCATTTTGGGGGATGCTGTGAGTGGGCTGCAGCCTGGGGAGCACCCCAGCTGTTGAATCCTCTGTCCTGCTCCCTTATCCCTTAAATCCTGCATTTCACAGCAGCAGTGCTTTGGAATAGTTTCTCTCACAACTTGTCATCACTCAAACCCTTTCCCTTTTCGTGAAGGGTGTTGCTGTCGTGGTGTATCATCTCCTTGATCTGCAAGTCACTCACGTGGATTCTTCTGGTATTCTGGGGCTTTGTGCAACTTCAGGATCTCAGGCTTTGGAATTCCAATAAAAACGGTGTGATTCCATAGGATGCCACGAGCTGTTGAGGAAAAGCTGTGCTTCTGTAGGGATTTGTTACTCATGGAAAGCACCTGGTGTGCAGGATTTGCAGAGTGAAGCTCTTCAGCACTGGGTCTGTTCTCTCCTACTGGCTGGGGGGTTGTTGTTATTAGTTACTGTAGAATTAATGATTCCAATGTGCTGAAAATACTACCTAAAAAATAGGATAGTGCCTACATTAATAAATAAAACAAGTCCAGGACACATGATGAACCTTTAGAGTAGAAGGTGACAGTCTGGTCTCGCTCTTGGTGGTTCTTCTTGCTGGTTCAAGCACAATTTTCAGTCAGTGTGGTGACAATTTGCACAAACTGCTCTTTTGACTTCTATTTTTATTTTCACTGCATTTGTGGGTTTTATTTGCATGGTTAGACCCACCTACAGAACAAAACCCTGCCCCCATGGTGGTTCAGGAACACAGCCTGCCTTCCCATGGCTGGAGTGCAACCACCTGCTCAGCCTCCTGCGAGGGTTTTGGTTGCATTTAATCAAACACAGATAATATTGATGTGGATAGGGGATTTTTTAATCTGTTTCTTCCCAAAGTGCAGCTCCTTTGTGGCCAGTACGAGCCCAACTTCTTTTTTATCTCCATACACTGTGAAGGGTCATTCTAAGAGAATTAAGATGTATTTATTTTAAAGGAGTTTGGGCAGTGTTTGAGTCTGTGCTGGAACTGATGTGACCTTTCTGTGATGCCGACCTGCTTCTCTTGCTGTAGGTGAAAAATGACTATATGTTAGAAATAGCAGATCAAGTGGACCAGGAAATTGCTTTGAAACTAGGTTGCCTTGAAATCCGGTAAGCTGATAATTTCATTTATTATTCAACATCTTTCTGACAAAATATATACATTAATTTTGAAACTGCTTGTGGTTAATCAATTTCTGACCAGTAGAGTTGAATAAAACACCATAAGATTTTTTTTTTCTTGCTGCAAAGTAATTTGAGGAAAAACTGAATAGACTGTATTGTAACCGATTTCTAGTGATTTTCAAATTAACATTATTTTAAAATTTTAATTAATTACGTCTTGATACTGCCTTTTGGGTGAATTCTTCATTTGAATAATTCAAAGGCCTGTAAAGTACATTGAAGTATGCTCAAAAAAAAATTGCATCTGTGGTGTTATTTAGCAAATAGTCCTGTGATTCTGCATATATAAATCCTACAGCTAAAGAATGTAATTATAGATAAATGCTGCTACCTTTCCTCTCTGTATTTACTCAATTTTTAATGTGCTGTTTTGAAATGATTAAATCTTAAGGATCCTTTTGGGTGTTTTTGATGTTCTTGTCAACTGTATAGACAGCTGGAAAATAAAGATAAATATATCAGATTAAGAGATCCTTGAGAGAGTTCCCAGCTTTGAAATGCATGTGTTGGGTTTTGCTAATTTATGGAGAATTTGAAGCCTGAAACATTTGCTTTAGTTCTGCTGATGTCTCGAACAGGGAGATTCGGGAAGAAGTAAAACTGATAGGAAATGAATGACAAATGTAAACTTGTTAGTGGAGAATAAAGGTGCCTTTTGAACAATACTTTCCAAACTAAAGCAAAATTGAGGCTTGTGATGTTTCCCAGGTACCACAGGAGAACCCAATGTCTTTGTTGAGAGTTTTGCTGGTAGCGAAACAAAAGAGAAAACACAAATTCCTTTGTGTACCTGGGAACTTTGATGCACTGACAGCATCTTTGGTGCCTCATTCAAACCATGTAATGAATATTATAATTTGGGGCTGAGTTGGCAGCCAAGCCCTGCTTTCCCTGCTGGCCAGGCTGTGGCTCCTCAGAGCATTTTCAGGCCACGTTTCTGGTGGATGAGCACTAAGACTCTCACCATGGTCCTCCTTCTCAGTGCAAACACAGTCCCAGCCCTCTCCTGGCAGCAGCTTGTCTTATTTATGGAGTTATTTTTTAGTGTGAACACGCCTGGATTGGAACAGTTTTCACCAGTCCCTGCTAACTCTGGTTCTCCCTGCTCTTCCAAAGAAGGAAGGTCCTGTTGGGGGTGGAAAGGAGCTGCAGGAGGGCAGGTTAGGTCACTGCTTTTGGTAGCAGCTGTGGTTTGAAGTGGTTCTGAAAATGCAATTTATTTGTAAAATAAAAATCTCTGTTGAGGTAGAAGAATAATGTCCTACTGTTCATATTTTAATTCGTTCTGGCAATGTTTTCTGATGGTAAGTGAAAGATTTGACTAAGTTGATGCTGTAGTTTTAGGCTGGATCATCCAATAATTGTTGCTTTCAAATATTTTTCCTGACTTCAGGAGATCCTACGGAGAGATGAGAGGCAATGCATTAGAAAAGAAGTCCAACTATGAAGTGTTAGAGTAAGTATTGTGTTCTAGTTTGAGGGTTGAACTCCCTTCTCTTCCTCAGGAACATGAAATTCCCTTCAATATCAGAATGTTTCTGTTGTGGTTTTTAATTCCACCAATTGTGTTGAGATGCTTTAATGTAAGAAAATGGTGATGAAACCTATGAAGGTGTAGAAGTAGAATGAGCATCTTTAACTCTGGTCCAGAGAAAAAGGTCTGGAGTTGTTTAAACTTGATCAGTTGGTTTATTATGATGTTTTAACAATTTTGCTAATGCTTATGGGGTTCATCAGCTCTAGTTCTGAGGTGATTTTGTTCCTCACTTTTCCTGTGCCCAGTTGAATTCCTCAGCTGTAGAAAAAATTGACTGCCTTGGAAATACTTGTGGTATTGTTTTTTCTTTGCCCTGTTTGCATTTTCTGAGTTGTGGCTCTGCAGTTAGCAAGTTCATTATTTATCTATGCATCACAGATTTTGTGAAGACCAAGAAGCATCTCTGTACTGAGAGTATTCTGGTTACTTAATCATGGCTTCAGTTCAGACAAACCAGAGTCCTTTAGAAGCTTCAGGGATTGAAACCTGGGTTTATTTGTATTTATATAATGGAATGAAAGAGTTTCAGACAAACGTGCACCAATTATACACTCGTCACTACTAATTACCTTTGTGAAGAGGTGCTGTACAGTTTAACATAAAATTGGGGTAAAATGTTGGTGTGCCAGTGAAATGTGTATTTTTTTTACCTTGCCAACTTTCAGAGGTGTGAAATTAGAACATTTGGAGGTGGAAGATAAGATTTTACACCACAGTGAATAAGTTCACAAGCATTTTTGAGGACACTTTATGATTTTCATAGGGAAAGAGAACTTTGACGAATTGACTGCTTACTTAGAGTACCTGCTATTTCTGTAGTGCTCCTCTATCTATGCAGAATTTTAAAAGATTTGATTTGATTTGTCTTTTAAGGGCTTCACCTTTTTGTCTGTAACCACTAGTAGAAATATCCTGGTTTTGAGAAGCAGGATGTGATTTGTTTGGGATTGAGGTGGGAGGGATGAAGGATATCTACCTATCACCTTCAGGTCCTAGATAATTACAGGCTAATAATGGCCTGCAAAAAGTGCCAGTGATCCCCAAAGTGCACTAATTTGATCTTACCACCTTAATAGTCCATAAAGGTTTAGCCACACAAGTAATATTTATTGCTCAAATGAGGCTTTTTGTTGATTTTGGAGGGGGTTGCTACTTTGAGTTCATCAGGAGGCACTTAACCAGCTGAGAGCAATTTTTAAATGGCCCTTTTTTGCATGGGGTGTGATTGCTCCTTGCCTGTCTTTGTCAGATGTCTATTTGATGTATATTTGTCTTTGATCAGATTGTCATAGAAAACCAGATCTGGATGGGAAATGGTAGATAAAATCAAACTCTTAAGTAGCCTTTAATAGTTGGGCCTTCATGGAGTGAAAGAAGAATTCTTTCATAATAGATGTGAAGCCTGTTAACACAGAACAGGGGTAATTACAACTACAGAAATGGGAGCTATAGGAAGGAACAGCTGCAGCCACAATTTGGTAAAAAGCATGTTAAAGTGTATTATGTTAATCTAATGTTACTTTGTTGTTGTAACTTCAGTTGAGATGAAAATCACAAACAAAGATATATGTTGCCTAAAGCTGCTTATCATTATGTGACAGCATCTATTTGTAGTTGGTGTTTTATTAATCCTCTTGAAGTTTGTACAGTAAAAAAAATGGATTTACACTGAAGCCCACCAGAAGGCTGGAGTAGAGGAGGTTAAACACAGAGCTGCCTGAACCAGGATCTCCTTATCTCTTACTGGCAATGAGGAACCAGATGTCTGAGCTGGTGTCCCCTTGTTGGCCATTTCACCCCCACGCAGCACAGCTGGGCAGGAGCGTGCAGGTTGTGTGTTTAAAACTGGGGTTTATTCCAGCCTTTATTCTCTTATTTATAGGTATCCATGGGTTGCTGTGGACCAGGGCATTCTGTGCTTCTTATGTTAAATTCTCCTCCAGTAAACAAATTTGCAGTCTCAGCTAAACACTGGTTTATTAACAAATCTTAATTATGAAGAGTTGTGGTCTGTTGTGCTCTGCACAAGAATTTCTTCTCAATTTGTTGCACTCAGATCTGTACAAAAGGCTACTCCACAACTTGTTTTAGTCCTGGATCAAATGAGATTGTCACAGCCAGGTGCTACAGGACTGTTCAGATGAGGAGTACCAGGGTGGTGCAGGGGCTTCATTTCCACACCACCATCTCTCCCTTCAGTGCTTCATGTTAAACTAATACATCCCTTGTCAAAACGTCTTTGCATATTATTGAGATGGTAATAGTGTGTGAGATTCATTTTAACCGGGTGGGATGATAAACTGCATGTCATTTGCATTTGAGAAGAAGTGCATCAAAGGGCTGAGCATTTATGGAAGTTTCCTAATCTTGCAGCTCCCTGTCACTGCACAGATGCCGGCGTTGGTGTGCCCAGGAACGCGCTGCTCCTCTTAGTGGGGTGGTTTGGAGGATGAAATTGTGTGCTCCTCCTCTGCAGAGAGCTTTAAAAATACCCTGGGTTATTCTTTTTTGAGAGACTTTAATGTTGCCTTTGTTCTTGTGTAAATAGGTAGCAGTAAATAAATCCTGGCTATCTCTGCCTGCTAACGGGCTTTTCCTCCTTGCCAAATGTAAGAATTCCAGATGTATTTCTGGGGATGTTCAAAGTGTGCAGCCATGGAAAGCTTGCTTTCTTCCTTGTTCCAGAAGCAGATAAGAGTGTTGGAAGGAGATGGTAGCCTCTTAAATTTAAAGGAAAAAAGTCTTTGAGAGGCAAAGGATGTAAAGTCTTTTCCTATCTACACTTTTCACTCAGTTTTTCTTCCTTTACATGCAGATTTTTTTGCTAACACTGCAGGTCACAGTCACACCAACACACCTCTGGCCACTTCTCAGGCACTTTATTTGGAGCTGATGTTTAGTTGTGGTGGCACAAACACCCATTGGACATAAACTGTGCCCTGCACATCAGAGCCACACAGATATTTAATGTCTCTGGTTTTCAAGCCAGCCCTGGCTGTGTCAAAGTGAACTTGGTGTAGTTCAGTTTGCAGCATTCAAGTTCACAGGCAGAATTGGGATCCTGGTTTATAAATGCAACATTTTGTGAGATTACTTGGAAGAAAAAAGCTGGGAATTGCACAGGATGTTCAATATGAGGAAAAAATTACAGCAGAAATTTTTAAAAAATGTTGGTTTATAGTGCTGCCAAGGGTAGAGCAGTAGTGGAATGGCAGTCATTGTGCTTGGGGAGGGGTTACCATGAGGCTTCCTTTATGGATTGCTGGATTTCTTAGGCCAGGTTGGGTCTCAGAGTGACCTGACCCAGTGCAGGTGGTGTCTCTGCCCATGGCAACCAGATGGTCATTCAGGGTCCTTCCAGCCCAAACCACTCCATGGTTCTGGATTGTGTCTCCTGCTCCATTCTAACAGAGGTTCATCAGTTTTCCATGTCCTTGTTGTTCCCTTCTCACCTGACTAAATGCTGTAAGAGTGTTTTTTCAATATTCTTTAAATTTTTAAAACATTTACCAAGAACTGTTTTTATTCTCAAAACTCCTCTGTGGCCAAGCCAGCATTCCAAATAACAGATTTTCCACACAGGCACCTGTTTAAATGCAATATCCTTTTGGGTTTGAACTAGAAGGTGCTGCTATCCCACATTTGCCATGGAGTGGCTGTGGTGAGAGTTTTCATGGTACTGTTTGTGTTGCTCTGAGACTGTCAAGGACCTTACTGTGAAAATAATGTTATACTATTATAACAATAACTATTGTATGGGCCATTTAAAAACCAAAACAAACAGAAAACACACCAAAACAGCACCCTGACAAAGAGCAATATATATATAATTCACACTGGTTTTGATATTAATGCTGTGTGTATTTTTTTTTTCAGGAAAGATGTTGGTTTGAGACGTTTCTTCCCGAAGAGTTTACTAGATTCAGTGAAGGTAATTACAGTTCCAGTCAATCCTATACTACCTTAAAGAAAAAAGTGTCAGAAATCTGAAAATGGTGTTATCATTTTCACTGTGTAGTCCTGAGGGAGTTGCTGTGCAGTTTTTCCTGGTGAAAAGCATCCAAGGTGTCTGTGGGATTGATGGGATTAAATCCCAGGAATACAGCAAAACAGGGATTGCAATGGCCCTGCTGAGCTGCTGTGAGAGGGACACAGCTCTGCCTCTCACCTGGGGCACAGAAAGGCAAGCCTTTGGATCCTCATCTATCAAATAACTTCTTTATTTTTCTCCCTTCCCTAAAAGAAAAATGAGACTTGTGGAGAAAGAGGAAGGGGACATGTAAGAAAAAAGCATACTTTACAGGCAGCTTGGTATCTGCCTTCCTTGCTCCAGACTCTATCCAGCTCGTTCAAGGAAGATTCCCAGTAATTTCTGCTTGTGTTAATCCTAGTTAAGACTTACTTCAATCTCACTCCCATTGAAGTCCATATGTTCTCAGAGTAAAAAATGCAAATTTTTCTCAACATGTGTTGAAAAAGGGGATTAGGAATGGTCACCAAGTATTTTACAGCCACAGAGCCACCTTGATACAAATATCTCTTATTATTCATACATGAAAGTATAAATCATAAGTTGGTGTTTTGGAGCTGGGTTTGGTAAGCAGGGATGCTTTAGAGAAATAATAGAATTCAGCTTCAGATTTGCATTGTGATTTAAATGAGTAAATAGAAAAGGTCTGTCATGACGGGGTTTTGTTTCAAAAGACTTTTGAAAATCAGAAGCTAATGAAGTCAAGTGGATTTAAGTAATCCTTCTGCATTTTAATTTAAGTAATTATCTGAAACTATTCTCTGCTAGCAGGAGAAATTGTGGTGAAAGGCTCCAGACGTAAAAGTATGAATAAATGTCTCAGAAATGGTATTGAGGAGCCAGAAAACTGAGCAACCAAGAAACTGCTCTTTAGAAATCCTGAAAGGGGGAGAATAGCAGGAAGAAGCAGCAAGAATTGCCAGAAGGTGAAGCTGAGAGGAACTTTGCAAAGATGTGAAAAGAATTGTTGGGTGTATGAAGAGGAAAAATGAGGAAAGGAAAAGCAGGTCTGCTTTTTAGTGAAAATTAAATCCCTGTTGAAGATAATGTGGGATTGGTCCAAATTCTTCACTGACTCTTGCACTTTATGAAGACCAATGTTTCTGAACTGGCAGGCAAAGGGGGGCTCCTGATGGCCGTGAAATATAAAATTACTTACTTCTCTTGATTCTCTCTGCCTTGAACAAATGCAGAGGGGAACAAAAAGTGCTTCTTAGACGAGCTTTTAAGAGCAGTGTTTTGGTGCATTTCCCCTGAAGTTGCCACTTGCAGGTATTTCTGGTGGATGGCTCCCTTCTCCTATGGAAGAGGTGGGTTTTTGGGGCTGTTCAGCCTGGAGAAGAAAAAGCTCTGGGGAGACCTCAGAGCCCCTTCCAGAGCCTAAAGGGGCTCCAAGAGAGCTGGAGAGAGACTTTGGACAAGTGATCGGGCAAGGGAGGATGGCCTTAAACTGAAGGAGGGCAGGTTTAGATTGGATATGAGGGAGAAATTCTTCCCTGAGAGGGTGGGCAGGCCCTGGCACAGGGTGCCCAGAGAAGCTGTGGCTGCCCCATCCCTGGAA